>JAHXMU010000796.1:927725-983782 GCA_019455685.1 Philornis downsi
ATATCTTTATGTATGTATAATATTTCTCTCATAAAGTATGTCTACTTATTCCTTACTGGGAAGCAGCATACCAAGCTATATATTTTCTTGAGAAATTGATCGAACTTGGCGTGCTTTTTTTGATCTGGGCTCTCCTGGAATCTTCCATTGAGACGATTGGGCTTCGGTTTCGATGTCATTACCATGCACTTGTGCCCATGATTCTTTCATCTTTGACGTTATTCAACAATTCCTGAGCGATGCTCAGGCGACGTTGTGTTTGGTCAAAATTCAGCAATTTTGAAAAGAACTTCGCTGCCACACGCTTCATGTCCAAAATTTCCGAAAAGACTGCATGACGTGAACCAATCGATATGCTGACATCCTCAGCAACTTTTCTAATTGTGATTTGACGATTCTCCATAACAATTTTCTTCACTTTCTCAACATTTTCATCAGTTGTTGATGTGCTGGGGCGTCCAGAGCGAGCGTCGTCGTTCACATCTTCTCGACCTTCTGCGAAAAGCTTGTACCACTTGTAAACATTTTTTTTTTAACTCAGAGTATGCCACTGTCAACATTTCAAGTGATTTTAAGCACTTAATTCCATTTTTTATACAAAATTTGATGCAACTTCTTTGATCAAATTTTTTCGATCGCCGAAAAATCACATCATTTATCTTGTTTATGCCCCTCACAAACAAACTAAACATGCTATATGGATAAACCCGTCAACATATCCTCGAGACGAGTGTACTAACATAGAAAAAAATAATAATCGAAAATCGAATGTACGTAGCCCGCGAAATTTGAAAATTCACCTAATTTTTTGAACACACCTCGTATTTCGTAGCTATGGCCATCAATGGAAAATAAATAAAAAAAATTTTGTTGTTTACCAACTTAATATCATTGTCTACTTTATTTTTGGTATGATTCCTTACATCTGAGATCGTAATATGCTCGTATCTGTGTACCAAAGTACTCGTACAGATGCACTGCGAGAAACTCCACGCACATTTTACAACAAGAAATTGCTAATATTATTTTTAGAAGTCATTCTTCTTCCGATCCACCGGTTCAATTGTCTAAACCACACACTGGCCATCCATCTATAGGTAGATTGACGGAGCGGGTGAAGCGAACTATTTTTGCAATTTTGCAACCATTCAGTACTATTTAGTGTAGTTATATAACATAATTTATTATTATTTAAATTCATAGGATTATGTAGTGAAAATTAAGGTTTTAAAAGTAGATCGAATGTAATATTTCTCGACTTATGTCTAGCTGGTCAATGTAATCCATTAAATTATATTAAATTGGGTGGAATTACACATCTGCACACTAGGAATCAATATCTCGTCATTTTAACTTAATATCGTTATTAGTTAATAACTTTGGAAGCAATATGGAAGCACTTCTGCTGGAAATAAAAGATCAGCACACTCTGCTACCTTGTCACTAATGAGAATGTTCTCTCTATTGGAATCCTTCCAAATTTTTTTCCTCCAATTTTTTTTTACTGTGAAGTAAATCTGAATCAATTTGCGATTATTTTCATGAATTTTCAATTTTAGTCTATACAATACAAGGCCATTTCTAAAACATTTTTGTATTGGGGGTACAAATATGTATCTGGCGTTTTGTAGAATATGATTGAAATTGTCAGGACTGAGAATGGAGGAGTAACGCAATAGACAATTTCAAGTCGTTTAAAATCGTTGGGAATGATTCTTGCATTACAGAATTGGTCTAACTGAACGAAACAATTACTTGCGTTCTCCATCGAACACAATTAAGTATATTAAGCCGAGTACTCAAGTAAAAACGCGCCCCCTACTGTTGAAGACAAGACGAAATTATTATATTGCATGATAATCCGGTTGGCGCAATACAATACAATAAGAAATTCAAATCAATATATTTTATTTTTTTATTGCATAGAAAATTCAATTTTATTTTATAAAACTAATTGGTTTTGAAAATGATAAACCGTAAGTGACCTACATGCCGCATATGCGACACCTGATCAGGAAATTATTCATTGTGGCCTGAAGGGTTGAAGTCGGCATCACCTTAATTAATGTTTTAATGAACTGCTTTAGTTCAGTCAAATTCTTTGTTTTCGTTTTTTACAATTCTCGTTTGGCATAACCTCAAAGAAGAAAGTCTGGCGCAATTAGGTCAGGTGACCTTTTGGTGGCCAGTGAAAGTGGAGTTTCTGGATGTTAATTTGTGTGGCTCCATCTTGCTGGAACCAAATGCTGTTCAAATGGATACGTCTTCGACGCAGTTCTGGGTAAAAAAAAAACTCCTTCAACATTTTTAGATAACGGTCCTCATTGACACCTGACGATTCGTCCGCCACCTTGTTCTAGCTCACAAATTACAATGCTGGCGAAAACATGCCTAGAAGCCCACAAATGACAAGACCTACTCCGCTTGCTGAATTCCCAGACAATGCCCCTTCCAATTATCAATAGTTGCAATCGATAATACATATAAAAAAATCTAAAATTCGACAGATTCCTGGATAGCTTCAAAAGATGAAGAATTCAATCAACGCGGTACTCGTATACTGGCAGAAAGGTGAGGAAAAAAGCGGCTAGCGAAAGACTGTATTTGAAATAATATATAACGTACCACGTACATAAATGATCAATTTCTAGAGACTTATTGGGGCCTTATTAGTAATCCCAATAACTTTTCAAAACCAATTTTGCCAAAACGAAAATTCAGCAAATTTGAAAGAACTAGCACGCGGGTTCATTGAAAAAACCACATTGACCTGTTTTCACTTTTGAACACTCTAGTCAGCAGTCACTTTAATTGAAATTGAATTGACACTATTGCCGTATGGTAATCAACGTTCTGAGAACATAAAGAGGAGACAGCTCATTCTAGTGTCTCTCATAGAAATTTTTCGATATAACGAAATTTGATTTTCCACTGTAATCCCAATTCGAAGCATGAAGTTACTTAAATTTTCGCCAGTTAAATTGTGTTATAATATGAGCATTTAAAGAAATGTTAAAAAACCGACGGAATGACCACGCTCTTTCTGGTACCTCTCATACAAATTACCTAATTTAACTTACATATTCCTAGATTCATATCCTTCATTCAATATTCAGCATAATTAAGTTTGCATTTAGGCATTTAATATTGGGAATGAAAATAGATTGCACTATTTTCAAATACATCTTTTCGCCAAAAATCGGTCCCTCTACATTTCCCAAACGGTGGACTTCAGAAAGTTACAATTTTATTTCTGTTACATATCTTTAATTCAGATTGTTATGTGCAGGAACACAAAACGACGTTGAATAAAGATATATGTAAGTCACTACGCCTAACTAAAATGTCTTTACTGGTCTTCAAAGTCATTCAAGCTAAACTGCAGATATGCAGAATTACTAGTTTCGGGTTAATCGACACTACAATTTATGACGCTAACGTCATGACGTATTACGGTGTATACTATGGGCCATTAAAATTAGTATCGAATGTATTCGTCATCTCAGCTTCATTTAGCACAGAATGCTGGTTACGAAATCACTCCCCAAAACCAGCAACTTGTTGAATGTTTTCATCTCCAGCACTGACACTTTATCATATACTCAGAATCCTTAGAAATATCCTTGATGTACGAAAGCATACACACGAAAACGTTTATGTATATATATGTGCACTTTAATACTTTTGCAAACATCCTTTTGCTGACTTGCAAGACTTTACGCTTCGTTTGATTTTGCGTTTAACGATGCCACTTAAGAGCGACGACAAGGATAGGGAAAGACAAACAGCAACAAGTGTTCGAAAACTGAACGTAACCACACAAAAAGGAAACGGGTGGGGGAAGAAAACAAATCATCACAAAAGGCCATTGCTTTCATATAAATTAAACTTTATCCAATGACGCAGATTCGCACAAATAAATTAAAGAACGTAAATGGGATTATTTTGAAACTTACTTGTATGGATCCTGTAGTTCTTCGGTAACGAAATTTAAATAATTCCAGCCACCGAATGCAAATAGTCCGGAATAGAATGCAAAGCCAATATTTTCAATGCCATAGTTGCCTTCGAAGGGATTCTCAAAGTTATTCAAATCGCCTGTGGCCATTTGGTAAATCCCCGCCAAAATGATCATAATCAGGGCCAAAAGTTTGCCAGCAGTGAATATATCCTGGACTTTCATGGCCCATTTGACGGAGAGACAATTAATGGCTGTCAACAAACCTAAAAGGGAGATAAAATAACATTCAAGATGCGTTATGTAGATGAGCAAATGAATGAATAAATGTATAAAGGAAAAATGGATTAAATAAATAATGGTATACATGAATAAATAAATACTTGAAATAATGAATAAATTACTAAATCGATAAATGGAAACTTGAATAGGACGTTATTGGGATGGAATAAAGTTATATCTTTAGATGATGCACATAATACCAGTTGGCGGAACTTGGAAATGCTATTACTTGATACATGTCACCAGCAGCAGATAATGCGAACAATGGGGATTATGTTCCATACTAGCATAATCAATTTGGTATCTCCTGGTTGCGAAGAAAGGGCTGACATTTGTGGTAGTACTAAAATTGTCAGTCCCTTTTCCTAGATAGTCTAAGTTTTACTTGGCTATCCCAGTGGGGCGTTGGCAATCGCATAGTAATATTGCCGGTGTATCGCACACCGTGGGTAAGACCCTCATGGCGAGGCTCACGTAAAATCCCCGTAGACTTCTGTAAGTGTAATGCCCAGAAAGTTCTGATAGCCGAGTTTTTCAATGAAGCGGTTTTTCGAGTTATTCAAAAAATTGAAAAAACAAATTAAATCCTTGCACGCCATGAATGTTTTATAAAAGAGATTCTCACATTCAAGGAACTTACATGTATTCTATATTCATACCGTCAGTTCAGAATCTTTTACCACATTTAGTAATTGCGCGACTACTCGAAGTGCTCGTTTGCACATTAAGGTGACCGTCGCTCAAAGAAAGATAGATGGCCGTATCTTTTCGTCAGCAATAAAGGTGCCGTCGGCGATCAAAAGTTTCTTGAAGCCATGGCGGAGATTGTTATATCTGTCAAGTGTATACGCATTTTTCGGAATGACACTGTTCAAAATGAATACCTCGGTAAAGGTAGGCAATTATAGGAGGGCTCGGGCAAATCGACAGTCTATCACCGGAGCTCGTCTATATATTTACGAATATGATAATGAGGGAAACTGTAATGAACACGACTAGCTCGATATATAACAAAAGCCACAAGGCACTTGCCTGTTCTGATTATATTAAAATCTTTTGTCGAGTTTTTACCCCAGACTTTCCAACCATTGGAAAGGAGTCAGCAATAATTGGATCCAAGCGAATTGTTGCTTAGAGGAAACAAAACAGAGAATTGAACATATACGAGTATAGCAGGCATACAATTCTGAAAGATTCTGAAACTATGTAAATCTTAAGCAAATGAAAGTAAGACAGGTATTACATTATAATTGGTCATTACCGATTATGTAACGCCCTAAAAACGTGCAGGGCAGCAGAAAGGTCAATCCCGATATTAAAAGATCTTTATATAAACGAATACTGGTTGAGGTGAGAGGCTCAAAAGTCGATTGAACATCTCCCGCAGAATTTCTGGCAATTTAAATATTATATCAATTATCCATTATTCGTGAGATATAATGGCAAACTGTTCATTGGCCTGAACCTGCAAATATGGACCTGTACGGCTCTTTTTCAACACAGTTCTTGTGTTGTTAATACAATCAAACCCTAGTATAAACTGTGTACAGTGGAAACTATGGACCAGGCTATGCCCAATAAGTCAAAGGATGTATACAAAATATAGCTTTTTTCCAATGAAAACTGTGTCGCGTAACACGCGTTATTCGTGGAATACAGGCCAAAATGCTGGAAAAAGTGACAAAAAATTTGACCTTCCGAATGGATATTTTTGAAACGGAGCCGCGGACAACATTTACATGAAATTACCTTTAAAAATTAACTGGAAAAAACTAATTTATCGATTCCAGTAAAAAATTTAATATATGATGCAAATTTGAGTGTTTTATTCGATTTTTAAAAAAACTACGATTAAAAAATCATATAAAAACTATGCTTTGTAGCTGAAATAACATGATTTAATTTTTTGGTAATATTATGGGTATTTTTGGCAAAAAAAATCTGGCAATATTGTCTGATGATATACGAGTATGTTCTTGTCTAAGCGAAATTTCAAAATTCTGCATATTTCAAAAGCTATAACAAATTCCTATAATAATAATTTTCTGATAAACATTTATTATCTGCAAACGGCAAAATCCGAATTAAGACGTTTTTCCTTGTAATTACAGATACGTAATAAAAATTTAGTATATCCCACCATCCAATGATAGTGAGTATAAAAGAGGGAATCATAAATTAATTAATGCATAAAAATATGATGAAGTAAGTAATTACAAATAAATAAATAAGTAAATAAATAACATCAACTAAATGATTGACTAAATGAATAAATTTGTGGAAAAATTATAAACTACAAAATGCAATCACTATTTTTTTTTTCACTTACATAAACAAGCGGCTGCCAATAGTTTGACTGCACTTTCCGGTGGTTCACAGTCTTCGAAAAAAGGTTTCGCCGCGTATTGGGCAAATGTCAAGGCGACTATCGTCTGTGAAATTGTAGCGAAACAAGCAGATTGCAATTAAATTAATATTTATCTTCATTCTGGCAACTTTCAAATTAAAATATGACATTGCATAGTTTGGTGAATTTTTTTTTAATTTATTATATCATACAAATTCATACAAATTACGCCTCAGCGCCGCATGGCATTATAGAGACTAGTTGGCAAAATAACTACATCAAAATTGTTTGTATAATAACAATAGTTTAATACAACATACAAACATATTTATGAAAAAATCTAATTTCTTGGCACATACTTCAATATTAACTCAAAATTCATACCAGAATCTCTTCGACATTTTGCAATAAATACCCTTTTATTGACGATTTAAATAATGAAAGTGTTTCTAGTGATTTTAACTATTGTGGTAAAATATTGTACTGACTACTACCAGAATGTTCTATACGCTGTTTTGTTGTTTCAGATCGACACATAGCTACTCTCAAATTGTCATTATTTGGTGTATTGAAAATATACTGATTTCGGAAAAATTTATCGTGTGATGGCCAATACTATGCAAGCATTTGAAAACATATATTAGCAATTTTAATTTATAACAACGATATACTGGCAAAACTGATGTTGTTGCCGCTGGAGTGATTTTAATTCAGAACTCTTTATATAACCATACATAACGGCTAAATAGTTATAATGACTTTGAACTAAAGCTTAAAATATTTGAAACTTAGTATTTCGATTAAATTTGTTTCTAAATGTATACAATAAACCTACTGTAGACTTCAGATACTCCATATGCCGTGTCCAAGAAAGATTACTTTGAAAATATAATCCCAAATATTTAACTGAATTAAGTTCTGGAATTTCTTCCCCATCTACGTATATACTAAAGCTGTCGTTGAACCGACAATGTGGCCTAAATCTTATCAATTTCGCTTTATTTGGATTAAGGAAAGGTTTATTAATACGCAAATACTCTATTAATAGACTTGCTCCTCGTTCTATGTAAGGCTTCACAGCCATTTCATATTTATATGGATAAAAAATGGCAATATCATCAGCGTATACAAACATTTTACCTGATAAGTCAATATTTTTCAAGTCATTTATATACCTATACAGAGAAAATAACAAGGGGCCCAATACACTTCTCTGGGGGACTCCATGCTCCACTGGTTTCAAAGTATTTTTACTATTTAAAATTTATACAAATTGTAGCCGCTTCGTCAAATAACTTTTTAAGAGAAAAAGTTCTTTGTCATGCACACCATAAAATCTGAGTTTCTGAAGTAAGATATCATGATCAATTAGATCAAACGCTTTTGACAAATCATAAAAAACTCCAGTTACACCCCTATACCCGTCATCCAACGACTTACATATGCAATTTTGCACATTAACTGTTGCCTCCTCTGTTCCACAACCTTTTCTAAAACCATATTGAAAATCATTTAACAAATTGTTATCTTGGAAATATGTAAACAGTTGTGTATGCAAAATATGTTCAAAAACATTGTCTGTAATGGGCAATATTGATATTGGACGAAATTTATCAACGGAGGTAGATATTTTCTCCTTAGGTATTGGTACAATTTTATGGATTTTTAATATTTCGGGATAAAATAGGGAATAGTTCCAATAAATGAAGATCTTTATTGTATCTGAAACGAATCTTGCGTATATTACTATATATATGTATATACAGATTGTAAAACAAATATAATGAATTTTCATTTTATTTCTCCGGCTTAACTCAACACAACATTTTCATAAAAATGATTCAATGTCGATATCACAAACTCAGACGCAGTTCATTCACCAAATGCAATGCCAGAGCGCAATCAATCGAAAGCTGTTGTACTCACCTGAGTCGTCGGTCTAATTATCAATAGGGCAATCCATAAACGTAAAAATCCTATCAGAGGGCCAAATGCCACTAAGAGATAGGCATAATCTCCTCCGGATCGGGTGATGCTTGTCCCAAGCTCCGCATAGCAAAGAGCACCAATTGTCGATAAGGTCCCGCAGGCTGCCCATATGAGCAAGGAACTGCCAACAGACCTGAAATGTTTAGAAAAGGTTCACCGTCCTAATGAAATCTTATACAGAATGCAGAATTGAATTAAATATTAATAATCATAAAGTAATTTTTTTCATTAATTTGTTGTCAGCACAATCACAATTTACAAATGAATTGTGGAAATTGTAGGGAGGTTTTTTTTCGCTGTCACCATGTCAACATCTATTATTGGGTGTTGGGTATTAAACTTTAATATTCTGCTAATTATTAAGCCCGCAGCCGTCAATTTGATCGTAATTTATAATTTCGAACACCCAATTATTTGCTCTTGTTAGCAGCTGGCCCTTTGTTATAAATACTTATATGGTATCTGGTATTTGCTAAATGTATGTGGGGGGATACGAACAAATGTTTGCTGATGAAATAACATAAAAAATGTCTTCAGCATTTTCGGGAAGACAATCGAATACTAACGAATTGCCTCAATTGAACAATTAAGACTTGGGAACCAATATTAACACAGTAACACTTACATCTTTGATTGAACTCAATTAAATAGGGGGCCGGATCAAAAAGAACAACGTTACAACTTCAAAAGCAACACTGCTTCCGCTAGCCTACCATCTGTCAATGGAATGCGAAAGTGAGCCTTTTTCTATGTTTCTCTATGTCAACCACTTAAAATAGACAGGCAACTTATTGAAAAGGGGCAAAAATTAAATTAAAAAAAAGACAATTGTAGATAAATTAACAAGTATTTGAGGATGACATTTTCTAGATGGCTCTGATACATAATTAAGGATATAATTTGATTTTCAAATTTCGATTGCAAACTGGTTGTTTTTGAATATTTGAAGACATAAAATTAGATTATTGTATGAAAACCAAATATGCATCAGTGTATTATATTAAGTTACTGCTGCGTCCAAAATATAAAACCGGTTCTAATTTTTATCAAAAAATCTTTATTTATTTTTCCACATCTACTTCATGTCTTCCAAAGTATGAAATTTTGTTTGCGAAATTGAATTTTTTTAGGGTAATATTTAGGAAGTTGTAGATGATCTTCGGTGAACAGACTTTGTCGCAAAGAAACATTTATAAGTGATATAAACAATTAAAAAAAAATAGAAAAAGTTTGAAGACGGAGAGCGCCCCGGACGACTCTCAAACGATGAGAGTCACATCTGGATCTGGATTGGTACCAACAACGTTAAAATATATGAAGACACGGATTAGTGGCTGCTAGCACTTGCAGAACTCATTCTAACGAGAAATGAGATTTAGGTCTATGCATATGGTTCGAAAACAACCGATTAATCTGTTGAACATCGTGCCAGAAGTATAGTAAGACCGAAAAGGTTGCAATAAATCCTTCAAAAATCAAGGTCATGCTGCCAGTTTCCTTCGATTGTCGTGATATTGCGCATTTTGGGTTTCTTCTGCCAGATCAAACTGTCAACAAAAATATTGTTTGAGTATTATGCGTCGTTTGTTTGAATCTATTCGCAAAAAGAGACGGGATTTAATGAGCAGACAAGCTCTTCATGAGTTTTTCCTCAAAAACACAACTAAAATTAAGTAATTTCACACCACAGCGTACTCTCCTGAATTAGCACTGTATAATTTCTGGCTATTTTTTAAATTAAAAAGACCGCCACGTGGATACCATTTTGAGTCGATTGACAAGATTCAACGTGAGTTGTTAAGCAGAAAATGGTTAGTCCGCATGGCTTGAAGGTTGGAAAAAAAACATTGACATGAGTATATCGAATCCGGTGGGAATAATTTGAAGGTAATGAGATAGATTTGGACAAATAAATGACAATTTTTGGAAAAGAATGAAGACCGCAATTAATTAATCAATCCATATTCACAATCGAGTTCTAGTTTGGGAAACATGACAGTCATTCACAAAGTCTTGTTTAGTTATCTTAAAACTAAAAGCGACAGATTCGCGACGCGTTTATGTCACCGTTGACCTGTCATAAAATAACATTTGAAACTCTCTACTGCTCTACTTGCTCCATTTTTAGAGCATCCGTTAGGACAATGTAGTTTTTTGTGTTCATATCTTCAGAAAATTTGGATGTGGGAGTCGTGTTATCATGACTGAAAGCAGCAAGAAAAAAAAAAAAAACAAAACATTGGACATTTTTTTAAGGTTTTAGGGAATTCAAATCCTTCGTTGTTAATTCTTGACTTGAGTATGTTCAAATTGTTTGTTATATGTACAGCTTTAAGTTGATCAAACTTCTCCTTATGAAAGTCAAGGGGAGAAATAAAAGTGATATTTACTTCAGAATGTAACCTACATATGTTTTTATTTTACGACAGTGGACGATGAAAAACAAGAAGCTATGTTCGTTACGAAGATAAAAAAAGAAATAGGCAAGTGACGGCAACAAATATCACCTTGGTGTAAATATAGTTTGTTAAATGAAATGGTAAATTTTTGCAGCTGAAGCATATTGCCGTGTCACGCTAACATAAACAGGCGTTTATAATACTTGATTATAGAATATGAGCCACTGATTGAAAACAAAATAGCTCATTCAGTTCAAGCATATCGGCAAACACCTGCCTTAACATATTCCAATTTCAGATATGGCAACTGAAACTTGAGAAGAAGCAAATTCCACTTTAATTAATGTCGAGGTTTGCTATTTCTAAATGTATTTGTTTATGCGCATTAAAATTCAATAAAAAGGTTACAGCGTTGTTAAATACTACTGGGCATTGAACTTCAAAATAACATGAGGGCATGTTATTCAAGAATAATACGTTTGCTAAGTTGAAATATAATCATAATACAGATGCACGAGGGCGGTCGTAAAACTAGCCGACCTAACAAAGAAGTCACAAAAAATTTTTCTTTATTTTTCAGCATAATCTCCTTTTAACTCGATACACTTTTTCCAGCGATATTCAATAGTTTCTATATCCTGTTTACAGTAAGAACTGGCAAACTCCTTAAAATATCCATCAACCACAGACTCCACCTCTTCATTGTTTTCAAATCTTTTATCACGAGCCATTTTATCAATGTTAGAAATAGAAAATAATCCGAGGGAGCTAAATCTGGCGAATAAGGTGTGTGGTGATGCATTTCCATGTTTAATTCATTAATTTTGGCCATAGAAATTGTGGAAGTGTGGACTGGAGCATCATTGTCTTGTTGAAGCAACACTTGGTTTTTCGCCAAACGCGGCGTTTTTTTCATAATCTCACCACTTAAACGTTGCAATAAATTAGCATAATATTCACCGTTGTTGGTTTTTCCTTTGGACATGATTCTCTCATTTCAGTCCACTGCTTTAACTGTTCCTTTGTCTCAGATGTGAAGTGGTGGACCCTCATACAAGGTTATAAATGCCCTATTGAAAGTAAGTGCGGCAATCATCTTGCGCACAGCTTTCTCAGCTTCAAATTCCGGTCAATATACAATGTATATCATTTTTTGAAATGCCTATCATTTTAACTAGCTCACGCACTTTTAGCCGACGATCATTCAATACCATTTTGTGAATTTTCATAACCGTGCCTAGCGTGGATACCTCAATTGGTCGACCACTACGGTGTTCGCCTTGGTAGCTCGTACGGCTCCGTTTAAACTCTGCCGCCTAATGTCTTATGTCAAAAATGAAGGAGCATAGAGTATATTAATATAGGTTTGACTCAGACCCTTGAATTGGAACTATTGAATTACATAACGGCCAATTTTTCACTGCTTACAAATTCACTGAGATTACTCACTTCTGATTGCTTAAATAAAAATACTTAATAACGTGGCGTCTTAAATCTTAAAACATGTTTTATAAGGTTGTCACTTTTAACAAAACGAATTTATTTCAAACTACTATACGTCAGGTCGGCTAGTTTTGAGACCGTATATGAATGTTTTAAATGATTATTGATAAACGTGATATGGCAAAAATCAGTGGTTCTTCTATAATTTCTAAGCAAAAGGCTTCAGAATGATACGATTTTGCAATATACCCCAATTTACCACTATTCACATTTTTATAAAGTAGGATATTGGGGAATAGTGTAATAATATAAAACAAATGTATGTATATGTATATGTATGGAAATGGTATATGTAAGTCAGTTCATCTGACAGAAACTTCTGTACTGGTTTTAGGAATAATTACTACCTTGAAGACACTTCTGAAAGGAGTTAAAACACATTTTTTTGCCATATTTTACAGTTCTTCTCCCATAAAGGCAAAAACGTTATCCAGACGACTATAAAGCTGAATAGTGTTTACGGTCCTGATACTGCAACAGGCAATTACGCACAATTTAGGTTTCTTCTATTACGTTCCAGTAATTTTGATATCAGAGTTGCACCACGCTATGGAAGACCAGTTGTCAAAAACTTCAGTAAAATAATAGAAATCGTGTACATAGTCTGACCATCATATATGCACTATTTCTTTTTCCCAGGATCTAAACATTGCGTGAATACCGTATGGAATTACTTGAACAATAGAAAAAGAAGCTCGATGTATGGATGGCAAACGAGTTAACGCGAGAAAAAACCTCAAAGATCGAATTTTCATCAGCAACTTGCTGCTGAATCGCAACAAAATCGATCCCTTTTTGGGGCGAATGGTGGCGAAAAGTGCGAAAACTGTTGCAATCGGATTGCGGTGAGTCAGAGCAAACGGTGGTCAAGTTCACGAGTTGACGGTCAGGAAGGTTTTACAACGTGCTTGGTGGGATTTGCAAGCAATCATTCACAATGATCTGCGCCCCTACGGCAAAACTCTTAATTCTGACCTGTACAGTCAACAAATGGATAATTGGTTTGAAGAAAGATAATTGGTAGAAGAATTTGGCCAATACGATAGGAATTCTATTCGATCAGGACAACGTCAGGTCACACACATCGATTGTGACTTGCCAGAAGCTTCGCAAGCTTGATTGGGAGATTTTTTTGCATCCACCTGATAGTCCGGACCTAGCACCAAGTATTTATTATTACCTAATCCTGCTGTGGGGGATAATTCGCCCCAAAAGAACAAAATCGATTGTCGCAGTTTTTTCGCAAATAGGAACGTGGGTTTCAATAAGACAACCCTAGTGGGATGGCTAATGAGAGTACAATGAGATATTACCTTCAAAATGGTAGCAAGTTAACAAACAACGGTACATATATAACATATCGGCTTATTCTAACTAAAGCTTTCAATGTGTGGCAAATATAATGAATCTGTTTTTCCTGTCTTATATTTTATTTTTAACTAGCTGACCCGGCAAAAGTTGTTTTGCCTTCAAAATGTTAATGTGGTAAAAAAAATTAATTGCAAAAATCTCATCTCCAACGCCATCTATCACTTCAAATAAAACCTTTTAAAGCTTCCGGAATACTCTACCAATAATTTAAAACCAAAATGAGCCAAATCGGTCCAACCGTTCTCGAGCTTTAGCGAGACTAACGCACAGCAATTGATTTTTATATATATAGATATTTTTATATTTTATTTTTGTCACATCTTATATTACATTTATATCACGCTCGAAATTTGGACATTAGAAACACCAACATTTATTAGCTCGCAGCTCGCTTGAGGTTTCTCAACCGAGTACCAGCGTTTTTCTGGCTTCGATCAGTTCTCCCAAGTTGCAAATCAGATCCCTAATCGAGATCCAAAATTCTTCAGTTATAGTTCTGGACTGTGACATACTCACACTGGACATCACTAAATCATATTATCCATTTGCAAACCGCCAGCAACAGCTCGGTTTTCTTGACTCCGTGTCGTAGATTGCAAAGAGCCAGCGAATATTTAAAAACTTTTGAAAAATGAGCTTATTTTTGCTGAAAAAAGTCTTTCGTATGGAAATAAATGGGTAATGAACAAACGAAAATTTTATTTCAACGAGGCGTAATAGGCTTTATAGCGAAAATGCACTGTTTGAAATATTATTATAGTTGGGAAATTTGCACTAATGTTAAACTATTGCTCAAACACGTTTCAATACGAAACACGATTTGCGCTAAACTTTCAGATAAATACAAAAAATTATGCCTCCCCACGAATAATAACGATGATATTATTAACATATATTTTGTGCCAACCACGTAGCATGAAGATGCCTTAAATCTGTGCTCTAACACGTGAATAGAGGAATTTCGCTTATATTTACTACTTACTCTGTGTATTTGAAGACACCCGTTGGTGATATAAATATGCCCGATCCAATGATGGAACCCACAATAATGGCTACACCGTTGATTAGCGTTAATTTACGTTTGAGTACAATTTTATCACCTGCATCCCCACCGTTCGCAGAAGGATGCTCTTCATTAGTTCCGTTTCTGCCATTTAATGATGATCGACGTGGCAACTCTACCAAATTAGTTGTTACATCGTTGCCATAACGTTCGGACATTGTAATTTATTTCTGTGTATATATTCCGTTTAAGTTTATTAAATTAGATATCTTTTTAAATTAGAAGATTTATTTCTTCCACTTTTGTTGTTAACATTCACTTAAATTTTTGTTTTTATTTCCCGACATTTATTGTTGGTTGCTGTTTGCCTCACTTAAAATGAATTTTAAATTTTATTTTATTATCATCAAATTAACAGTTCCGTCGCCACATTTATTTCGAAAATATTATATGTTTTCATGCTTTCGCCGGACGCGTGCACTTGAGTCGAACTATGACATACGACTGAATACTGTGTTCAGTAGTAAATCTATTTAATGTTGTATTTCAAAGAGAATATCCAATGCAAACGTATATTTTCACGTACACATATACAGTGTTGCCGGAAGTTGGCAAAAAAAGTGCTATACCGCTGAAAAGGAGCAAAATAAGAAAATGGGAAAAATTTAAAAATTTCAAAGTTACAAAAGTAGTTAAAAAACCATTTTTTCCTAAGCTAAATAGCAAGAAAAAGGCGTTGAAAAAGTTGCTAGAATTCGCCAAATGCAACATAAAAAATTGTTCAGACTATTCATATTGAAATATTTTTTTGTCATTATCCCTTCAAGCTATAGTTCCAAGCATACATATCCATTAAGCAGTCTTACCAGTTCAGCACACCACGTTTTTTTTTTTTTTTTTATCACATTTTTGTAAAAAAAGAAAGAATGCTAAATTGTTAATTACACTAAATGTCAATATTTACATATACTAAATTTGATATAAACGAATTGATCAGAGCGTTCGTTTTAAAATATTATTTAAATGTTCTCCTTCCGCGCAACACCATCTACGAACCCAGGTTACCAGTTTAGAACATTTTATAATTTCTAGCATATTTTTTTTTAAAGTGATGATTAGCATGAATTATTGAAATTTTTCGAATGTTCCTTATTAATAGCTCCACCCGAAAGAACAGAGGACACCATAATATTACGGCTCATTTGTCCCACTGGGCACATAATATCATAATCACAACCTTCATATCTAGAAAGTGAGGTTCTTGCCCATTTAAAGTCGGACAATAGGCTGAAATCGTTTCGACCCTAAGATCTCCAATCATTTGCTTTAACAGATAAGATTATTGTACATTGTTTTTTAAATACACCGTATCATATCTTTTAATCAGTTACACAAATTTACAGTTAGACAAATTTTATACACGTTGAGCTCTTACCAAAATCCGGTCTTAGAATGAAAACAGAGCGAATTATCACATTTCTTTTAGTACCTCCCGTACAAACTGATCGATTTTCCGAAATTAAATCTTTTCCCTATAATTTGTAATTAGTAGGTAAAATCTGTGCTCATTTTATTGATTTATAATGCTTCAAAAAAAAGTAGACTAAGTAACCACGCCCCTTCGGGCACCTCTCACACAAAATGATCGCTTCAAGCAATATGTATATTCTTAGCACCATATCTCTTAAGCAATTGCTCTAAATTCAGTCATATTTCGCACACTCTATTTGACAAACCAAATTCCCTGCCCCTCCCATCACTTCTGTTATGCCATTTGCATGGCATTGTAAAGCTTGCCAAGATTTGAAAAAAATTTACCAGATAACTCCCATACAAATTATCCAATTTACACTTTCCCAAATTCACAATACAAAAACAGGCCGGTGGAAGATTTCTAACATTTTTCGGATGAAAAATACTTCATAAAATAAATAAACCTATCATTGTTAACGGTAGATATTGTCGTCCTATTGTGGGAGTTGGGATATATTTTGCTTATAGTTTAAAATGCAATAACCTTCTGAGGCACGTAATCAAAACTTCTTGTGATAAATCGGGAAAGAAGCGCAGAGGGCCAAAACGCTAAAATTTTTTTCTACGTTCCGAAGTCAAGCTTATTCATTATTATTATTGTACTTATTTTTTTATTTTTTTACTTTTTATTTTTTTTGAGCGATTACTTATATAGCATCTCAATTACTTAGTTAAGTAAATCTTAAAAAAATTATTAGAAGTTACTAATTTTTACCTAATAATCTGTTATTAAATTTTGCGTTATATTATGGAAGTATCCCTAAATTCCAATTAAAGTTATGATTTTGTATTTTAGGACGAGAAACATATATAGTGAAAAATCCTAATAAGTGAAGTAGACCATCTACCATCATCTGCTATTAAGATACATAAATTTTTTTATAACATTAGTATTGTAAAGTTGTATAATCCATTTTAATTATGGTGAAGATACGTTGTAATATTGTAATTTAATCAAATCGGCCTTAAGACTTAAAATTACCACCCTAAATAAATAAATTAAATTATTTTGAAGCACATTTACAATTAAAATAGCGATTTTTTAAAAAAATACCTAATGTCTAAATATTTATATAAATGAAAACGTGTTTTTTTGCTATTACTGTTTACGTCCTTAAGACATAAGTCTGCGGACGATTTCTTGAAAAACGCATATCTCAAAAACATCAACTCCGAGTTAAAAATGTTTTTCTTTAAAACACAGATACGAGTATATAACAATTTCTGTTATAGTCGCAATCTCTGTGAGAAAACGGACTTCGCATGTGTTCAAAAACAAAATTTAATGTCAAAATATTGAGGACGGCTATGTATAAAGAAGATGACATACTAACAGTTTAGCGTGTCAGATTTAACTCCAATTGTGGATAATTTGATTGAATTTTCAGGGCAAATATTTACCAATTTTCTCAAATAGGGTTAAATCTGTCTAACCAATTTGTTCCTTAAGCTGACATAGAATTATTTTAATGAATGACAAACTTTGTTAGAAACAGAACGACAAAAATAGTACCTATATATCCCCAACCTGTGGCGGAAGCTATAAAAAAATAAGTGTAAACTAGTAGTTACATCGTATGTAATAATATAAAATAAGAGTAAAAATATAGTAAGAAAAAAATAAGAAAAAATAGTAAAAAATAATAGTAAAAAGAAACTCTTATTTCTCCAATAGATAGCTTTAGCAGTCTCGTTTTGTATAAGTCGGTTTCATCGATTTCGTCTCGGTAACCTTGATTAAAAATGATGGTGCATTTTGGAAAATCAATTGTCATTAGAATAATGGAAGTCATCAAATACCGCTGTCATGTGCTCAGGAGCTAAACGTTGCAAAAAAACGCTTGAAACCACTAGAACAAGGCTGGATGTACGGAAAAAACTCGATGTATGGCTGACTCATGAATTAACGCAAAAAAAACATGCACCGAATTTCCATCCGCGACCAAATCGACCAATTTCTGAAGTGGATGGAGATGGTCACTGGTGATGAAAAATGGGCCACTTACGACAACGTTACGAAAAAACGCTCGTAGTCGAATAACTTGTGAGACGGCACAAGCGGTGGTCAAGCCAGGATTGACGGCCAAGAAGGTGTTGCTGTGCTTGGTGCGGTCGGCAGGGAATTTTCTACTATTATAAGCTGCTCTTCAAGGCTAAACTTAAAATTAGGACCTGCGCTTTCTACGATTGGACCTTCTAAATAGGGCAATCGCCTAGAAATGTTCAGCTTTGGCCAACAGGCTAGGAATTATATTCTATCAGAACAACGCCAGGCTACACACGTCCGAGAGTTTGGTTCGGACGTTTTTCAGCATTCACCTTATGGTTCGGACCTGGCAACAAGTGGCTACCACAATTCCTGTCAGTCTCGAATGGTAATTTTCTTGAAATGCACAGAATTTTGAAATCACGCTTAGATGACAGTATGCCGCATGCATCCCAAGCACGTCCGCAATAATAATAAAAAAAACATATTCTCAATTATATTAACATTTCGAGACTTTCTTCAAAAATCGTCTCTGTGAAAAAATTTATATAACTTGCAAACAACACCGAATTTTGATCTGAGGATTGGATACAAATATGTGTTTAAATAAAGTCAGCTATAAGCTCGATTTTGTCCTAACTCCACTGGTCTGAAGGGCTGGCAGAAAGAATTGCAAATACTTTGGTATGCTGAGTATTTTATTGCATCTACATAAAAACGCCTTATGGCAACACTTTGTTATGCGTCGAAACTGTACAGTGTACGCACTCATTTTTGTTCCTTCTTGACATGTTTGATGAAATATTCGAAAAATATTACATCATAAAAATAAGAGAACATTGGCGTGTGGTATTTTTCTATCTCTTTCAGCCGGCTTTTTGACCACGTTTTGTGATAGTTTACCAATTTGCTCTACCCATATTAGTTCTGTTTGTACAGGTTTGGACTCGGTGAAAAAAAGCTTAATTCTCGTGTGCACTTTGCAAGATATCTTTTTGAAGCGGCGGTTCGTAATATTTGATAAACAAAAGCATCGTAAACAAATGTTAAGCATGTCTAAGGCGAATGTATGTGCATATAAGACCGCTTCTTAAGTGTCTGTTTATGGCGACTTGTTTATGCGCTCTCACAACGAAATAGGAGAAGATGGAAAACGAGTACTAAGCGGAATAAAGTTGACCAGCTTGATTGAGAAATAGAGGTCAATATTTTACCAACTAGGTATTCTCAATAGTCCTTAATTGCTTTTAATACGAATATTTTGTTTGTAAACGATTTTTATGATTATTGTGAAACAAAATCAATTTGATGTAATAAATAATTAAAATGTTGGAGTATTTATGTATTTAATGTGTTTTTGCGGTCAAAGTTTGAAATTTTTATTCGTGAAAACCGGATTTATAGAAATTTTATGATACCGAAAACCGTGACATCTTAATTGCGCAACGTATGGTATGTTTAGCATTACAAAATATATTAGTATCAAAATTTTAAATCCAAAGATCTCTAAAATGTTAATAAATTTTCCCACTATACATTTAACTATCATTACAGTGGCGTCTACATTTTATTGAAGCATAATTTGAATCCGACTGACCTTGAAAAGCTCTCCAATATCTTACTAATGATATTCAAGACAAGTAATACATCCTTAAATACGAGTGAAATAAATCGTCCTTGCCCTACTATAATATAAACTTGGGTGTTAAATATACTTTATGGATATTGTTTGGATTTAAACAAACCGATTATCATAAAAAGAACTATTTATTTGAAAATGAATAAAAAAATTTTTTCCAGGTCCAAACTTCTCGAGACATAGACCTCCAAATCTGGAACATTCGACACGATCTATCTCCTTTATTTTTAGGATCAGACTCTGAACGTAATAGGCATCATTACAATCTTCCGAGCTAAATTTAAGTTGGTTAACCCAAAATTTTTATAAAAAATCACGTGTTAAAATCAGGTCATACAGTATGTTCCAGATTTTTAAAACCAATATGTCAGGAAATTTGACGGGTATTTTTTTCATTTTAGGTTCTAATATAGGGTGTACAATAGGAAGTTTCACCATATTCACAAATTACTTTGAAAGTCCTTGCCCTAATATACATACATATATAGGTACAGGGTTGCCCATATTCGACGGACCCATCTGACAACGCCATAACTTTTGACAGAGATGTCAGATCGCTTAATGACATACCGCGTTTGAAGCGTCAGTCCAAGCAGATTTTTACCATGGAACAATACACGCCACGCGAGCGCTCTGAAATAGTTGAAATTTACATTCAACAGAAGAAGTCAATTGTGAAAACTCAACGTGCTTTTAAAATATTAAAAAATGTGAGAAGTGCGCCTTCTAAGAACACCATTAAGCGTTTATACGAAAAATTTTCGACTGGTGAGGCTCTTTCTAATCCGAAGAGGCCAAATAAAAGTCGACCAAGGCGATCGGCCGAGAATATCGCTGCCGTACGAGCCAGTGTTGAGAGGTCCCCAAGAACATCCCAAAAACGCCGTTCTCAGCAGTTGGGCATGGCTCGGTCCACTTTACAACGGATTATTCGCGTTGATTTGCATTTGTTCCCGTACAAAATTCAATTGACGCAAAGATTGTTGCCTGCGGACAAGCCTCGTCGATTGGAATGGGCCCAACGAGTCATCGAAATGGCCGATGATGACGAGCAATTTTGGAACAAAATTATCATGTCCGATGAAGCCCATTTCACATTGAATGGGACCGTAAATAAGCAAAATTGCCGTATTTACGCCACTGAAAATCCTCAGGAGATTCAAGAATTGCCTCTTCATGACGAAAAAGTCACAGTTTGGTGCGGCGTTAGTGCGAAAACGGTCATTGGGCCGTTTTTCTTCCAAAACGAAAATGGCCATGCTGTTACCATCAACCAGGAGCGTTATCGCGACATGATGACCAATTTTGTGATGCCAATTATTCGTCGAAAGCGTATGAGGCAGTTCTGGTTTCAACAAGACGGCGCTCCACCGCACACAAGTCGCATAACAATCGATTTTCTGAAGAATTTGTTTCCGGGCCGTTTGATGTCGAAAAGTGGTGATTTGGACTGGCCACCGCGTTCGCCCGATTTGACGCCCGCTGACTTCTTCTTGTGGGGACATTTGAAGTCAAAGGTTTACGTTAACAAGCCAAGGACCGTAGAAGAGCTCAAGGACAACATTCGTGAAGAAATAGCCGCTATTCCGGCCGAAATGTTGGCGAAAACGATGGAAAATGCTGCAAAAAGGGCACAATACGCCATCAACGCCAGAGGCGGCCATTTGAGAGATATCATATTCAAAAATTGATGTAAACAAATCTACTTGGAACAAATTAAATGAATAAGATTGCCAACCGCCAAATTTTTATTTTTTTCTTTGATTTTTTTTTAAAAAACATGGGTCCGTCGAATATGGGCAACCCTGTATACTAAAAATATTCAAAACAGTGGCTTCTAGAAGCATGAAACCAAGCTTTGTACATTTATGTGAAGACTATACCAAACTGTGAACAAAAATGGTATGATTAACCGATTAACAGCTGCTGTACGAGTACATAATGAAATTTTTACTGAAGTTGCGTATTTTAGAAGCGGTATGAATTTTAAACGGGCAAACTTCGATTTTTCTAGATTTTAAAAATATCAGCATAAGCTCAACATAGTCTGAACAAAATGGTGTAGGTCAGGTTATACGGCTTAAGTTTGTTTGTATAGAAGGGTCGAGAGAGGTGTGGCATAATACGTCTGAATTTTCCGTTTTGTTAAGCAATGCTTGCCAAGTTATACTGGATTCAGTGAATTTGATCACGCATTTTAATACAAAATAGAATAAACTGCAGTATAAGATCTGTGTGACGTTGTATGGAAGGGATGCGCCAATTTTAATTCTCAGTCTAAATTTATCAAACGCATGACGTGTTAAATTCGACTGAATTCAGTACTTCTGGAAAGTTATAAGAAATCGGTCATATATATGTGACTTATCGTAAGTGATGTGGCAATGCGCTCCGCGGTCATTCTAGGGCTGTACTAGGGGAAACGTCACATTCAATTTAAATCAACCAATGTAGCGCAATCGAATAAAAGATACGAACTTAAAAAATCGGGAATTTGTGTGGGAGCTACCCGAAATTATAATCCAATACAGTTTATAAAAAGCTAGGTTACCGCTGTCTACGAATGAGAAGTTACAGGAAACAAATTACATTTCGGAAAATCGACTACGATCTGGCAAAATATTTGGCTGTATTTTGTATTTTCAAAAATATTTACAACAGCTACCATGCCTAGCATACCCGCCAGACAGGCAGACGTCGCTCAGTCGACTTAAAAAGTCCTGAAATACATTTGGTTAAAAGATTCTTGGTACTTCCAACGCTCTCTTCTGGTTGTAACATTTTTGCCGTATTAAATGATATACATCTTCGGTCCGTCGGGTGTTAGTTTAATAACGATTGACCCATTTTAAGTTGAATAGGGCATACCAGCTGGTAACCTAGTCAAAGCCCCTTTTTAATTTTTTTCTTTTTTTTTTTTGGTTAGCACCAGAGCCGACATGGTGAGTTCGTCCAGTTCCAGTAATAAAATAGGATGGAGGAAAGAATTGCAATGTTTAAAGTTATAGTGTTTCGTACAGACAATTTTTCACTGTTTCTGTTTTGTCCCAATATCAGAAGTTATATTAATCGATACAAAATACAATAGTTTGCTAAATTAGACATAAATCCAAATTTACAGTGATTCTTTGTGTCAAATTCGTCATTTTCTGACAAACAAAAGTTCTGCAAAGAATGTCGCCTTAGGACATCTAGAGTCTGGCTTGTCTGTCTCCTTCTTCTTTTGCATCAAATGATGTATAACCTCCTCTATGGGTGAGGGTGTAAAAACCGAACCATTACGCGATTTCACATTCCCTGTCATTTATTTTAATTTATACTTTTAACAATACGGCCACCTTTGCAAAGCCAATAACCACTATGGCCATGTGGCAAATTCGTAACTAATTGTGAAAAAGAGAGAATTTCACACAAGAGAGATTATAAGAGAAAACAGCCATTCGATAATTCCTTCCATTAGAAGATTTCCACAGTTTCGTCATACCGCTGAGAAAGAGTATGCTGTGCCAATGCAAAGAATGCTCACTTAACACATCTAGACACTTGTGGCCGTATTTGTATTGAAATCACAAGTATCTATTAAGCCAATTATCACTAAGCGTTATTTTACGTCAATTATGGATTTATTTATTCACACACAAAATTCGTATTTAGCAACTTTTTACAGCAATGTGAAAGAAACAAAAAATTATATATTACAAGTTGACAACAAACACCACACACAACCGCGATTTGACGTTCACCATGTGAGGAACATGAGACAACTGGTTCCATTGGCAACAACATTTACCAACTTCTTTTGTTTTTTTTTTTCTTTTGTTTTGAAGCTAACAACCCCTATGGCGGTGATAGCGTATATAAAGTGGTCGCCCTGGTATAATTGTCTGCTCTCATTTATTCAAGTAGTTTTCAGAGGCATGACAAAAGATTGTGCGGATACGTAGTGTATAGAAATTGTACTTTTTGATCAGTAAGGAACCACACATCGGTCGTACTATAAGCTTCTTCAAAAATGTCTGGACAACAATCTTGAAAAATAACTTTACCAACGAAAAGAAATTTTTATACAAAAAATTTTGTGTAAGGGAATACTTTTCTAAATATAAAATTCTCTCCAAAACGCATTTTCATAAATACATAGTCAAAAAAATACCGGGAATTGATTCTATTTCTTTTATTTAAAACATGTGCTTCAAGCAATAACTGAATGCCTTTCAATACAATTTCTATTTCAATTTCATTTTCTTTCAAATGGTTCTTTAACAAATTGTCTTTCAAGAGACTTTTTGTAAACGTCTTCTAAGAAAATTTTCGTACAAAGAGAAAAGATGTCTTCTAACGAATATTCCTTTGAAATGCGCCTTGCTAGTCACATTTTTTTGCATAGGACATATCTTTCATGTAAGGTGTTGTCGGAAGACACTTATGTAAAGAAAATTTTTGTAGAATGTAAACTTAATACAGAAAAATGTCATGAAAGGTATTTTCCATATAAAAAAGCGTCATAAATAATACTTCCCAAACATAAAAGTTCATTCCACTTCTTCTTTCGAAAAATTTAGGAAGGGACCTACCACAAAGTTTGACAGAAATCGGTTTTCATAAAGAAAAGTATAATGGGGAACACTTTTAATAAAGAAAAGTGTAATGTTGTCATGGAAGACAACAAAAAATTTCTGCAAAAAAAATATATGTATATATACATGTATATATTTATCATGGAATACGCTTCTCATGTAAAAGCGGTCATAAAAGACACTTCTGATATAGGAACGAGCTATAAAAGAAATTTTTCCTATAGAAAATCGACATAAAAGGCATCTTTCGTACAGTCATGGAAGATTTGTTTCATATAAAAAAAGTGCAAGAAGGTCACTTTTCTTATAGAAGAGTCATGGAAGATTCCACAGAGGAACTTGGCATGGAAAACTTTTACATAGAAAATCGTCATAGAAGAGTGTCATGGAAGACATTTCGAATATGGAAAAGATTCTTGAATGAAGAAAAATGCCATGGGAGTTATTTTTAAAGAACAGTGTAGCAGAAGACACTTCCCGTGAAGAAAACGGCTATAGAAGAACTGTGAAGAAAACTAGGCTTCCTTTGGTCAAATAATCTCAAAAGAATTTTTCTGAGAAGATGATTTTTCAAGCAATTCGAATTGCTCTTCTTTAAGAACAGGTTGTTTTAACGAAACGTTACAGTTTTTTGTAAGTAATAATTCTTAGTAATCAACCGGTTGGATCAAGGTGTATTGAGGGAGTGTTATCAGCTCAGCTGACTTCAACTTTTTTCTTGTGATTAATAACGAAACTACCAAATTTCATTGTTTATTTACATGTTTTTGCTCAGAAGTGAAGAGTATTGTAAAAAGGAAAGAAGAATAAATTCTTTGTTTCTTACTATATATTATTTTTTACAGGATAATTAATAAATTTTCATTAAAGGGGAAGATTACAAAATACGATTATTGATGACAATTTCCTTTCAGTTACTCTTTGCAACAGTTGACTTCTCTAAGTCAGCTGACTTTGGCAGCTTCGCTGTCGAAAAATAAAATAGTTTTCCTGCTTTTTTTGCAATATTGTGTTTGATATCATATCTTATATATCTTGAGTGGGATTTTTATTTAAAAAAAGTACCAAAACATTCATCACCCTTTTCATGCCATCTCACTCATTTAGCAGTTCAATTTTGGGTAATGTTAATGCCGCACTTCCATTCCAGCTATTTTAATCGCAGCCGCATTGAATTATTGCAATCCATGGTCTGCCACGCCTGAGTGCCTGGTGAAAACAAAGTTAAAATATCAGTTGAAAGTATCACGGATAAATTAAAAAATAAAATGGCTGCGCTCTTCCGTCACACACTGAACGCCATTGTCGCAAAACAGCACGAAAGAATCACGAAACATTTTGAATTCTGGTTCCAATGTATCAGGCAAACAGTTAATTTAGCCGCTTGTTTGTTGTTTTCGCTGAAAGCACAAGAAAATGCAACACTGTTTTCTATCTCAGTGTATCGCAGCACCATCGTACCCAACAAATGTTACCACACCAACTAACCAATACAGTGAGGCCTAGCCGTAAACCTGATAGTTGTCTCTTTTACTTTGCCATTGTTCTAATCCAAGTGAGTACTTGTGTCTTTGTTTCTCCCATGATAATAAACTCTTGGAATGATTGTTTACATTGCCGCCATGTACTTTTCACATAGCAACACTTGTTAGACATGCTGCTGACCTGGTAAAACATTTCGTTGACGTGCCTAAAAGTATGGAATTGCGATTTCAGTAATTTCGATAATGTCCAATGGAATTCAATCGCCAGTTGTCATTTTCTTCGCCAGCCAACAAGCACTGTGTTTGTGTTTCGTTGATTTGCTGCTATTTTCTTATCGCTTCCACTGATGAACGAACCAACGAGTGTGAAGGAAGGGATAGGTGTGTGTTTGTGCATGTATGGTTTCTTTGTTTATTTCTTGCCCGTTGGCATTGCTTATATGTGTGTCCATACCCTTGTATTTATATATCGTTTTGTCAAAACGCGCCATTTTTTCTTCATTGAACACATCTTCGGGTGATGTTCACTGCTGGCACTGGTTGCTTGCTGCTGTTTGCTGTGCTCCTATTATATATAGAGCTCGATGACTGTTTGATTATCGAGAGTCGACCTGGACGACGACCACTTTGGATGGATGTCGCCGTTGGAGATGCCAGCGGTTGTGTTTGATTGACATTTTCCTGTTTTATTTGGTGTGATGCAGAAGAAACACAATCAAACGACAGTTATTATTCGAAATTCGTTTGAATTTTCATCGTTACAAATATGCAAGATTAGTGAGTGTTGTTATTATTTAGAGTGAGCAACAATTATAATTTAATACTAGCGCTGGTAAAAAAAGCTTCGACAACATTATACGTGAAAGAAGTAACTATTCCTATACCCCAATACAACACCATTCATTACCCATGGAAAATGAGTTCTCGCTGTAGGTATTTATCCCCAACGGCTACATAATTTTACACATCATGCACAGCCATGTTACCATGTGTTTGTTATCCATGTTTAACATAGTTTAAAAAATTTGGAAAATTCTTCGAACTTCCAGAATGCGTTTAAGCTCACTGGATATAAAAAGCTCTCCCATGCCTCATTCATTATATGCCAGCGAATTGTTTTTTTTATGGAAAATGAAATTGGGAAAGACGATCAATCTGTATGGAAAGTACAGGAAGGGGCGTGACGATGTTGTCAATTTTCATTCTCATGCTCTATTTTAACAATCGCTTTGACAGAAATTAGTGCAAATAAAAGATGTGAACCTAAGAACATATTGATTAAATCGGTCATTTGTGTGGGGGGTAACAAAAGCAGAGGCACTTCCGTTCGTTTCCATTTTCAAAACTAAATTTATCAAGAAGATGAAGTGTGCAAATTCGACTTCTGTAGAACTACTTAAAAGGCATGAATCTAAGTATGTACGGATCGAACTGGTCATTTGCTAGGGAGTTAGGTTACTGCAGTAAACGAATTAGGAGTTACAGAAAAAAACGAACTTCGTAAAATCGATCAAATTGTATGAGTGATACCAAAAAGGCTGAGTCGGTGTAACACAAAATATCAGACTATGCCAAGTTTTAAAAAGTTTCATACACGGACAGCGCTCAGTTGACTTAAAAAGTCATGAAACACATTTTTTGGAAAGATACTTCGTAACTTAAATGCTTCCTTATAGCTTTCATTTTTTCTAATGAAAATATAAAAATTGCCACAGTTGCGTCTAATCCGGTATTAGCGCATCCTCTAAATGCTCAAATGATATCGTTATGCAAATTCATATGGGACTGAAAAAAGTTGCAAATGTGACTATAACCCAGAAACGGAGAATACAATTGTCTTTTTTTTATTTTGATGATAATTAATCAGAAACTATTATACATACATATATCAAAAAATTCTTTTATTAAAAACTGTCATTTGTAAGAGTTGTCAAAATAATTGTTGTAAAAACTTTTGATGGACGGGAAAGTTCTCTTTAACTAATTAATTCGAAGTTTCAAATCAAGCTTTTGGTGTATTCAATGTAGATATTAAAAATATCTTATTGCATGTGGTTTATTCAATATCATCTCTGCTAATTACTTTTATCTGAATATCCCTCCAATTTAATAAAAATAAAACCAGATTATTCAATGAAAATTTGAGCCATTCGGTGCAAAAGTCCTAAATGAATATGCTCAGCACTCGCACCGGTATTGGGTCTGTCTTTCTTTTATATCTTTGGCGTTTGGGAATAAGGTCTTAAGTCATATACTATAGTTTTTCGTAATGTAAAATTGAAACTTATTTAATTGTTTGCGAATTATGAAATTTTTTGACTTAGTGCCTAAAGACCAAATGATTACGATTGGATGCAGTTGTGCTAGATTTCAATTATTGATACCAAACGAAAGAGAAAAAAAAAAAAATTGAGTTAAACCCAATCAAAAACTCAAAATGCATTTTTTTTACTTAAGACCTTATTCCCAAACGTGAAAGATATATACTTCCAGAAAGAAATTCTGGGCACACCCTAAATGTTGTAGCTACACCGTTGATTTTAGTCGGTCTGTTGAAAAAATGACTTAAAACTACATTTTGTACTGTAATTGTGATTGGAGTGAAAGTTTTTGTTCCGTCATTCGGAACAATTTGCTACAAACGACTGTTTTCAGAAAATCGGTAGATTACAAACTTGATAAAAAAAAGTGGAAAATAATTTTTGTTACTTTCGAGGAAGCTGCTGCTTACAATCCTATTATATTTTATAAACTATTTATAAATATTAGAAATTTATTTAAGAAAATTTCAATTTTCTATTTTTTCATCACGTTATCCCGACATCTCGTCGATTATTGCGTCTATATCCTCAACATCGTATACTTTGTGGTTATTGCAGGTCAAGGAAGGGTTGTGTTTAGTCTCCTGACTGGTGATTTCCAAAAAATTGTAGGGGTTTATATCAGGAGCTTTGTCAACCTAAGATTTACATACATATATGGTGAAAAATGTAGCATATCTGTTGAAGGTAAAATAATCAATCATCAATATACAAACCAAAAAGTGTCGATATTCGGGCGATATCGATTCTAAATATAATATGCGTTCCTCCAAAGCCTTTAAGCGTTTTATCACATCTTTTTTCATGCCATCGCGCATATTCAAGTGCTCTTCAATAGTTTCCATTCGTTCCAAAATAGTTTGAGTGATTGTCATTTTATTAGCTTTGATTGAATTCATTTCATTTGGATCGTTTTTAATAATAGGCTTAACATCTTGCTGTCCGTTATTTGGAGTGTCTGAAGTGTGCATATAATTGTGACGCACTTGAGGACCAACACAATTCTGGGTCTGATAGACTGAAAAGAAAGAAGTACAAATTGGATTGAGTTATATTAAATCCTGGAACAAACTTAAAGTCTTCTAAAATCCCCTTTTATTGAAGGCAAATCATTTTACCTCTTAAATGCCCCTTTGAACTATCTTGTTTGATGATCGTGCTATTCGTACGGGCACACGTTACAGGCATGTCTTCATCATTTTCTTGTACGTCCATAGCTGGCCTGGCATAGTCTATTATATTATTCAGGTCAATCTCTTCGCGTTTCTTTTCGACGAAACATTGTATTCTTCGATTAATTTCCGTTTCTGATGCAGAAATTTGTACAAATTGTGAAGGAAGCGTATGATTATCTAGTACACTGCAGTATTTTTCATCAAATCCATTGGTAGCTAAAACAAGATTGGGAAAATGTTATTATTGCTAATGTTAATTAATACATATTTATAGATATTAATAGAGAACATAAATCAGGATTTAACATGGAATACAATAATGATAAATAGTTGAATGCTAAAAAGAGAGTTCTATAGAAATGAATCCATAAATAAAATGATGAACACAAAAGAAACCCTTAAAATTGCCTTTTATTTGTAATATTTATGTTATTGTTTTAGAAATTTGGAGGCCAATAAGATCATAATAGTGTATTTTAACCAAAATGCATGGAAAAGGATAGGATGCTGCATTTAGATTTTGCGGACCATTGTTAGATTTTTGCAGACCTATTAAGCAAAGACATTTTTGAGATCTTTTAATTTATATGGTGAATAAGTCGAAAATGCTGACTAATTCGAGCTCCGATACGACCATCTGTCTTTCTTTGAGCTGAGGTCTCCTCGATTTTTTATTGGCAAAACTTTGAATAGCAATCGATCAACCCTTTCAGTGTGTCTAACAATAAGCACAAACTCACTAAATGTGAGATCTTTACATCTGATGTATGTAATACAAGGAATTTTTCTTCTTTGCTGCTATTTGAATAAGAAATTAGTCGCATTACAATACGTCGAAAGAATGGATTATGGGAAAGCTTCTCACATTCTCTGAGTTTACATGCATTCTATTTTTAGAATCATTGAACGAAGCCTACTACTTAACGACGACTTCGAAAATCAGCTTATGAAGATTTTACTAAAAGTGAATTTTTCGATTGCTTAAAGTATTCGTCAGGTATACTGTAGTGATTACATGCACTATAGTTGTGCTTACCATCATCCCACGGATAGTAGAGACTAATCAAAGCATTAGAAAATCAAGGAACAATAGTTTCCTTTTAGTAAGTGCAAAAAATAAATCGCCCGTGAATGTTTAGAACGTCAGAAGCTAAATAAATTGTTGTTTTGTTTTGTTTTTGAATCAACGAATCAAATGACAACTACAGGTATTTTTGTTATTCAAATTAAAGATACAGGTCTGAAGAAAAATAATCTATTATATTTGAAACAAGTTTTCCTACAAGAAATAATTAAATCTCCATTTGCGGCAAACGTATTCAAATATTTCTGAACATTATATGTGCTAAGTCTTTGGGTATTATCTAAAAATCTTTTTACATTTTTAGCGTTCCCGCTGGCCATGTTGTCCTGTCCTTTTAATTTCAGTATGTTATCCTCCTGTGTTTTAGTTTTCCTTCTATTTCGTTGTAATACCAATATTATAAAGGAAATATCAGTTAAGATCCAAAGACCGACATTTTATTATAATTAGTTCGGCAATGTAGTCCCATTATCTTGCGATCGTTTAACGAGGTTTACCCCCAGGATTGTTGATTTTGTGGTGAATTTTTTCTGCCAACATTCCACAAGATGGGCCCAGGAGGTTCTGTTTCTACTGCTTTTTACAGTGGTGATAACAATTCCACATTTTACTCTACCTTGTGCTATTCGACGATTTAAATTTTAGTGGAGTTATGTAGACAGGATAAGTTATTTTTAACTGGAGAGCTGTATATTATTATTCAAAAATTAATGTAAAATTTAGACCAGTATCTGATTAGGAATCATACTTAACATCTTAGGAATTAGACAAGGGACTAAAGATTCTTCCCAGACTACTCTATATAAAGTTATTGAACAACGCCGCTTAAAAAAGGACGTAATGTACAATTTTGAATTTTGGAGAGAAAGATGGGAGTGCTGTACGAGCGTCTTAATTAACAATTTGAATATTTCTGTTGTAATGCATAACTTATTTTATTTTATGAATTAGTTTATTTGCCATTTGAAAAGAAAATTCATGAAATATTGATTTTTCTAATTTAATATACAAAAATTAGCAATTGAAATTAAATCTGAAGCAATCTTCAGAAGGCGTTAATGATTTATCTTCAGTAGCAGTTGATTGCGAGGAATTTTTTAGATAACATAATCAGCAGAGCTTCGAAAATAAGCTTATAAAACAAGAGGCCACCATATCTCAAAGTGTGAAGATCATAATTAACATAACGCAAAGCAAATGAGATTCTTTTGGTGTAAACAGCAGGCCGTTTCATGAGTAGATACGTAAAAACATGGGGAATTAAGAAATTAAATATAAAGTGGGTAAACTGCACAGTGAATATTTTTTTATGGACCGCGCATGATAGTGTTCCTATGAATATTTTATGTTGAACTTGAAACTGTATAGAATTGGAATTTCGAGAAAAATTTCATTTTTCCAATTACTTTATATAAAAATACAACAGATCCACTATCTTTATAATAAATACCTCACGATGGCAAGTCATCTGATATTTCTGAAAATAGCATCGAAGTCTGAATTTTAGTGTTGAAACTTTCACAATATACATATTAAGTACTATATTCTAATTGTAATTTCAATATATCTTTCACAACTGTTATGGAATTTTTCTATATCAAATCAACTTTTGTTCAGACTGTATTCCACTGTTATTTGAAAAGCTTGAAACTTCTATTGGAAATGCTTTTATATATATTTTGTATATATTGAGAACTTTTCGCAGCAAATATTTCCGTGATAGCAAGCCAAACTACAATTTCTGAAAATAGCATTGAAATTTAGTGTCAAAAAGTAAAATATGAAAAGTATATTTTTCCGATTGACAAAAGAATTATTTTGAATTCCAATAGTTTTTCTACAACATTTAAATTGAATTTTTCAATATCAAATTAACTATTTCCCTGGCCTTATCACACTCTCATTTGAAAAGCTTGAAATTTCTATTAGAAATGCTTTAACAAAGATTTTGTAATTAGCACTGATTAGAACACCTCTTGAAGATAACCAGCCGCTACAAAATATTTGCACTGCAAATGGTGACCATGTATTTTTGCTATCATGCTTATGTTGAACAAATAAACAGTGAACTTTGTTAACAGCATTTACATGTCCATATTAAAAAATCCGTTATTCCAATCTGCTATTAACTGCGTCAACATTACCATTGTTGACCTTCAACAGAGTTGATGGCTGGAGTGAACACTTGAGAACCTATTGATGCAATTTATTTTCTGCATTCCAGATTGGTAAAATACATGGGCAAATTTTTGTGTCCTCATGCAGATGATACCTATTTGCTACCGAGCATTTCATAGTAGCAATTTTAAGTGAAAGATTTATGTAATTTGGAATCCATCATATAAAGCCATAGTTTTGAATTGAGCCATTACAAGGACAATTTTTTGCACCACCGAAGATCGGCTTGCAACAGCATTCAAATCTTCATCCTCGTTTTTTATCTTCGATATACTTGGCGTAATTGGTGTAAGGAGTCTTTCGAAAGTTGGTCAAGAATCTTAGAATTATTAAACGTAGTGATGGGGTTTCAATATCACTGGTTAGATAAATACGGATTTGTTGGAAGTAAAGCATTCTAGGTTAATAACTCAAATATAAGTTGCTAATGAATATTCAACAATATGGACCAGTTTTATTAGACAAAGGCCGACTTCTACATAAGATATATGAAGTATTTCTCCATTTAGATTTAAGAGCCTAAAAATTTGTAAATTTGTAATTTGTTTTGTGACTCATAGCTACTTTTCAATAAAGCAGTGTTTATAACCAAAGCATTATACTTGATTTGCACTTGTTTAAATATTTGACATCAGCAACGAACCAAAATAAGCTTCGCTTCACAAAAACCTAGAAGTTATATTTAATCTAATAAAACTGGTCCTAACAACATTTATTGCACTACTCATGTTGAAGCGAGAACAAGGGAAATCTTTAAAGCCATACTATACTCTACATATAGATAATTTTTCGTGTTATTGTGCATTTTTGCTCAGCCACTGACATTCCTTATTTTCCTTCCATGCCGATTCATCTCCCTCATATCTTTCCTTTTTCCAAATAGGTACACGTTTCTTAAGCTCTTCAATGGCTAAGGCGACTGCCTCTAAAGACGCAGCACGATGGGGTGATGATATAGCTATCACTACGCTTGCTTGGCCCACAGGAACGAGACCTAGACGATGATGAACCACAATATTAGCTATATCTGGCCATCGATGTCTTAGCTCCTCACAAATGGCTTGCATTTCCTTTATAGCCATCGGTTCATAGGCTTCATATTCCAAAGTTAACACCTATATATGTACATACATTAGACCATGAATATTTGCCCACAAAAGCATGCTTCAATCTACCTTCTTATCTTCGAAATTGTCACGTGTTGTTCCAACAAATAGGGATATGGCTCCACAGCTATTCGCGGTTGCCAATGCACTTATAGCACCAACATCAAGAATTTCCCGTGTAAGCAACAGGTGGTTTCCACTGTTACCGTTCTCCATTTCTAATGATCTACCTTAGCTGCTACGTATATTTTGTGTGATTCCGGCACAACTAACCACCACTTATTGGTGGAATAAGGGCAATTTCATCACCCTCTTTCAACTGTAGTTCACCAAGCGAATTGTCACAGTACTCTTCGTTGACGGCCAAAATAATGCTGTCTCTAATTGCTTGCAAATTATACGATTTACAAATTTGCTCCAACAAATCACCAGCTTTAATATTGGATGAGTCTAAGGTATGTGTCGTTTCGTTTAATCCCGACAATTCTCGTGACTTTGCAAAAAATAATAACCGTATTGTTATTGTACCAGGAGCACTACTCATCATTACAATCCTGTTGCCACATGAAGAACAACTTGTATTGAAGACCACTGGCACCACACAACAAGTATCGCAAGAGAAAATTCAGCGGGTATGATAAGCGACAGAGAAGACAAAAACAACATCCAAAGTGTACTTTTTCCGGTTGCAGCCGGAAAAGGGAAGAACACACTAACAGATTGATCTGCCAAATTCATCCCTTAAGCCTAGTAGACAGTTCAGAAGAATTCTTCGTTTATCTCTACACGAAAATATTTTTTGAAGACTTCATTTTCGTGAAAAATAATAAAAAATAAAAATGCGCCTTTGGCGTAAATCAGTCAGACCAATCTGTTAATATTTCCTCCTCTATATGTACGGATGGTAATGACTATTTGGTCTAACAGATTGATCACTGTTCGTAGATGATTTGATTAAATTCTTAATTTCTGTTGTTAATCAATTTTAATTTAGTGAATAAATTAATCGGATATTCTTACTAAATATTTGCAATTTACTCGAATAAGTTAAAATCTATCATATTTGTTTAATTTGCCATCCGCTTTACGGGGATATATCATTGATTACTTTCGTCTCCATTTTGGTCAGCCGCCGATAACAAAATAATTGTTTCGGTAATTGTTACCAATAGTTATCGATTAACATCGAAATCGAACCAGCAGTCACTACCGCACGTGTTATATCGCCGCTAGGATTTGTATTGATATTTTCAGCTCTGTTTCGTAAACATTTTTATAGAATTCGGATATGTCAGATAAGTAAGTTAATTTTATTGCCTTTGTAGACTATGGATTTGCACATCTTTAGTTGTATTTTTCATTGTCCATCCAAAGATATGCTGTGCCCAACAAATTGCCGGGCAAAACTGTCTCAGTTTTGGCCCACCGCAAGCGACGCATTCTCCAGGACAAGGCTACCTTGGAACAGAAGAAAAAGCTAAAAACCGAGCGTGTGGCCAAAGCTAAAGCCCATCATAAGTTTCGCAGAGCTGAATCGTTTGTAATGAACTATTTGAAGGCTGAACGAACGGCCAATCGCATCAAACACACTGTCCGTACCACCAAACTTTGTGACACCAAAGATTCGACCAAGGTCAATCAGAAATTGTTGCTGGTAATGCGTCATGCAGGCAAAAAGATATTCGATGAAACTACCAATAAAATCATGAAAACACTGCATATGACCAGTCGCCATCATGCGGTCTTCTTGGAGAACAGCAAAGAGAATCAAATTTTACTGAAAGTTATAGAGCCTTTTGTTGTGTTCGGCTATCCAAGCATTGCCACCATACGTGAGCTGATATTTAAAAAAGGTTTCTGTCGAATCAATGGCAAGAAGACACCCATTCAGTCAAACACAATGATTGAGGAGCAGCTGGGAGACAAGGGCATTATCTGTTTGGAAGATATTATACATGAGATATTCACAGTGGGACCAAATTTCAAGACTGTCACCAGCTTTTTGTGTTCATTCTTTGTAAGTATTGAAAATATTTTTGTTATTTTACGAGCAACTAAGAGCAAAGCAACTTAAAAGTGATAAAAATAAAGATAGGATAAAAGCAGTTGTTTTGAATGCGTAAAAAAAGAGGTTCAACCAGCAAAGCTGCCGTAAGGTCTGGACAGGACAGGACATGAGGTTGCATTGCTTAGGATAGATGCGAAAATGATCCTATATTTCATTTCGAAAAAAGATATTACTTGTTTTCCGTCCTTTTGGAGTAGTAATCATATACAATTATAAACAATATATATATGTTGCAAACTAGCGCAGTGGCAAAAGGTGAAAATTTCAAAACTGATAGTGTGGAAGTGGATATAGTTTGCTGCAATTTCTGCAATAGCTCGTATTTAAGTAGCACCGCTTAGTAAATCAAACATTCAGTAAATTAATATGAATATTTCTGTACATATTTTGTTTATTTCAAAATAAGAACTTTTCTTTAAGACGAGAGGCGCACTTTCTCTCTCTCGTATAATGTAATTAATCTCGCTTTGAGTCCGGAAAAGGACATTAATCTTCGAGGGGATAATAATTTTCCATCCTTTAGGAACAATTATATAAATGTGGTTACGGTTTTCTTTACAAGCTATATACCCCAATATCGCACTGGGAAAATATTAGTTATTACATATTCTGCTCAGGTGTATAGAAATAACGATAATATTAAAAAAAAATTAATTTTCTTTGGAGATATGTATGTATGTATTTTTCTTTCTCTCGAGAAAAACTGAGAAATCGCATTGAAAATGATACCACTCCTCCGATTCTTTACTTTATAGGAAGACAATAGTTAATCTTTCTTTATTACTGTGGGGATTTCATGTTTCCATCTTCCCGATCAGACATATGCCTTGTAGTATGGAAAATATTTATATTTTACGAGGAATTAATATAATAATACCTTTCCAGTAATTAAGGAGAATGTTTCTTTTTGTTATTACTATGCTTTTTCCAAAAGGGAAATAGAATACACACTATAGCTAAGTCCTTTTGCGATTGTCAAACGTTTAAATCCTATTTCGGATGTTTCTCAATATTTATCTCATTTTAGCTACCCGCAGCAAATTTGCTTGATGTAGACTGACACGATTTCTGTGATAACGCCAAAAGTTCTGCACATAATAAAATTAGCATTTAGTAAGATTTCAAATCTAAGCACATATTTGTGTTTCTCAAGTGCTAACAGTTATTGAGACATCGGGCTGTGAAGTATTGAAAATTGCAAAGTGGTGAGATCCATTGTAAGCCAAAATAATTTTCAATTTAAAAGTTTAAAAACGTATCATTATTAGGTTTAGGAACATCAGAACAGTTTATAAAAATTCTGTTTTTGTCTATATTTTCTTCTAATTTAAGTAGTGCCTCAAAAACTCTCTAGGGGTTTACTCCTTTGTTGGGAAAATACTACTGCCACGAGGACAAAATAACATATTCTATGTACTACACAACTATTTTTGAATGAGACTTGGACTTGAAATAATTCAATTGCATTGGTTTTAGTTTTCAGAATAACTTGTTACAAAATTCGAAAAATCTTTTTTTTTTTTGCTCATTTCGAAAGCATATATTTGCCAATAATATTTTTGCAATAAGGGGTAATCCACTGATCGCAATTTAGTCTGATGCAATGCTCTAGTAAGGGGTACCCTATTTGGCTTATCATCCACAATTTTCGTTTTTTTTATAGTTTTATTTCTAAAAATATATTTATTTCAATCTGAGTTTTTTTAGATTTCTTTCAATTCCATCATGCATTATTAAATTATATCATTTTTCGAATGCCCCTTCTAAAATTACCTCGTATTTCACGAGAGCGGACCCAAAACTAGCCGATCCAACAAAGAAGACACACGAAAGTTGGGTAAACTGTTCTTTATTTTTTTAACATAATCTCCTTTTAGTTCGATACACTTTTTCCAGTAATAGAGCTTCAATACCCTGTTTATACTAAGAACTATCAAACTCCTTAAAATAGGCATCAACCGCAGACTCCACCTCTTCATTTTTGGCAAATCTTTTACCACGGAGCCATTTTTTTCAAATGTGGAAATAGAAAGTAGTCAGAGGGAGCTTAGTCTGACGAATAAGGTGTATGATGAAGCAATCCGAAGTTTAATTCATCAATTTTGGCCATCGCAATAGTGAATGTGTGAACTAGAGCACTGTCTTAAAACAACACTTTCTTTTTCGTCAAATGCGGCCTTTTTCTATAAGTAAATTAGCATAATATTTGCAGTTGATGATTTTTCCTTTCTGAAGGTAATAATAATCCCAAAAAACAGGCACCAAGACCTTGCCTACTGATAGAATCGATTCTCTTCGGACACGTTTCTCCCATTTTAGTACACAGCTTTGACTGTTCCTTTGTCTCAGGTATGAAGTGGTGGACGCATGTCTGATCCATGGTTACATATCGACGCAAAAAATCGGATTTATTGCGGCGAAATGTCGCCAAACACTATACTGAAATATCATTACGATGCTGTTTTTGCTCTATTGAAAGCAAGCGCGGCATCCATCTTGCGCACAGCTGATCTTAAAATCTTCAGTCAATATACGATGTGTAGCCCTTTTTGAAATGTCTATCATTTCACGTAGTCCACGCACCTTCCAATTATAAGTAAATTACAATATGCAACTATTCATCTATTAGATTTAATCTGCTCAATATAAGTTAAAAAAAAAAAACACGTAATAAAAATTAAATATGAAATTTATAAAAATATTATATGATTCAAAAAAATTATGATCATTAAAGACAAAAAAAGTTGAAAAAAAGACTAATTCTAAAGTTAGAAGTTAATCGGTGTATAATCTGGAAATATAAGATAATCGGTATGTAATAAAGGCTGCTCACAGTTTAATTGAAAACAAAATTTTACAGTAAAGTCTGAAAGTGTTGTAGAATGTGCCTTTTGTAAGAATCAGGACATAATTTAAAACTTTTTAAATGTCTTGGTAGTAAATTATAAATTCGAGCTACTCTTACTACAAAAGCATGACCCATGAGTGTGGTTATTTTAGGAATAAGAAGCTGCTTATTACGAGTGGAATGTGAAAAATGGAACGAATTAAAAGAAATTGAGGACTAGACAATCGAAAAACTTTATAAAATAACAACAAAGACCTAAAATCTATATAATTTTTAAAACTACAACCCAAGAAACGCTTAACATACGGTGTTTCTTTAAAACTTACACTGATGTACATTTCATACACTTCTAATACAATTTTCTCTAGTAAATGAATAAACCATGATGTCGCCTTAGTACTCTCGGTTTTCCCGACTGTTTGATCAGAACCTTCTTATTACTGGTTTCGTCATACGCATTAAGCTTCTCGCGTTTTTATTGTGCCATTTCGTTTCTATAAGTATTTGTACTGAGAATTTGGAGGTACTTTTAGAAGAGAACAATTGTATTATATGTGTATATCGTCACCTAAAATGCAAAAGGCCGTAACTAACAAAAAATTCAAAATTGACTTTTTTAATGATTATGACGTACTTAACCGAAATACATCTACACAGCAAATTTTAGATGCATACGTCCAAAAATTACGACTTTATGGGCGAAAATCAAAAGGCCGTAACTGCAACTTCACCAATTTCATAAACCAGAAAGCCGTAACTACATTTTTTTCACACAATTTCACAATTTATAACGTTATTTCACATGAATCTGACAATTTTGTCTGGAACGAAACAGATGGTACTCTTATTGCTTCTACCTTTGCTTGCTGTGTAATAAAATACATAAAAAATGCCATTAAAAAGTCACCAAATATTAGTCACATAATTATATATTCCGATGGCTGTTTCTACCAGAACCGAAATGTAATTCTCTCTAACGCTATATTATCTTCATGTGTTCAAGAAAACATAACGGTAGAACATAAATGTTTAATAGTGGGACATACGCAAATGGAGTGTGATTCGACCCACACCCTCATTCAAAGAAAAATCAAGAAGAGACAAATAAATTTACCATCTGAGCTGTCTGAGTTGATTAGAGAGTCTCGAAAGAACCCCTTTCCTCTAACAGTGCATCATCTTGATTACAAGTATTTCCTTGACTACGAAAGTATTCCTAAGCACTACGTATCCATTCGACCAGGTAAAATTCAACACACATTTATAAATTATATATAAAAAACTCAGTTTCTTCATTACAGGCAAAAAATCCGGAGAGCCAACTGTTAATATGATTCGTGCCTTGGCATATGATTCAAGTGGAATAATTTATTATAAAATAAATATCAGAGACGATTATAACGTTTTGCCACAACGTACACAACAAAAATTTAAGGACAGCGAACCTTCACAGTTACATATCGAAAGAATACCAATATCCAAAAAGAAATGGGAACACCTTCAGGAACTCAAATTTTTACTTCCCGCTGACTGCCACAGCTTTTATGATAATATACCCTTTACATCTTAAACCTATTCTAATTTGCAATGCAATGCAGTTTTTGTTGTTTTGAAATGAATTATGTATTTTGTTTTTCTTAACCAGTTTAATTTAATTTTATTTTCTCGATTTAAATTTATGAATTAAATAATTTTTTAGTTACAGCCTAAAAGCACATTTTCTTATTTTAACCATTTGTTTGATTTTATGCACAATTTTTTTCTTGTAGTTACGGCATTTTGGTTTCAGAAAAACAGAGTGTAAAAGGCCGTAACTAACATTTCTTAAAAACTACTTTTTTCCATTAATTTTTTTTTCAGAAACAAATCCGTCTTTGTTTTCTAAGCTTGAATCTATAATTTGGATATTAAGCTTTAAGTAGTCTTTAATTTATATCGTTTTTTGCTTCTCCTGTAAAATTAAATTTTTGTTAGTTACGGCCTTTTGCATTTTAGGTGACGATATGTAAGTTAAGAATTAATGATATTTTGCTAGATTTTAGTACTTAGTTTTTACGGAAAAATAATTCTTAATATTAATAAGATACTTAATTGAGAAGACATTTTGCCAATGCAAACTAAAACTTTCTTTTAGTGTAGATAGTTAGGTGGCAGACTCCGGTGGTTAGTAAAAATCACTTTCGTCCATCTTTCTTTTATTGAGTACTCGACAAGTTTAGTTAATGATTTTCAAACTAATGTTCGCAAACGTCATTAAACAGTAGGTCCCTTTTAGTGGCATGAAAAAAAGGAAATCATCTAAGTTCATTGAATGTGAGATGGAATTTATTTTTGTTTTTGGTTTTCAATATAAAAAATTTACGTAAAGATACAACATATATTTTATGTGTACGAATGATTCAAAAGCTATAATGTAGACTTAATTTACAAGATTTGTCGTTTTATTTCATTGTAATATTGCATTTTATTTATTTCTTGTACTTTTTTCAGTTATCAAGTCCCAGAGATGGATGGAAAAACAAAGTTTCCGTTCCATTTAAACGTGGCGGTGAATATGGTGATCGTGGAAATGGCATCAATGATCTTATAGCTCGTTGTATATAATTATAATTTTTTAATGTATTGACTTTTTTAATAAATTCTAGTTCTTAAGCAAATATGGAAAAGCGTGTGGTTTTTTAATTGAATGACAAAGGTGAATTGAACCGAAAAGTGCGAAAAGCGTTAAAAGCATTATGTATATACATAGTAAACAAATGTAGATATATTTTGATAAAAAGTGCTGGTGATAAAAAGTGGGTCACTTACGATAACATCAAACGAAAACGATCGTGGTCGAGCCAGTGCAAATGGGGGGCAAATCCAGTATTGACTGTCAGGAAGGTTTTGTTGCGTGTTTACTAGGATTGACAGCGAATCATCTACTATGTGCTGCTTTCCTATAGCCGAGCCCATAATTCGGACTTGTACTGTCAACAATTGGACCGTCAGAGGTTATCAATCTCCCAGAAGCGGTTGGCTTTGTCCAGTAGGAGAGGAATTGTGTCTTCATGGCAGTGCCACACTACACACATCGATAGTGACTCGTCAAAAGCTTTAGAAGCCTGGTTGGGAGGTTCTTAGTCCGGATTACCACCTGTTCCTGTTTATGGCGAATGATTTTGCTGGTGAAAATTTGCGTTAAGAGAAGCTTGTGAAAATCAACTGTCCTAGGAACGATGTTTCCTATGAGGTGTAGTGGAATTACCTTCAAAATTTGCGTTAAGAGAAGTTTGTGAAAATCAACTGTCCCATGAACGATGTTTCCTATGAGGCGTAGTAGAATTATCTTCAAAATCGTAACAAATTATCGAACAAAACGGTGCATATTTGATTTAATCGGATCATTCTAGCTGAACTAAATCCATACTTCAACATTATGCAAAAATAATGCATTTCTTTTTACTATGCCTTATAGTGTATAGAAACTGTCTCGCACAAATTTCTCGGTATTGAGGGAGTAAAATTGACTCGGGAGTCCCAGTATATTGGAGTTTCAATTCTGATGGAATATATTTGATTTGACGGATAACGAAGGCGTCCAATTTGGATGAATTGTACTCGAATTTAAAATTTGCCTATCATCGAAAAATGTAATAATCTAGAATTGTTTTTTCATTGATTAAAATCAATCAATGTTGAAGTGCCCAGTAGTGGAAGTGTAAATATAACGTTTGACTACAGATATGACAACTTTACACATTTTCAATAAAAAAATATATAGAAAGAATTATTAAAACATATATAAAAAATACTAGTAACTCAATTGGAAACAATGGAGCAATTGGACTATACCGGTGATCATGATTCACAAATTGTTGAATATCAAACTATATCTTCGGGTTGTTCACTCGATAAAGTCGATCGGCCAGAGCGCCTACATGAATGGCTTAAATCTTACGAAATTGAAATGCTGCACGAGCGCTTCGTTGAGAAACGAAAATTAAGTTATGCCGAATTACGTGATGAATTGGAAAATCTAAATTTTAAATTCACCGATATCGAATATAATCGTTTATTTTTGAAAATCAATCAAAATCGGGACTTCAAATGTGACTGGAATGAGTTTATTTCGTATTTAATATTTGGCTTTCAGGAAGAGGATCCGTCAAGCCAAAAAGAAGCCCTAATTTTACCCATTTCATCGACGCCGATGGTAAGGAAATCCGAACACCGATCGGCTGTATGTTGTATTAGTTTAATGAAGCGATTTTCGGATTCTGTTGTGGATGACGATGACGAGAAAAAGCGGCGGAATGCTGAAGGCGATATCGATGATGCTGACGAAGAAGCTGAAGAGGAAAAGCATAAATTTGCCATTTTGGCTGTTGCAGATACTCCAAATACAATGGGCGTGTGGGTTACGGGCAGCAAGGAGGGACAGGTGCGTTTTTGGACACCAAATTTAGAACCGTTACGCAGTGGCATGTCAGAGAGCAGTAAGTTCCTAAAGTGGGGAAGATCATTTCAACTTGTCAAATTTTACTTTTTATTTTCAAGTACACTTGAAAATGGCTACCTGGGTACTTTGCATCCAGGCTTTGTCAGATGTCAGTGTCGTATGTACCGCTTCCACGGAACGAGAATTACGTTTTCATGAAACAGTCGCCTCCACATTTAGCTTGCGTATAGTCATCCGTAGTATGCCGTATGCGGTATGTTGTATGTCGTATAGCTTCTATCCTAATGGTAAAACAAATTCGCGCCTTATATTGGGAGATTATGGTGGAAACATTCGCATTTTGGAATTTGATCCATATTTGAGGGGTCCATTCCAGTCTAAACCGGGCGCAGCACTGATTGAAGTGTTTTGGTCCGACATTCTAAGGGTGAATTAAAGTCAGCTGATAATGTAATTAGGAGATCTTACGATTGTTATGGTTGCAGGGCAAGTTGCCGCTGTTTATAGTCCGTGAATATCACAACATACACACGGAACTTATCCAACAGATTTTCTTCTCCATACGCATGAATTCAATGTTTTGTGCAGCGGAATATCGTAACACGAAGAAACATAGAGGACGATGTCCGGGTTTGATTGTGACCAATGGCGAAGATAAAACTATTTTTCGTATACCTTTGGTAAGTGTTTAAACTGGTGATAGTTAAGCTACGCAATTATTTATAACATCGGAGTAGCAAAATTTTAAATACTTTTGCCGATTCTAGGCCTGAGGATTTCAAAAATGTTAGGTCTTCTATGTTAGTTTTAATCTCAGATATAACATGTTAAGAATATTTAACAAATTACATATAATAGTTTTTTTATAAATTAATATCAACTTATTGGAATGGAATTTTTGATGACTTTTGCGAGAAAAATGTTTTTGGCTTGTTCCGAAAACTGGTTTCTCAAAACAAAAACTCGGGTTTTCGACTTTGCCTGCTTGATGAAACTATACCTATATATTTGTCCATTTAATTTCAGGTTTTTCATTCTAAGGATCTGTAATTCTCAAAATAGCTGAGAGCCGCAAATATATTTCTTTTAAAATGAGGCCTTCATTCAGGATCGTGTGGCAAATGTTGGGCCATAAGCTGACTTACATACGGGCTAGTTTTCGAACATACATTTTCGACGTAAATTTTTTATGATTTTCATGTAGAGGTAGCTCGGATGTTAGCTCGTGAACCGACTTTGGGCACATTTTGTTGCAGAAACAACGGTCTCGGAAAGACAGCCAGTACTTGTACTACTTCAGGAGCCGACTCTTTACAGTGATCAGTGAGCCAGATCCAGCGGAACATTTCAGTGGACAATGAGCTGTAAGCTTGATTCATTAGCGTTCTATGAGTGAGCCAATGCGAACCTTGACTGGATTTTTGTTCGTAGAAAGAGAACGTTTGCATAGTCCATAATAACGTATGTTTGTGCACACTAATCTCCCAATTTTCTGGATCAGAGATAGGTAAAATCGCCCATTACTTCTGATAGATCAATCCGTTACTGCGTCCTTGCTTTTCATCTTTAAACACAAATTTTAAAGCAATTTCGAATCTGGCTTTTCTGAAAGATGATACCGGACTTGTTTATTATAGTTCAGGGGGCAAATCACCGCATTCGATATCGAGTACTTCGCCATCGAAATGTAGTTAACGTGGATCACCGCACTCGATATCGAATAAAATTTACGCGAAGTTGTACTCGATTGGTAGTATACTATCGAAAACAACTAAACACTAGCAAAATAAAGAAAAACAAAGCAAAACATACCAAAAAGCCGGCAAAAATGTGTCATTTTGTTTTGTGCGCAAATTTAATTAAAAAAATATAATTTTAATTGTTTTAGGGAGAAAATAAGAAGGGAAAAACACTTAACACAAATAAAGTAAATATGAAGCATATTTAACATATTTAAAAGCGTCCTCGGACAGTTGGAAACGTCTTTTAAATCTGTAGATGTTGAAACTTTTATATAAAATCATTAACTTTACATGGCACAACTTACTCAACTGCAGGCAATGCGAGCGGATTGCTTTTGTCCCGAATATTTTTTCTAACAATTCTAATGTTAGATTCTTCCTCTGATTCCGAAGATGAAGAACACATAAATACACTCACATCCATTTTATTTATCACTTTTATGTTATCTTTTTTAAATTTTTTAAACTTAAACTTAAACTTACTTAAACTTTAAAACTTACAACGAATTTGTTCACAAATCACAAAACAATAAACACAAATAAAGTAAAATGTAAGAAGAAAGAGTTATTGATATAGTTGTCTTGCTCTAATGCACGATAAATAGTTGGATTTTTTTTCTATTCGTTTTCTTTTTCTTACTCCCTTATGCTTACAGCAATGTAAAAAATAGTACTCGAAAATATAAATTACGATCGAATGCCGTGATCAAAAAAATTGTAGCCATCGAAATCTTACTCGACTCGAAAGTGCACTCGATATCGAATGCGGTGATTTGGCCCCTGTATTATTATCATCTCCATAAGTATGTTAAAGAAATCGAAGATAGGTGGTCGACTTTCGGTTAGACCGATATCATTTTACATAGACGCATCAATTAAGCAGGGATAAGGTGTAGTACAAAGAACGATATTGAAGGTCTTATTTAGCATAGTTCTAATGTTCCGATTTATGTCAAATAAGCATCGTTTTGTTCGATAACCTGTTGCTATTTTGAAGGTCTCATAGAGGCATAATAGATAAAAGAAAATTTTGCAAGGTTTTTTTGTGGCGAATTTTTCGCAAGCAAAATCATTCGTCATAGACAAAAACAGATGGGAAGATGGTGCCAAAGATCCAAATAACATTTTAATATTTGTGAAATAATCACAAAAATAACAAGAATTATATTCTGATACGTTTCAAATAATAACATTTTTACTTATATCGGACATTTTCTACTTATCAGAATATATAGTTATATTGCATTGCATGAAAAGTGTATCATTGATTTAAATATTCTTAACCAAACCGAACCTATCTAAATTGTTTCGAAAATCTACAGTAAATTGTGACTTAACAGCTTTATTACAAGGTGTGTACTAATTACAGGATAGTGCTATGATGACTTTTCATGGTGAAAAATTGATGTGAAATTTGAAGCTAAATGTTTTCACAAGACAGTAATATGCTTTTTCGTGAAATCTTTTTTTGATTGGCACCGCTAACCTTTGTTACCTTCGAAATTCTATTCTAAAATCAGAATAACTTGCGTTTTTACATTGATAATATACTTGCAAACTTGTAAAAAGTAATTGTAATGTAAAATAAAATTTCACTATTTTCAAATATATTGTATATATTTCCTTATTCAAATCAAGTTTTCCAACACAAATATATTAGATTTGCATTAAGTGAATTTCAGAAGCCTATTTTACATTATGAGCTCATTATCGACACTTGGTTTTTCTTTTTTATTTGCTTTATAACTATATTTGGTTGGGGAACCATAATATAAACTTTGATATTAACATTTGAATTTATATGGTTTTTAGCTTTATTTTATTTTTATTATTATTATTATTTGTTTTGATATTTAATATTGTATTAAAGAATTTTATATTTTATTTGTGATGTTGTAAAGGGTGGCGCATAAGTAACGGCGACTATATTGAATGCGTTCTTGCGCATAATTTGGTTTTAACTCGTGAACCAATTGCATCTTATATGGGAAAATTCTTTGCAAAGACCGCCTAGACATCTCTAACTGCTGAGAATGTCGCCTGGTGCAAGTTTCGGGGATTTTCTCAATACTAGCTTACACTCGAGCAATGGTCACTTCATTTCGAACTGCACGAGGTCTTCCAGAACGCGGAAGATCACAGACAGACCCTGGTTGGCCAAAACGTTGAACCAATCGGTAAATTTTTGGAGCGCTAGAAGCATTTCGAACATGAAAGGGACTTCGATATGATCTTAATAATCGAATGCTGACTTTCAAAGTAAAATTGAACAACTTTGGTTCTTTGTTCTGTGCCGAGCCTTTTCATCATAAGTTTCTCAAGTATTATTTAGTTAATTCTGTAAAGAGACGAAAAGAAAAGACTTCAACAAAAAATGTATTCACTGATCAAATCTTAACGTTACTTATGCGCCGCCCTATATAATAGGCCTTTTTGGCTTTCCTGCATTACGATGTATGAATGAATGAAAAAAATTCAAGGATTAAATTTATCAGTTCTACAATTCAGTTCACTTAATCACTCGATTTTCTTTCCAGGGTGTTACCACTTTCTTCGTTGATGAAAAAAATAATATTGTTGTAACCGGTGGACCCGATACTTTTGTCCGCATCTGGGACGTTTACATACCCAGTGAACCTTCTGGCATTTTGACCGGCCATAATGGCGGCATTGTTATGGTTTTTGTGCAGCCCGACGAAAATAAAGTTTATAGTGTGGATTATCAGAAAATTATAAAAGTTTGGGATTTAACGGAATTCGTATTGTTACAAACCTATGGTGACTTGGTGCGTCTGGTGCCAGGTGAAACAGATTTAGTCTACTACTACCACGCTCATTTACGCACTCTTCTGGTGGGTGGCCGAAAACTTGTGGCAATTAAATGTAATCCTCGCATCAGAGTAGATTTGACGGATGGCAACACTCACGCTGCTCCCGTTTCGGTAGTTTTGTACAACAGACTCTTTAGGAATGTGGTAACATGTGGCCTGGACAGCTATATTATAGTGTGGGACCCATGGACAGGGCGGCGCAAGATAATAATGAAGAGTTGCCATACCAAACAGGTATATGGGGAACATATTGATATTGAAATAACGGCCGCTTGTTTCGATCCGTTGGAACAGTTTCTGTTGACTGGCGCCAGAGATGGTTCGCTCAAAATATGGAATTACAATAATGCGGTTTGTATAAGAAATATGAGTATCAGAGCGGAACACGAAGTCACAAGCGTTATATGGGTGGTTGAACGGTAACGAGCTGTTTACGTACTAAACACACTTTGAACATTTTTCTGTATAAATGTCTGTTTCTAATATAGAATTCTAGCTGTTGGCTGGGACAAACAAGTGACCGAATTCAATGATGCCGAGGGTCGTGAATATGGTGATCCCAAAAAATGGCCCATGTTTCATAGCGATGACATCACCTGTGCTGATGTCAAGTTGGGTGAAGGTGTTGTAACTGCTACTTACTCGGGCGAGTTAATATTTTGGAAATTGGAGACGGGACAGCCCTATCGTCGTTATAATGTTGGCAACCCAGAAGCATTTATAGAGCTAAAACATCATCGTGGCGATTCGGAAGATGAAGATTTGGCAAAAACTGAGGAAACCAGTGAAACTCATCACGTCGCTGTTTCCCGTTATGTGCGCAAATCCATATCGGAACGAATACGAGAACTGGAGAGGAAACAAATGACATCGGGCTATTTCATGGGAAAACGTCTGAAGGAGGCAGACGAGGGTGAAGAGACTTTTTTGGAACAGTATCGAAATCGTGAGAAAGCTTTGCCTATGTCCGTACAATCTGTGCTGTTTCTACAAACTCGCCCAATGACTAAGGAGCACGGTAATGTGAACTAGAATTCACAATTTCCTCAGGTAAAATGATGAAATTCGTAATTTTCAATATCAGGCAGCGTTTTGGTCGCCCTTGAAACTGGTAATATTCAAGTGTTTTCCCACCACCAACGTGGAGGTTATTTAAAGCAATTCAATGCCATTCATAAAACCGGAGACTGTGTCCTTACCATGTCCACTGATCGCAAGAATCGTTATTTGTTCACTGGCACTGCATTTGGATACGTCAAAATCTGGTATATTGAAAATTTCTGGTAAGTTGGAAATAGATTAGTATTTGTTATAAGACTGGGGTTTCAGATTGGATGTGAACTGCCGACAAAGTGTTCTAACCATAGGGATAACTTACGAACGAGAGTTTTTTTTTTTTTCAAATGGGCTCATCAACTGTCTCCAAATTGTATTTTTATAAGTCTTGAGTAGGAAAAGGATGTTAAACGTATTTATAGCCTGAATTTGATAAAACGTTGCATATTTAGTTTGTGAAGGATCAAGAACAGAACAAATGGGAAATAGAATACATGCGCCCATGTTTTAATATAGCCGTTTCACACATATGGACTCTTCAAGCTTGAGTTTATAGTCTCAAGAAGTAATGGCTTTCATTTTCGAAATGGGTCTGTCGGTTCGAAATGAAAAGTTGTACAAGTTATAAAATACTGTCTTAGAGAACAAAACCAAATATGGAGTTGTTTGTTTGATTTGTTTAAGGATCTCGTTTGAAAAAGTCGGTTCCGAGTCTTGTTGAAACGTTCAATGGTAAAGGTAACAAAGTATCGTTTAAAATGTTTTCACGGCAGATTTGGTGTTTTGCCTTTACGCCCTGTTCAATGAACATGAGTGGCGAGCATTCTGTGGCAGTTAACTCTGCCTAGAACATCACTGCTTTCGCAAAACAATTTCCTGATCTAAATTGTCTTTTGGTTTGCCTTAAATTTTGAAAATCAACGTGCAAGTGTTTTATGACCTTTCCTTTTACCAGGCAAACTGCCTTTTATGCGATTGTTAAATCTTGCACTTTTTGTATTTTGTAGGGCTTCAGTCATAGTTCACTTTTTAATAAGCCCCCCATCGTTCGAGCAAACACATTTAAAATTTTCGTCAATTGAACTGCGTTTTACCGTAAATTACTTTGAATTATGACCTTCATTTCTCAAACCATTTTTTAATATCCACCTCCATGGCGTTTTTTTGGGATTGCCACTGTAAGCTGGCAATACCTAAACATTTTGTTCACACGTAAATGCCGTTGCTCATTAATATTTTGCAATTTTCCCACCAAATACAAAGCAGCAACACTTTCGCGTTTGTTTTCCATTTCAATAACTTTTTTTAACTGCGGCATAAACGGTAAGCTTGCGTGGGTCTGTAGACAGCATAACAGTTTGACGCTTGTCAAAAAATGAGCGCGCTATAATTAGCCGTTTTGGTTACTGCAGCAGCGTGAAGCTGACAATACTTCGAGCGTATATCTCTTTATCATCGAACAATACCGCATTCAGCTATTATGGATCTGATTGATATTTTTTGTCCTTCCAGTCGATAGAAGAAAAGGGAAGAAGAAAAGGGAATTTGCGACGAGAACTGAAGCCTTTTTCGGAAAAAAATGTTTATGTTATGTCAAAATGATAACTTGTTTCTTAGTCGTCATATAGATTTGTTAGCAAAAGAGGCGACAACTGTAGGTAGACCTTATAAACTATAAAATAAACTATTTACAAAAAGTTCTATTTGCACCGAATCAGTATTAGATTGAAATTTCGTGTGAACATTGTTTCTATTAAATAGCTTAATTTTGCATTAATATTAATATAATAATTCTGAGTTCGAACGAATAAACATGCCCGAAAGTAGCATGCCAGTGAACAAAGCCAGCAATCAATTGTGAAGTAAATCATTGTGGTTGTCGTGAGGGAGTCATGACATGACATATCAGGATAAATGATAACAAACTAATATGATATTCCAGCAAACTTATTAAAATTATGTTTGCATGTTTGTCATGACTCTAGTAAACAAAATTGAAATTGCCACAAATGCAAACTATACGAAGTAAATTGTCAACCGCAAAACCTCGTTTGTGTGGCGACCGACGATGGTATATTGAGTAAGGAAACACTAATAAGCCCATGTAAAGGGTGGAGCATAAGTAACGTTAACGGCGTTCTTGTGCATTATTTGGTTTTAACTCGTGAACCACCAATTGCATCTTATATGGGAAAAGATGTAAGATATGTAAAATTCTTTGCAAAGACCGCTTAGACATCTCTAACTGCTGAGAACGTCGTCTGGTTGAAGTTTTGGAGTTTTCCTCAATACTTGCTTGCACTCGAGCAATGGTCACTTCATTTCGAACTGCACGAGGTCTTCCAGCACGCGGAAGATCATAGACGTCCCCTTGTTGCCCTAAACGCTGAACCAATCGGTAAATTGTTGGAGCGCTAGGAGCATTTCGAACATGAAAGAGATTTCAATATGATCTAAATAATCGAATGCTGACTTTCAAGCTAAAATTGAACAACTTTGGTTCTTTGTTCTGTGCTGAACCTTTTCATCATAAATTTTCCAAGTATTATTTAGTTAATTCTGTAAAGAGACGAAAAGAAAGGGCTTCAACAAAAAATGTAGTCACTGATCAAATCTTAGCGTTACTTATGCGCCATCCTATAGTAGGAATAATGAATTGGTTATGACATCTTTTCTTAACAAAAATTCTGATCACATAAAATAGAGCTTCAGTGAAGGAGGAAGCCGCAACGTTTGAAAAATTCAAAGTTCCGATTACTTCGATTATTACGTGGCGTATCATCAACTCAATAATGTTAAAAAGCTTCCTCTATATTCCGAATCGTTCGGTACTCTGTACTTTCTCTCCAATTCATCGCAGCTATACTTAAAATTATTATTTATTATGAGTAGCGTATAGGAGATAATTACAAGCGTTTCAATCTTCTGCGCTGCTTCGCTAATTCGTTGCATCAAGTTTCGAAAGTTTTTCTGAAACCTGGTCACATTTTCCTGCGCTATGCATCAAATTTATTTACGAAAGCTTTCAGCCATCTCAGCCTAGTCCAAGCAATTATTTATTTTGTTACGCTTGTCCACATCGATATCAGTGCACATCGCAACTTTTCATGTCTATAGGTATATGTCCACAGAATCTGTTTTTCGAAGTTTGCCAGAATAGATTCCTCCGCTCGTATTATCACCCGAAATTCTGTTTTATATAGCAAGTAAGCTAACAGATTTTCATACACATTCTATATTTAGACTCACCGAAAGCGATCTACTCTTTAGTGACAATTCCAAACGTCAGCTTGCGAAATTTTTGCTAGACTTGTCAATTTCTCGATTATTTGAAGTCTTCCTCAGATCAAATAAACGCCGCTCAAAGAAAATGGACAGTTTTGTTAGTTATTGAATCCATGATTATACGAATGATAATCATATATACGAAACACTGTGCCACGGTCTGCCAAATGTTTTGTAAGCAGAACTCTTCGACAATTTCGGGCTTGACATCCTTTAATTTTTTAAAGATGAAGCCGAGTTAGAGGCAGTCCCACCACTCCACAGTTATAGTTGTCAACTATGTACAGGGTGTCCATCGGGAAGGTATACTGTTTTGTTTATAATTTTTGATTAAATGAAAGAGAATGGATCTTATATTGATAAATGTTTTATCATTTATACAGGGTGGGCCACATGAGTGTTGGCGATTTAATTCTTCAATTTCTCGGTAACGCGCGGCGCGGGGTGGCGGGGGGATATGTTGTTCGCTGCGCCGCTTCCTGGAAATTTAGTCGCCATGGAGCCATACACGGGAGTGCAGCGTGCATTTTGTGTCCGAGCGTATAACGAAAACAATAAATCAGTGATTACTGCACGACGCTTGTATCGGCATGAACACGGTTTACACGATTTAAGTGAAGTTCCAAGCGCCAATGTGATACGAAAATGGATCAGAACGTTCGAAACAACCGGCTCAACAGTACCAATTACGCTTCGTGGTCGTCCAGTTTCGGCAAGATCAGCCGACATTGTGGAGCGTGTTCGTGTTTCAGTTCAGCGAAATCCGCAACAGTCAACACGTAAGAGAAGTCAGTCTTTGGATGTCAAAAGAACAAATTTACGACGAATTTTGAAGGCTTATAAGATTCAGATAGCCCAAGAATTAAAAACATAGAGCTGCTGAAAAATGTTTTTCCTGGAAAACTCATTTTGAAAAGGGGGGATTTTGAATGGAACCCGCGTAGCCCCGATCTATCTCCATGCGATTATTTTCTATGGGGTTACCTCAAATCGGTAGTCTACGAGAATAATCCGACCAATTTAGAGCGGTTGAAGAGGAACATTATTCAGGAAAGTAACAAAATACCGAGAACAACTTTTCAACGAGTTTTCCAAAATTTGCGAGTGTCAAGCAGCCGAGAAAGCCATTTGGACAACATTATTTTTAAGTCTTAAAAATTCCCATGCTTCTACTTTTTAAGAATATAAATATATTTTTTTTATGTTTCGTAGTTTTTTTTTTAATTGAATATTTAAACCGCCAACATCCTTATGGCCCACCCTGTATCTGGAATACAATATTAGATAAATGTCCGCCTCTGTTAGCCTCACAAATGCGAGCCCTTTTGAGCACAATTTTCATTGCATTCCCACACATTTCACGCGGTATTTCATTAATTTCATCACGAATATTTTGTTTGAGTTGCTCAAGCGTTTCTGGTTTATTTGCATAAACCTTGCTTTTCAGATATCCCCACAAAAATTAGTCCGGAGCATTCAAATCAGGCGACCGTAGAGGCCAATAAATATCACAATTTCTTGAAATAACTTGTTGTGGAAAGAGGTCTCGCAGTAATTAAATTGTAATCCTGGCTGTATGCGATGTGGCATAATTTGAGGCGTTTCCATTGCCCAGAACCGACTATTCTGTTTATTCACATATCCATTCAAATGAAAATGTGCTCGTCACTCATAATGATTTTTTCATGAAAATCGGGGTTGTCATGGGCGAGCTGTAGCATCTTATTAGCATATGTGCGGCGGCGTAAATGGTCTTGTGGAAGAAGCTCTTGTACAAAATTGTGGCCTATGTTATTCTTTGAAGACCAAGCTCCTGAGCACAGCGTCGAATTGATGTTGATGAATTGTTTTGAACACTTTCATGAGCAACAGTAATGTTTTCAACAGTAATGTTTTCTTGTAGTACGTTGTGGTCCATGGTTGGCCCTATCAGCTACGGACCCTCTTTCTTCGAAATCATTCACTACACGATAAATAGTGCGTCTTGTTGGCACGTTATTTCTCCCAAAAATTTCACGTAACTTTCTCATCGTCACAGTAATCGATGATTGATTTTGGGGAAATGTTTTAACGATTAAAACAAGTTGGTTTATCGAATACTTTTCCATAATAAATTTGTTACGTCTCTAGTTCACGACTGCCAAATATGAACCGTCAAGACTAATGTTTACCAAAATGGCGGCAAAACAAAGTAGTATGCCTTCCCGATGGACACTTTGTACTTCACGCAGAGTCCCAAATGAAAAAAAACTATTTATTCCTTGATACGATGGTCGATACATGTTCATTATCAGCTAAAATTTAGGTATCTAATATTGTCTTCAATTATTACTTACCTAGTGGTAATTACAACAGACGTTTTTGGTTAGTATGATCTGCAGTTAGAAAAGGATGTCAGACGCTTCGTTTTTCTGCGCTTCTATCTCGATAGGTCACAACAAGTTTCGATTGTTTTTCCAAATCCTCATTCTTGACACCTAGGTTGGCCTATCGAACCCAATGTGAGCAATACAACACGATTCAGTCAAAGCAGTCGCTGTATTTTGATGTGCTTGGCCACATCGATATCTGTATACAGCTCAAGATTCATATTTACGAAGAAACTTTCTCTCAAAGATTTCCAGGAAATATTCATCCCCTTGGATTATGACTCAGAATTCTGCCCCCACCAGCATTACTAGTATGAAATAACGTTGAATTTTTATCCGTCAAGAGAGGGCTTTACCACTAAATCTTTTGCTAAGCTCCCAGCAACATTTGTTAATCTCCAGGCTGGCAATATTAGTTTTATTAATGGCGGAATCGAGGTAGATAAATTCATTTACCGATCCAATATTACGCTCAACAATGTTCACATTGCGTTCCAAACGAGTAGGCTCTTTTTTCGCTTTTTAGCTCAGTAATATCCGGTCTTAACGTTAAAAAAGGTTTTGTTGACTCCTTTTCGTTAAAGAACGCTCCAGTAGTGTTTACTGCAGTTTTCCTCATTATCAACTTTACAAGTATGTTGGAGAAGTCACACTGTAGAGACAACGCCCTGTATCAGGACTTTTTTGGTACAAAACGGCTTGGTAAGATTTTTGAAGACTTCGTGCAATGGCTTCAAATCATTTAAATCCTTCGTTTTTCTTGTTTTCTTCGATGTGTCTGGCGTATTACCGTTCGCATGATCACAGGTTCAATCCGCATATAGTCATCTATAATTATTTGAGCAGTGGTGTGTGTGTGACGAACACTTCGAGTAGTCGAGTAATCGACAAGCCTTGTAAATGCTTCTCAAAATGTGATGTTCGGAATCGTCGTTAAATTCCGTAAGTCTTAAAACGGAATGTAAAAAGTTCTACCATTTGTTATGTACGTTATAGAGCCAGCTTAAAGGGCATTCGCTTTCTTGAATGAGCTCATTGCCAAGATCTACTTTTTAAAACTTAAGTACAATTGTTTTCCTATGAGATTTTTATTAAACGATTTTTTACGTCGACTCTAAAGAGCAGAAAAACTTCTATCAATGCTTAGTATTCCATTGCAAACTTTTACATGTTGGGTCGCCATAAAAAATAATTTTTGTTCATTCTTACCCGCCCTTCTTAATGTCTTTCCACAAATGAAACCCGTAAAACAATATTAGCCACAATAATGATTGAGTGAAACAAGGTTATGGGGATATCTTGTGACAATCTGAGTACAACAAATATAATGACACATTTATGAATTATGACAGACAGAGATAGGTTTGTGGTAGGCATTTTCCAACCATAAATAAAACCTGTTGCCTTCCCACTTAAATGTTTTCCACCCGCCACATCATCCAATCGAATTCAGCATACCGGAAAACGAAAAAGTGAAAGTG
>JAHXMU010000796.1:983792-1056380 GCA_019455685.1 Philornis downsi
ATCATCCAATCGAATTCAGCATACCGGAAAACGAAAAAGTGAAAGTGAGCATGCCATTGCTGCGCTTACAATTCATATTCATGAGGGAGGACAGATTCACGGCACGAGCAAAGAGAGCAGTACGCCATCAGCCGGAGCCCTTATTAGTCAGCTCATATAAGGGACATCTGAAGGCGATCACTTCCATAGTTTATATAAATTTGCCCAAGATATTAATAACGTAAGTTGAAATTGACGCTAACGGGAGAACCAAGTGTCTAAAGTTTAAATTTTGATCCCGTAATAGTGGAAGCTACGACTGTTCCTGTCGCTTATGGTCCTTAGGTGGTCGTTATTTGGGTACACTGGGCACGCCGTTGCCTTGGATGAAATTATCCCCATTTGAACCGGTCGAAGAGGAACACACCATATATCGTATGCCACCTGATATACAAAAAGTCGCCAGTTCAACTTGCATGAAGGTTTAACATTTCATAATCTCTCATTTATTCACTACTTTAACTGCAATGCTGTATCCCGCAAAGGTTATTACTGGTTACCAGCCGGAGCATTTGAAAATGAGCTATGCTACTAAATCTCGGTCAGTGGTAAGTGAAGCCCCCGAGGAAGAGGAGAACAGAAGTTTGTATGCAAAACCCTTGAGTGAACCTATTTTGGGTAAACATTTCCAATTGCCTGGTCGCAGTGCTGCGGAACAGCGCATTGATTTGGATATAACCGCTTCATATACACCAGTTTTTACGCATCTGAAGATACATGAGGCGGCCGATCTAGTGAAACCTTCAACACCACCATCGATCCGACGCGTGGCAAATGAAAGTTATATGCAATTCTATGAACCAACGACGGCCCGTGATCGCATCGGTGATGATTTGGCTGGTCGAGGAAATGTCAAGAGCGATTCAATAGCAACGAAAGCTGGCAGACGTTCAACCGCTAAAGGTTTGGTATTCTTTAGCAAGGAGGAAGAGGAAAAGGATCAATTCGAAACGAAATGAAATATTGAAGAATGGTCGAAGTGCAGACTATTTTTATAGTTACTAACAATTATATAAATTCATTTTTACGTGAAATAGATATATTATGCTCACAAATACTTTACTATTCGGCCAGATACTAATCATATTACGCACGGAAGTTGGCGTTCAAAGTGTTGCCAGGTTTTGTTTGAAAAGAATATGTTACTGTTCGATGCAAGCAGCATTAAAGCGGATAATAGCATCGAGTCTGTCGGTCATGGTCTCAAAAGCTGATTTAATGTAGCCTGATGGTATTCGCGGGCTTTGTAGTTTAGTGCCGAGTCTTTTGGAAACGTTTAACTTTTTCTACCGTATTGTTAACGTGCCAAAAGTACCAAAGCATGGCTTAAAATCCTATCGTTGTTGAGGTACGTTTACGCTCTGTTCAATGAAAACGAGTGGTGAGCATCCTATAGCAGTTACCGCGGCCCGAGCCATCACTGATGCAGATGCTTGCTTGTCTTTTGAATTTGCGCTCTTCATAAAGAACCAAATTTTCAAAGTTGCCACCAACATCAGAGTGGTTTTAACACCTTTGCGTTTGCTAAGGAAAACTGACTTTTGTACACTTTTTGCATTTTGTAAAGCTTCAGCCATAGTTCATTTTTAACATGCATTCCATGCTACGAACAGACGCGTTGAAATTTTGCGACAATTGAACTGCTTCTTGTCGTTGATCACGTTGAATTCTGACCTTCACCTTTAGAACCATTTCTGCCGATATTGTAATTTTTGGATATCCACCTCCATGGAGGTTTTTGATGCTACCAATACAAGTAAATGTTGTAGTTAGCAGCAGACACAGCTTATCAAAAAAATGAGCGCGCTGTCATAAGCCGTTTGTTTTTGGTACAGCAGCGTGAAGTTGGTAACACGAGTGCCCATTCTTGCATGATCGTACGTCCATACAATAAAGAGTGATTTTTTAATCGTAGCTTTTTTAAAAATCGAATAAAACACTCAAATTTGCATCATATATTAACATTTTTTATTGGAATCGATAAATTGGTCTTTGCCATTTAATTTTTAAAGATAATTTCATGTAAATGTTGTCCACGGCTCCGTCTCAACATGTCCATTCTGAAGGTCCAATTTTTCGTCACTTTTTCGAGCATTTCGGCCTGTATTTCACGAACAACGAGTGTTATGTAGACTAACGACTTGACATAACCCCACAAGCAATAATCAACAGGCGTTAAGATCTTGAGGGCCAACTCACAGGGCCAAATCGAGAGATAACCTGCTCACCAAATTCATCCCTCAACACATCTATTGTTTCACGAGCAGTGTGGCATGTTGCACCACGATGATGAAACCACATGTCAACCAAGTTCAACTCAGCTAATCGGAGCAAAAAAAAAAAAATTCTTGTGGTTGAATAACACATGCCCAATCGCTGTGAACGGCGACGAATTGACATTTCACGATCGTCATTAACACTGGTCGCTACGACTGCAATATTTTCTTCGGTACGCACTCTATGCATGCGAGTCGATGGTTTTATGTCCAACAAAGTAAATTTGGCGTGAAATTTGGAGATAACGGCACGAATTGTTGATTCAGTAGGTCGATTATCGTATCAAACGATGCACATTTGTCACAGAGCACGAATTTTAAGAGAAGATGCATTGATTGGACACTATACAGCTGCTTAGACTAAAGCTTAGATCCCACTATCGGCGCACATAGCACAATATGTACCGATTTTTATTGTGCTACATCGGTGCGTTTGACAAGGATTTGGGCAATTACTTTTTGAGCAGTCACATTATCATCGCATATTGTGCTATTTGTTTTCGGTACATGTCGGCCGGAAGAAAAATTTGTGCATAATCTGCAAAACGTGGTCACACTATCAGCGCACTTTTTGAGAAATTGAATCATATGTTTTTTGTTTACAAGCAAGAGGGCAAGAGTATTCCCAAATGCATGGATAGGCTTCAACAGCCTGAATAAGGTCATGTGTTGACTCGTTCGTCCAAGATCCGGAAACTCGTGGCCTTTTCCTTTTGTTTTCCGGGTTTGATGTAGACAATTCTTCAAAACTTGTTTCGCCTTCTAAAATTTCGTAGTCTGAATACATTTTTAATGATTTTTTTTGTGACTACGCGTATTCAGTTTAAATTTTCTTTTTTGTGCTTCTTCCGCTTTTCTTCTGTTTACAAACAGTGTTGTTCTTAAAAATCGGCGCTAATTGTTAACTTTGATTGGTGTGCAAGTGGCCGATAAAAATCGTCGCATTTTTAACAATTTTATTGTTCCACTTTATGTACAGAGTGTTCACATTATCGGTACAACAGGGTTGTATTTCATTATTTTTAGTCAGCACAATTTCGGCACAGATTGTCCCATTTTGACAAATGTTGTGCGTTCCCACTATCGGCCTATTAAATTTTACAAAAATCGGTACATTGCGCCGATAGTGGGATCCCAGCTTAAGTACTATATTTTTGCTGGTTGGTCACAGCTATAAGCGGTGTGGCGTTTATATGTATATAGAACACGTACGAGTCAGAGCGTCATTCAGGTTCTGCTTATCGACATTCGACTAATTTGCTTTTTGTATGAAAAAGTGAAAAATTCGAAAATGGCTTTTGCGTTATGAAAAAGCCAAAAAGTGGACTTTTCTTTTTTAACTTCTAGACGACTTTTTGTTGCAAAATGAGTGATCCCGGTCAATTTGTATGTGCCGTACCCTAAGGTGCATGGCAGTGCAGTCCACTGAATACCTAACCGTGCTCAATTACATATTATTATACTGAATATAGTGTAATAGAATGAAAGATACGAATCAAGAAATGTATAAACTGTTTAAGGTAATTTGTATTAGAGATACTAGAGAAGGTGTGATACTTCCGTCGACTCCATCACACTTTCCTCCACATTGTAAACACAATATAATCGACAAGAATTTAATTAATTTTTGGGTATTAATTATGGATTATAGCGGCAAATTAAATTTCAATAAAACCGACAATTTGTCTAAGAGGCACCAGAACGTCCATGGCAACATCGTTTTCAGAATTGCCAGACGTGGACGAATTTATTACAAATAATTGAAAGATATGGAAGTACAAATATGGTAATAAAATCGGCCAGTTGTACGGTAGAAACCAAAAGGGCCATGATTACTTGATTGATTTTTCTCCAGTTTTATAGATAATTACAAAACAATATAATGGAAAAATATCTGGACTATATCCTACTAGTTAGAAATTACAGAGAAACGATCGAATTTCAAAAAATTCGGTCAACTTGTACGGGAGGTGCCAGGATGTACTTTATTTGCAATCTGAGACACTATTATATCAAATGCTGAACTTGTACTTAATTTAAATAAATTTAGCGCAAAAAAAAGACATGAACCGAAGAATATATGGATTAAATCTGTTGTTATATGAGAAGCGACAGAAAGATTTGGCCGAAATAGTCCATTTACATTCCCCGGCTACAATCTGTCGCAATATTGGACAGCCAGCCAGACATACAGATATAACTCCGAATGCTCTTTCATTGTTTCGAATGAAGAAATAAAAAAAAAACAAACTGTACAGTCCAAAGCTCAAACGAAATGAAAAATTTGATATTAGCTGGGTTTGTGATATCACCTTGTAAATGCGCCTTCGTCTACAGGTTTATCTAAAGCATGAACATTACATCACAGTTCAAAATTTGATGTAACTATTCAGCTTTGGTTCACCAATCCAGCCGGTTGGAAAATTTAGGGAATTTTGCGAATGATTTCGAAATGTGTATGCGATGTGTATTGTGATTGGATAAGTACACAGATGCACATTCGTTTTATGATTTAGTACACAAAAGTAAGGCATATAAAGTCGGCATATACAATCGAAGACATTCCATTTGATTTAGTCTTGCCAAATTATATTTAAGAAAATATCCATCTAGATCAATTCATTCCGTCAGCAATTACTACATACCTCCTTTTAGCAATGGTTGAACTACGAAATCAATAACTATAACGTAATAAATAACGATTCACATACGAATATTTAATATTTAATAGAAAAAATGGCATTACCATCTAACACTAATAACAAGAAGTCATTTGAATGGTGGTGCTGATCATAGTAGTGGTCATGGGCTAACACAGGTGTCCGCTAAATGTATTGCTCATTTTCATCATCACTCCAAATATTTGCAGGCATCATACATTTGGGCAGCGACACGAAGGTAGGATCTCTCTTTCGGCAGATACAGTATGGCCAAATGTACCAATTTTGTTAAGGCATTTAAATCAATTTCATGAGGTTCTGAGGCAGTAATTTGTAGACCATTATCGCTAGGACGTTCACGCTGTAAGGTGTAAAAAAAAAAACAAAAAAAAATTAGAAATTAGAAGTTTAAAAAAAAAAAAAAACAAGTGGCTTCAGGTTGTTCGTAGTTAATCTCAAATGCAGTGAGAATTAATTGTTTAGGAGGTCAGACAAGAAACTGACATAAGCAAAATGAAGGAAATGTGTTAATATGAATATGTGTGTTTAATTGCTTAGTTGTTCGGATTAGGCTAAATACTGGTTTAATTATAAAGTGGAAAGGGTGTGCATACCAGTAGATCTTAGGTCTGTGGGTAATAAACAGCGGCAACACTTACAAGATTGTCTAAATAACTCAACAAATGTTGTCCTACCGCAGCAATTTGCAAGAAAACCTGATTCGATGAATCCGAGTATAAATTCAAACGTCTGCCGGCAATTTCCAAAAGCATGCGACCAATAAATTCATCATCCACTACGTCTCTCAGAAGCTGCGCAGCGTTAGAGTCGAAACCATGAGCGTAAAGATCAACGATCTGAAAAAGAAAATTCTCGTAAAAGTTTGTTGTTACAACTATGAATGTTTTATCATGGTATATTTTTACCAACCTGTCGTCTCCTTAATGGTTTGACATCTAAACCCCAACTGTCCGCCAGTTGCATTATCTTTTCCATATACAAAAAATGTTCTGCAACAAATAACTGTTCCAAATCCTCTCTTATCAAGTCCATAGAAGCTGTTATCGCTCTGCTCAGAAAGTCAGTACGATGTTGTTGCAAAACCAGATCTGGAGGTGGTATAGCGAAGCTTAATTCTTTGTTTATGTCACCGAAGAATGCTTTATTGCTCATGGAATCAAAGACCAAAGTCAACGGCTTCGGTACTCTCAGTTGGAAAAATGATATGAAATGCAAAACGGCACAGAGTTCGTAGTGGAGCTTTAACTGTTCCTCAATAGCATGATGTTGTTGCAAAGCCAAAAATTGTAATGGTGCCTGGCCTTCGGCCAACGAGATTTCGAAACGTAAATCATATTTATCGTGATGTACTGATTCTTTCAAATTCTCTAGAAACTCCAAACATAACTCTAAAAATTCCGGCACACATGACGCCGACATCTCAATATCCTGTTGGCACATTCTGTCCTTAGGCAGCCTTCCAACCTTTTGTATTAACTTGGCTGTGCTTTGTAGGGGAAATTTAATAGTGGCCTGCCAGAGCATGCAGCAGATGCCATGCTTCAAAGCATAATCACTTATTTTAAATTGTTGCAGGCAGGTTATAGCAGCTCGGAAATGTTGCAAACTTGTTAAATTTTTGCTCCAGTGAATCATATAATGCCAGATCATGAGACTGAGGAGAGGGCCTGATTCCAAACTAAATGGGAAATGTTTTCGCAGCAGTTTCAGTTTCATTAAAACTGTATCCAATTCATTTTGGCCCGGCTGTATGGAAGATGCCCGAGATTCTTCGCCATCGTGTTGTGGATCATTTAAGGAATTGGTATTATCACTTGTTTTTGCTGTTTCTTGTACAATCTCTGCCCGATCAATTTCAACAATCTTTGATGGATGTATTCTTGTGTTTATTAACCATTTGGCTGTTAGATCGGTGACTATGCCTTTGCCACCACTTATAATGAATTTCAAACTGCAATTTGGTGGATTGTAGGGTATTTCGGGCATTGACGGCTCTAAGCTTGTTATGGGATACCTGAAAATATTACATATTTAATTTCATTTAATTTAATTTATTTATTCAGAATTGTAATTTTAAGCCTTAAGGCTGATTTAATTAAACTACAATATTACAACATATCTTCACTTAATTCAATAACACATACATTATACAACTTTACTATACTAATGTTATAAAAATGTTGTGTGTATCTTAATAGCAGAAAAGTATGATTTACAATATGACAGTCTACTTCATTTAATAGAATTTTTCACTTTGTATGTTTTTCATCCTAAAATACGGAATTATAACTTTAATTGGAATTTACAGCTACTCCATAATATAACGAAAAATTTAATAACAGATTAAATGGTAAAAACATTACATATGTTGCAGTAAATAATACACTTATGTACCTCAAAGGTCGATTATGTATTTCAACGTTATTCTACATATGAAATTAACTGGGAACACTGCCAAAAACCTGTAGCTATGACAAACAAATAGCTGAAACAAATAGGTTGTTTCTGAAGCCGAGGTGTTCTTCATGAAAGTAGTTCAAAAAGCGATTAGAGTTTAATGATGGAATTATGGATTTTTTTTGGAGTAGTATTTATTTTAATTTATGCATATTGTAATTTGCTTAATAGTTTCGAACTGTGAAATTGTTAACTTAATTAATTAAAATGCTTTAACTTCTACCAAGAAATAAAAAATAACTTTTGCAACAAGTATCGTTGGACTGGCCTGTATCATTCAATACTTAATTTTTTTCTCATTATTTTTATTTTCGTCCATTTTGCCTATTTTTAGTGCACTTTATTTTGAGCGTTATAAGTAAATAGTTATAGCTAATTTGATGTTCATATATATTCTAAGTTATATTTTGTTTTTATTTTTTTTTTAATAAGTAGTATTTATTTTATGCATTCTGTAATTTACTTATACTTTTACAATATAGCTAGTTCTTATTCAAACAAATAAATCTATAATTAACAAGGCAATGCACTCATTTGTGAGACGAAAAAATGGAAATGGTCATACATCTCTGCAACCACTGTTATGATTATCATAAGAAACGAGATTTGCAGCAAAAATACATTTTCACTATCCCGGTTCCACTAAGCTATCTATTAAGACTACACCGAAAAAATTCGTAATTTAAGAAACACGTAGTTGATTTCTAATACATCAAATTAAATGTTTTAATTACTGACTTTACTAGTTGCTGTCAACCGTGAAAAATGTGTTTAAAGTACAAGTATGCTTAACAGTCTCATCTGTGAAAACACTTGATATAAAATGGGAAATACGTTCTTTGGAAGATATTTTTTTTGTGAAGAAGAAAGAAGAGTCTTATATGACTCACCATGTAGAAAAATACATTATTCTGCAGTATTATCTATATGAAAAGTGTAATTTCTGTAATTTCTATATGAAAAGTGTTTTCCAAAATATTAATATAAATAAAAACTACATTACAATAAAATTTGGTTTGCGAAAAGTGTTTTGCAAGGCATTTTCTTCATGGATAGTTTTTTTTAAAGTTAAGTTTCTTTATAAAAGGTGTACCCCAATAAGGTTTCGCAAAAAGTTGTCTGCCATATTTCTATATAAGAAGCGTTTTCCCTGAAAGTTTTCTGTATTAAAGCTATCTTTCGCTACATTTTCTTGTATGAAATCTATCTGTCGCTAGACTTTCCTATACGGAAAATGTCTTCGATACCACATTTCTATACGAAAACATGTTTCGTGGCACTTGCCAATGTAAAAAGTGTCTTTCGCTATACTTGTCTATACGAAAATTGTCTTCCGTGACACTTATCTATATTACTATTTTTTTCGTATCTTCGTATCTTTACAGTTCTGTACGTGAAAAATGCTTTCCATAACACTTTTCTATTAAAAATACATTTTCTGTGAAAATTATCTTCCGCTGCAATTTTGTAATATGAAAAGTATGTTTCGCGTCGCCTTTTTGTATGAAATGTGTATTTGCTGTCACTTTTCTATATGAAAAGCGTCTTCCAACACTTTATTATAAAAAGTGCTATTGTGACACTTTTCTATACGAAAAATGCATACTGTGAAAGTTTACTATATGCTTATTGTGACAATTTTTAATAAGAAAAGTATCCACTACATCGTTGGGTTGGCGGGCTCATGGAGTTTTAGTCGCTATGAATCGCTTCGACGGGAAGCGTCGCGCATTTTGCGTGCGCGCATTTTACGAGAACTCTCGTTCATATATTGCTACTAGGCGACTATATTGTGCTGAATATGGACTACGGCGAATTAGTGAAGCTGCGAGTGCTAATTTAATTAAAATATGGATAAAGCGTTTTGAAGAGACCGGTTCAACATTTAAACCACAAGCAAATGGTCGCCCAAGGACATCTAGGACCGTCTGTCTTACAATTATCGCGACGAAGTTTGCAACGAATTTTAACATTGGATCTTAAACTGCATCCATATAAGCTGCAAATAACACAAGAATTGAAAGAGTTTGACTTCATAGCAAGGCTTAATCGATTTTCCAATTTTGACAATATCCTTTTCTCTGACGAGGCTCACTTCCTTATGAATGGGTTCGTAAACCGTCAAAATTGTCGTTACTGGAACAGTGAAAATCCCAAAATCAAACACCAAAAACCATTGCATAGTCCTAAAGTGACAGCATGGGCAGCAATCTCCGGCAGAGGAATAATTGATCCGTTTTTCTTCGAAAATGCGACGGGCCAAAACGTCACGGTTAATACGGAACGCTATGTTAAGATGTTGGACGGATTTTTGGCTCCAGAAATTGAAAGTTCAAGAATAGTGAATTCCAGAACTTGGTTCCAACAAGATGGAGCTACCTGTCACACATCAAATGACTCCATGGCGGTGGTGAAGCAGATATTCCGTGGCAGACTGATTTCGAAAAGGGGTGATATTCCATGGCCCCCACGTAGTCCAGACTTGACGCCTCTTGACTTTTTTTGTGGGGATACCTCAAACGCAAAGTCTACAGTAATAATCCAAGAAACATCGTTCAGCTCAAGGAAAATATCCGTGGTGAAATGGCAGCCATTACACCAGTATTACTGAAGAAAGTTTTCAATAATTTTCGTTTGCGGTTAGAGGAGTGCCGTCGTAGAGAGGGTCACCAGTTAGATGATGTTATTTTTAAAAAATAAACTCCATTTATTACTCTACAATGCCTTAGATTTATTTTAACCATACCTTTTGTATTTATTTTTTAATCTATTTTTTAAATATGCACGTTCTATTGCGCCACCCTGTATATAAAACAGGTCTTCCATAACAGAGAGCATTCTGCGATATCTCACTGCCTAAAATTTACCCAGTAAAACTCTTTTAAAAGCGACTATAAATGAAAAATATCTCCCCATAAAGAACAATGGCTCGGCAGGACTATTCGAAAAGAAAGAATCATAGAAGTAACTTTTTCTACCTACAAAAAAAAAGTTCATGAGGATACTCACCTCCTTTGTTCTAACGTTCTACCCTTTTTCCCGACCCCTACTCTACCTAATATTGGAGATCTACTCTTTCAACATGATCAGGAGAGTTTTCGTCTAGAGCAAAAGCTTTTGAGGGTTTAACTTAGAGATTAGTGCCTTTGTATTAGTTGGCATGAACTGGTGAAATGATCACACTTGAGCCCTTTGATTAACCGTATGGTTTTCGGTTTGTTCTGCACCCGTCACGATGATGTTGAAATAAATCTGATATTTATAAAAATAGTAATACTTACTCCAGTATTGCACCCAATATGGCAATGTCTTCTAGTTTACATATAAATAAACCCCATTGAGCTTCATCGTGGGATATACGTTCCCATTTTTCTTCTTCGTGGTTTGAGCCTTCGTCGCAAGAATCCTAAAAGCAAAAAGCTTTATAATTCATTTAAATGGAACCACCTGCAATAAAATACCTCCTTAAATTCCCTCCGCAAGGAAGCAGCCACCTTTTTACACACTATAGCCGCAAGCAAGCCCAATGATTTTGGATTATCCAATAGAAACTCTCTTACGTACTGCCACCACGGTGAAATGGCATTGTAGGCATAATTATTGACAACATCGCCCGCAAGTTCACAAATTGTTTTGACCATTTCCGCCAAGCGAGACATGTCATCTATAACTTCATCACTTTGATTGGTAGGAAAATTATTTGTGTTAATGGCATTGACAAAGGAAGAGAATCTAAATAAGGAAAACCTACCAATTCTTATATAGGAAAGGTTTTTCCAACCAAAAGTTTAGGGCCAGCACTAATAAATCTTGGGGTGGTATTAATGATTTTTCCGCAGCCATTTTAAAATGCGTAAAACAAAGGCCTTGGGTAAAGAAACGGTTAAATAATTTACCACTAACTTCTCCAAATTGTCCCGATTTGTCTTTAATCAAAGAAACGCTGCTTTCTTGATCAACTTGAAAGATGTTAAGGAATTCTACAAAATCGCCCACATCATCGAATTCTGCGTCAAATGTAACACCTCTAGTTGTAACTGGTGCACCTGAATGTGAATGTGATTCCGATGACGGTTGTTTCAGCAAATACGAATCACTTAAGAGTAGAACCAACTGTTGCATTGTGACCAAATCGCTCTCTCCTATTTCTAAAGTTTCCACATATTCACGTTTCTGTGGCATCTTCATTTCCATGTAGAACATGCAAAGTCGCCTGTAATTTTGTACAACAATTTGAAAATGTTCATACTCTTCGATATTTTTGATACGATATTTATCGGGTTGTTCAATCTGTTGCTCTAAAGTAAGATCGAATGCATTTATAATGCTTTGGAATACGTGAGCTCGAAGCTGTTTGCTTTTTAGCAACATTTCCAAACATTGTTGACGCACTTCGACTGTTTGGAAGTCGACTGATATGGAACTTATTTCTTCTATATCCAACTTGGAACAGTCGGATGAGCGTAAAAGATTCTTAAGGCGCCGTAAAAGGTGAATATCTTTGGAGGTGGCTGAATTGGCTGTACTCAAAGCATAATGAAATGGTATTTGTATTTCCTTAATGGTTGAATCACTGGGATCGATGAAGAGACAATGATTGGTGTGGGCCCGGACTCTACTGTCTGGAGTAAGACCTGAAGGTATAAAGAAATAAAGAATTTATACTATCTATATATAGCAGCGTATGTATAGTATAAACAGTGTCCAGGAAAAAGGTACAAGACTGGAGAGGTGTTTAAAAAAAGGCTATTCGATTTAGGTATTTACTCATTCTCTCATTCGAATTAGTGCCTTGAACTTAAAACAGGTTCGTTACTGGAATTATTTTCTTTTTTCACTGAGGCACAATCTGTCAATTAACATAAAAATGAGCGTTCTGATGAAAGCTTATGGTTTGCATTATGCTTTTTAAAACAGTATCGCCTTATAGTAGTGGGAAACGAACATATAATTTCAATGCAAAATGAGAATTTTCATTTAATATTGGGATAATTATTGATATCGAGATTTTCTAGTGACGGACTGTGATGCGATGGTTAGTACACGCGACCATCGTTCACATGATTGCGAGTGGAATCCCGCATACAGCCACCTATCACTATTTGAGCGGCAGTGACCTAGATGTGTATGACGAATACTTCAAGTAGTCGACAAATTTGGTAAGTCAAAAGATAGAATGCGTGTAAGCTCACTTTGCGAGAAGTTCTCCCATATCTCGTTCATGAGATGCAAAGAAAATTTTAATTCTTTTCTTTCTATTGAGATTTTTCTATTCGATATTGAGAAGGGAATTTTGAAAATCAAATATTTGTTTTGATATTAGGAAAGTCATAATTGAAATCGAAAATTTACAAATGAAAATCAAGAAATTAATGTCCGAAAATAAAACATTCATACTGTCAAAAAAGTACCAGGAATTGCTCAATAAAGCACAAATTATTTAATATTCATTCATTTGTTTGAATGTTCAGAATTGTGACCTTGTGAGATGATGTGTTAGTTATCATGGCGTAAAAATCCATGGATTTTCTTTCCACAAATATAGCCAAATTTGCTCTCTGAAACGCCGTATATTGCCCACATGTTATTCAGAAATCCAATGAGTACTTTCTGCTAAGGTCCACAATTTATTTAGAAGCGGCAGATTTCTCCCAAAACTTGTGACATTGAAATTTTAAAACTTATACTTGTTCATAAGGAGGAGAACTGATTCTATCGAACAGAAATATTAGTTCTGAGAGATCTAGAACTGAGAAGTGGTTATTAATTGCAATTACTTTGAATTGAATTTCAGTTAGATGAGTAGTTTTTTTCAAACAGCCATAAAAATGGGAATAATTAAATCTTTAATTCCTCAGTTAGCGTTTAGTAAAATTGTTGAAAGTTATTTTCAAGGACTTCTTAAATAACAAACGCATTCGAAGGTCGAAGAAAACGCATTATTTAGGAAATGTTTTTGTTTTCTTTTTTTGCTGGGTAATTCTAGTCCACATTAAAAACAACATTTAAATAATCATCACCACTTACCAACTGGACCATGTGCGTTATAGTACAATTGGCCATATTGGCTTACTGTAAAAGCCGCTACTTTTGGCCCATACTGCAAAGGCCATATTTCCAAACAACCCAGGCGCGGTGTATAGATAACCAAAAACAAAGTCTTTCGCTTATAATTTTGTACACCTTTTAATGTTTTCTCCTTCACTGGCACAAATGCACATTGAGCATCACGATAACCTTTCCATACTCTCAAAATCAAAGATCTCTGTGTGTCCACCAGCAAAACTCTGTCCAAATTATCAACTACTGTGGCTAAGCGACCATTTGGAGCAATTGCAACTGTGAGGCCATCGCGTTTTCCATCGAAGAATTTAGATTTGATTCGCATTTTAAATTCTTTCCCCACCGATATCGCTGGTTGTTCCTCTGGCGAAGGCGTAGGCGGGGCACGGCCAAATATATTCCCTAGAACATGACGATAAGTCGAGCCAATGAAATCTTTGGCCACTTCACCAATCGATGTAGTCTTGTAACCTTCTCCAGCGATGTAAAAGCCTAAACATGGCTGTGCTCCCACACCCACAACTGTGGAACTTTGCATGGTTATCGTCGATACACGAGCATGAAAACCTCCCGAAATGCTTTGCGCTACAATGTGATCAAAAACTCGGGGTATTTGCACCATGTCAATGACAGCATCGTTTATGATCGCATTATGATCATTGGAAAATGTAAATTTCCGATATATCAAGAAATCGGCGATTTTGGCAACTGATTTGACACTAGACTTGCTATCTAAACTGCGACTCATTGTGCGATTAAAATTATGCCGTAAATTATTAATATGAGGTCCCAAATCAGATCCTTTGATAGTACAAACACATTGATCATAAACGATGTAAACCAGCGAATCAGCTTCGGAATATTTTGGCGGTGAGTAGGCTTTAATTGATAGTACGGTCGATTCGTGATAGCTGCGTGATAGAAATAAGAGGAAATATACTTATATAGTTCGTGCTTTTCTTATGGGAAAATCATCGAATAATTTTGTTTTCATAAAGTTAATGTAAATTATGAACCTTCACAGACTTTGTTTTAGTTTATACATATAGCTATTAATTACTTTTTATAAATATTTATTTGTATTTATTTGTTTACCGGTATTGTGGTTTAAATCAGAAACTGGCATTTTAGAAAACAAAAAAAAAAAAAAAAAAAAAAAACAAAAAAAAAAAATAACTTGGAACATAACATAAAATTAATTAGTAAAAATAGCCGAAATTGAGGAAAATAAAAATAACGAAAAATAAAAAAAAAACATTTAATGATAGAGGCTAGTGTAAATTGCAAAAATTTGGAACTAAAACATTCCGATTGATTTACTTTACAATGTTACAGTTTGAAAAAGTGTACTCCAAAAGCAAATTAAAAAATTCCTGAAAATAAAAATTGATAATATAAATTCAGATGCTTAAGATCAACTTATAATAATTAGTAATTATCACTCATAAATGTAGTGATTAGGATATAAAGGAACGATTTCCATCCGTCTAACAGCACACAGCTTGTGACAGACAAGTCTATTACGAAAAATTTCAAATTCTTATATTAAGAGGTTGCGATGTAAGATGGCAAAATTTGGGAATAAACATTTGTTTACTACGAAAGGAACGACAAAATTTGAAGGTTTTATAAAGAAAACGCTGACATTGGTTAGAATATATAGACATTGGTTAGAATATATAGAGACAGATAAATGCAGGAAATGAACACTCCCAAAATTTAACCGTATTGTTATATGCACACGTCGCATCAGAGAAAAGAATTAACAGACAGATTTGTTCGAATGTACAATAATACAAAATAATGCTGGTTATTTACAAAAATCAATTTCCCTTTCATCTCATGTATGATACATGGGAGAGCTTCCCACATTCAGTGAGCTTAGTCGTATTCTATTTTTAAACTCACTCAACGAAACTTACCTTGCGTCACAGTTAGAGAAGCATTTACAAGGAAAGTTCATTACCCGACTACTGGAAGTGTTCGTCAGACCCTTTTAGGTGACCGCCGCTCAAATAATGATAGGTGGCTTTATGCTGGGTTGATCATGTGATCATGCGATAAATCGAACGATAGTAGCGTGTATTAACACAACTGACACCAACTGTAGTAAAAGGTACTTCCGTATGCTGACGATATAGACGTTATTGGCACATGCTTTCTCAAGCATTGAGAAGGAATCAAAGGACAAAACAAAGTTATTTGTCGTGACGAACAAAGAGTCAACTTGTTTGGTATGCTGTGTGAACGTTTGTAATTATAATGAATTCATGTATATTGGCTTCGCTGTAATTGAAATTATGTCAGCCTGGAGATTAGGGAAAGAGTATCGTTTGCGAATAAATAATAATAATAAAAAAAGAAGAGATTCAATGAGAATGCTTCGTCTCGGCAAACAAAAATTCAACTATATCAGACTTATTTTACCTGTCTTGCTGTATGGGCCAGAATCCTGAGATGAATCAGTGCAGGTAATAATCAAGGGAATAATACTCCGGAAATTATATGGGCCCATCATCGGTAATGGGGATTATCGGGTTCGAATGAACCCTGAGCTGCACAAGCTATATACCGGTCTATATGTCGATGCTGTCGAGCGTGTTTATGTTGGCTGGGGCAAATGATCCGGGACGAAAAGTTTTGTACAATGAAATCGATGGACGGCGCAGAAGAGGGTGACAGAAATCCGTAGGAAAGACCACACTTGGTGTGACGAATTGGAGAAGAAGCGCTAGAGATTATTTTCGACGTATATTAGGTAAAAGTGCCTGTTCTCTACCTAAATAATATATTAAGTGCATAATTGGCCTTGGATCCCCTACATCGCTTTGAATGACAAAAAAAAAAAACAAACCAAAAAAAAAAATAATATGTATATATACTATATATATATGCATATCTATATATATAAAAATCAATTGCTGTGCGTTAGTCTCGCTAAAGCTCGAGAACGGTTGGACCGATTTGGCTCATTTTGGTCTAAAATTATTGGTAGAGTATTCCGGAAGGTTTAAAAAGTTTTATTTGAAGTGATAGATGGCGTTGGAGATGAGATTTTTGCAATTAATTTTTTTTACCACATTAACATTGAATCAAATAATGGTAGGTGACAAACATACCATTATTTTGTGAATTGCATTTTGAAGGCAAAGCAACGTTTGCCGGGTCAGCTAGTATGTATATATATATATATAATTATAATAATAATTGTTTGAATCACATATGGAAATCTTACTATTTTTCGTTTCTGTATTTATAGTAACTTTCTGCATTACAATAAAATTTTTAAAAATTGTCTCTACTGCAATAAAACTTATAATAAATGAAACGTATTTTGTTATATTTTTTTAGATTTCTTTAACACCTAATACGCTCCCCTAAGAATATAACAACAATAAAAGTATTTGTAAATTATTTTTTAACAAATATAACAATGTGGGCTTCTTATAAAATGTATGACTATGCCTATGCATTTTCATCCGAGGTCGTTTTTCATATGGGAACAAAGGCTTTTAACGAAATGCTAACGAGAAGCTACCAGAAGTCGACTTTCAAACATTATAAAGCAATCTAAAGCTCACGATCTCAATTTGTATTCAGAAAATTCAAAGAAAAACTTAAATTTTTGTATAGACGAGATCCCAAAAGGAGTGTGACAATGGATATTAGTTTCAACCTTTATCCAGTGCTTAATATGTGTCAAATTTGGTTGAATGTTGGTGGATTTGGAAGAAATATATGAATCTAAGAATTAAGTTGGGCATTTGTGCGGGGAGTAACAGAAGAGGTGCGTTTAAGCGGTTTATTTTTTCCCCAAATTTTACCACGATTTATAAAGCAATACATTGGGTAAAAAACTTAGTTTATTGGTTGTGCGTGCACTTGCTCAAAACCATGTAAGTTCAACGAATCAAAAATAACATTTCTAAATTTTATTATTTATTTATGTACTCGTGGCCTCGGCGTGTGCTGCATCGACGCCATTTAAGTGGGATAAAACCAACAGCATTCTATTATAGCATAGAATTCAATTTCATAATTAAAGCAGAACCTTGATTGTCGATATTGATCAATTTTTTCCAGATGTAATCTAGTTACAAATATCATTATTAAATATTAAAATATTATAAATTCCTTTCCAAAGTGTCATCGCAATGCCCATTTTTCCTAGGGCTTATTTGAGCTATGCCGATTGCTTATATAGCAGATATCTAATAATTATATAATCGTTTACGTTTTTTGCGTAATAGGGATGAAGCTACATTTTTTCCGATCATAATTAAACATAGCAAATGTCTATTTCATAGTTGACGGTAACATGCTCTTAAATTTTAATGACCATTGGTTAGACCGCTTTACCCGAGGAGTGTGGTATCGATAACATATTTCTAATAGTTAATGAAATATAAATATGTAAATCGTTAAGCTGTGTGAATAGTGCAACTCTCCTTCTCATATCTTATGATAATTTTGTGATTAATATTAATTTACCATTCCATTTTTGATCGTTCAGTTTCTTTGGACTCTGGAACAAATATTTTAGAAGAAGTGTGGTACCGTCAACATTTTGTTCTAAAGTTTTTTCCTATGTCAGTAACATATGTGTTGTATCGCATTTTTGTACCTCTAATGCTAGGGTTTGTCTGGCAGTGTCACGAATCATTTCCCAGTCTTAAAACAATATAATTTCATGATTGATAGTAACATACTGTTAATTTTTTTGCGACGATCTATCGGTTACTTGGATACACTGTAAGAAAATATGAAATTCCTTCTGTATACCCTTAACAGTACATTAGATATAGAAAAAAAAATAAATTCCCTTGCATCTCATAAATGAGACAGGGAAGAACTTCTCATATTCAGTGAGCTTACACGCACTTTTTTTATAGGCTCACTCAAGGGAGCCTACAGTTTAACGATGATTCCAAACGTCACAGTTTGAGAAGCATTTACAAGAATTGTCGATTACTCGACTACTCGAAATGTTCGTCCGAAACATCGAGGTGAACATCGCTCAAATAGTGATAGATGATTGTGTACGGGGTTGAACCCGAGATCATGGAAATGATAGTCGCATGAACTAACCATCGCGCCACGGTCGGACACATTAGTACACTACATTATAGTCGTTAAAAATTGCCGTTTGTGTGGCCGGTGCCACGACTCTTTGTCCAGTTAATACCTAATACAATGTATGATTCCTTCCCAGGTGGCACAAATTTACAGTAAACGTTTCATGACAACCTGTCCACTAGTTTTGACAACTAATCAGAACAAATATACTAACATTGAATTATACATATATATAGGTAGATAGATTGAATACATTTTGTTAATACTTGCTTTTAGTAAAATAAATCGTTCTATAAAGCATTAAGTATAATTAAGAATACAACACTTTTTGTATAAAAACCTCAAATATCCGACTTTACATACATGTATTTGAAATTGTCGATTTTTATATTGAAAAAGTTGAAAAATCAACTTTCCTTAGATTTGAAAAAATTGAAAGGTTGACTTATTCTATGAGCAAATTATGCCTTCGCAAATTATTTTTACCAACAACATAATGCGCTTTTTGTAAAAATATAACTGTAAATATGCATGAATATAGCTGTATATTTTGGACCGAAATGATTTGTCATCTTACAAGAGAGACTTTTATTAACGAAATAATTTGTAATAACCCATCCCTTCACTTACCTTTGTGAAAACAGTTTAACACCACAATCGGTGTAAAACATCACCATGCCGGAACTCAAACCTAATACCACACACGTCCATTCCGCACCAGCGCTAACGGATCGACCAAAAAAGGGTAAACACAATACGGATGTAATGATTTGATTATGATCTTCCAATTCGCCACACCAGCTTAGGGAATACGTGGCCAGTTGAGTTTTGTTATCCCAGCAGGAACTTACTAAGGCCAGTTTTTCACCTTGAGCAAAAGCAATTAGCTCACCCGTGGGGGAAATGGAATAGTTAAGACCATTTAACCAATTATCGTCTGGAGTATAAGAAACCAAACGCATTTTAACAACAATTTTGAGTCTTAAGCCACAGAAAGATGACAACATTACCATGTCTCAGCCCAAAGTACTCTTGAACTTTGTGAAAATCCTGTAGATTGCCGAATGTTTTTACCTCACAAGACATTTTGTGGGTGAAATTAAGAAAATCTTTGACGTTACACTTTTTCACTTAGTTGCTGCTATTTGCCTTCGCTGGCATCAAAAAATACAATCATTTAGATGACAACAGACGTTTGCTCTCGAAAAATACCTATATATTTTTATTTGTTTACGCATATATTTTATGATAAAATCAGCTGGCTTCGCGATGCACTGCTGGTTGCGACATGTACAGGGATGTCATATTACAGGGGTGACATCTGACTGGGAATAGTACAGTTACAAAGCACTCTGTTAAAGTCATTTCTGAAGTACTAACGGATGAACCGCTGCTGTTACGATGTAAGCTTCTGTTAGGCCCACATATCAAACTGAAGCCGTAACCATGTATGTTATATAACACATTTTGCAGCTTTGATCAAAATTCTGCCCAAAATAAGGGGGATGAAACAATAACAAGTTGGTGTAACAGATTTAACAACTTTTGAGAAAAATGCAAATGTTTAGTACGAAAATTTACTAATTTACTTATAGATAAAAGTATGCCTAAAACTGTTAGTTTGTTAGTGGATTGTCCGTTAACACATTTGCATAGAGTCCGATAACCGATATTTAAAAAACCGAATCGAACTAATAGAATCATTACCGGAACTTTTATGTATTCTCATTGATAGACATGAGATTGGAGTTCTGCATGAAAATACCCTATTCCAAATACGTTCGAATATAAACCCTCTGTTTTAGAAAATTTGGTTAAATAATCATAATTAAGATCTACAAATTTTCTAAAAATCTGGCAAACCAATTTGTTAGGGTGGCATTCCCTTAAAATAAGTACTCTTATAACACACCATAAAGTATATGTAAACAAAAAGGGATACTTAAATGCCATCTCTTCAAGCACATCAAAATAAATTCACTATCGAATGTGTAGTGTTTATTCAAGGCATTATCTGTAATGGGTATAATTGAATAATCTGAATATTCCATTTTACTTTTTTGGCGAACGGTATATCTGTAAAAAGTGTTCGGCTGGTAAAAATTTGAAAATGTGGAAAAGTTAAAATTTTATCAACTTAAAGATTTTATCAATAATTTATAGTAAGACAATTAGGCGAAAAGCGTTTGCTTTAGAAGCATTTAATATTTTTGGGATAGGTGCAATTTTCAAACAATTCAAAAAACTTCAAATATCAACTATTCTATTAAACATATATTTTGTAAAAAAAAAACAAAAAGTACCGGGAATTGACCAAATAAATAGCGAATCCAGAAAACTTGTGGTGAATCGATTTATTCAAAAGCTCTTGAATATGAGCGGGACAGTGTAAAGCGAGATGCGATGCGAAGATTTGCCTCGCTCTTGTCGGCCATTATCGTCTTCTTTAGTTAACTCACTTTCGTAGTAAAGAGACATTATACAAAAACAAAGTGCATACAAGCGCTACCAACTTCTAAATGGGTCTTATTCCGGGTATGAAACGCGTTGCCGCTTGATTAGTTCCAAAAGAGCTGAAAAATAAAAAAGTGAATTATAACTGGTGGTGAGAGATTTGTTTATATATACAATATACAAACCAGTCCACAAGCATCGGGGTGGCGTCTTTCAACTGAGTCGAAACCAAAACAAACAAAAAAACTTCAAACAACAAAATCTATCAAATATGGTTCTAACGTTGATAGTTTTCTTTGATTACCGCGGTGTTGTGCACTTGAAATTCTTGCCAGGAAGTTGGACAGTAAGTTGCTAATATAATCTGGGCATTATGTTTGGGAGGTCAGATAACGTATCATTTCACAATACTATCATTGTGAAGGATTTTCTGCTCGAAACTCAACAATAACAATACATTATCATCGAACAACCACCGTATTCACCTAGAACGGATCCACTATGTTTATAAAATCAGTGTATCAGAGATAACTATAATTATTGCACTTGTACTTCTTCCAGAATCAAATCTTTTTCCGCACTTTACAACATTATATCTGAAAATCGAACCACAACTTAATAAAAAATGTTTTCAGTTCAGAGACTAAGTTATTTTACGTTTCTATTTATATTCCAAAACGTTTATCGCTTCCCTCCGCGTTATTCTAAAGGGGATGTCGCACTAACCCTACCTGTGATCAATTTGCTTGAATTTTCATACTAAACATTCGCCAACTTTTGCAAATAAGCTTAAATTTGACAAACTAATCTATTAGTATGTCATCGCCTTAACAATGCATTTAATAATTCTGCCCGATTATATTTTTTAGAAAAGCCTCAAGGATATGGCGAAAATTCCTATTAAGCTTGGTTCACACCAAGCCGGTTACGGTGTAACACGGGAAAAATTACACTGTTGTTATGATCTAACATTTTAACTATATCATAAGTCATATGTATGTCTCTAACTAACGCGTAGTTGATGTGAATTTTTTGTTACTTACTAATGTAGGCAATTTAATTAAGAACGAAACTGATATTGACGATCCAATGACAATTGATGTACGAGTACAACAACCATTTAGTATTAACTAACAATCAATCCCTCTCTGTTTTGAGTATATATTGATGTATGTTACTACCTATTAGCATTGTTAAAGAAAATACCAAGTCATTTTCAAGTAAATTTAGATAAAACACATATAAAGCTTTGATTTTGATGAAACTTTTATTTCACTATACTACTTGGACTTTGCCATTATGTGTGAAATACAATGCAATTTAAATAACAGCCTCTGGATTGGCTGAGGTAGTTTTCGAAAAATACCTCCAGACCATAGTGCGCACCAAACAGTCACTTTTTCCGGATGCAATGGCTTTACCACAATCACTTCCAAAATACAAATTCCAAAAAGTGATAATGAAAAACACTTTTGAGATATAAAGGCTTCATTTTTTTACGTAGAAAAATACCATGACACATAGTCTCATTCGTAATACTTTTCAGATAGAAAATTACACTTTTAACATGGGAATGTATGTATCACTTTTCACATATCGGGTTGTTCGGAAAGTTTGTTCGGGTTTTAAAAGGAAGCCTTTAAGCCTTTTTTTGTCTCTTTACAGAATTAACTAAATAATACTTGGGAAATTTATGATGGAAAGGCTCAGCACAGAACAAGAACCAAAGTTGCTCAATTTTACTTTGAAAGTCAGCATTCGATTATTCAGCTCATATCGAAATTTCGAAATGCTCCTAGCGCTCCAACAATTTACCAATTGGTTCAGCGTTTTGGCCAACAAGGGCTGGAAGACCTCGTGCAGTTCGAAATGAAGTGGCCATTGCTCGAGTGCAAGCAAGTATTGAAACCCCAAAGCTTCCACCTGGCGACGTTCTCAGCAGTTAGACATGTCTAGGTGGTCTTTGCAAAGAATTTTACGTATGTTATATTTTTTCCCATATAAGATGCAATTGGTGGTTCACGAGTTAAAACCAAATGATGCACAAGAACGCATTCAATATAGTCGCCGTCAATGTTACTTATGCGCCACCCTTTAAGAAAACTATTGTTTTGATTTATTATTATTTATAATTTCTTTCCTCATCTCTGGGAGCTTTTTAATTCCTCTATCATAAAACTCGCATGGATTTTCTGAAAAAAAAAAACGTTTAATTCGATTTTTTCACTTCCTCGTCGTTACGGAAATTCAAATCCTTCAAGTGGTTGCTCAGACTGTGAAATAGGTGATAGTCGGACGAGGCGAGTTCTGGAGAGTACGATGGGCGAGGTAAAACTTCGCACCAAAGCTCTGACAGTTTCTGACGGGTCCGCAAGGCAGTGTGAGGGTGGACGTTGTCATGATGGAAGATGACGTCTCTCCGATTGGTAAGCCTCAGCTGTTTTTTTTTTTCAATGCCGTCTTCAATTTATCTAATTGTGTAATTCGCATTAATCGTTTTATTTGTTGGGTCAAGCTCAAAAAAGACTATTCTTTTGACATCCTACTCAATCGACAACATTTCCTTTCTGGGCTGAAGGCCCGCTTTAGGGATGGATTTAAGTGGCTCTTTTGGTTTCCCCACGATCGTTTCCGCGTATCGTCCCCTGTGATGAGGCTCTTGTTATTTCTTACCCTTAGGTTATCGCAGACCTCAATGCGATTTTGGCAGTTGGCCTCGGTGAGAGAGTGAGGTACCCACACATCGAGGTTGCTCACAAATCCGAGGGCTTTATTAACCCCCTTGAACGGTTGAAACTGATTTTCTGATTATTTCAGGTATAGGGTGATTTTTTAAGATTTAAGTTTTTCAGGTTGGCAGCACTGGTTGGTAATGGCGTCCAAACGTCATCTGTCAAAGTGAAAAGTGCACAGTATACTCTGCCATTTCATCATGGAAAGACTAAAACTAAAATAAAATGTGACAAATGTGCATCGTTTGATACGACCATTTTATGGTCGTCATAATCGACCTGCTAAATCAACAATTCGTGCTATTATTTCCAAATTTCGCGCCAAATTTACTTTGTTGGACATAAAACTATCGACTCGCATGCGTAGAGTGCGTACCGAAGGAAATATTGTAGCCGTAGCGACCTGTGTTAATGACGATCGTGAAATATCAATTCGTCGCCGTTCTCAGCGATTGGGCATGTGTTACTCAACCACAAGGCTGAGTTGAACTTGGTTGACATGTGGTTTCATCAGGACGGTGCAACATGCCACATTTGCTCATGAAACAATGGATATGTTGAGTAATGAATTTGGTAAGTACAAATTAAATGGCAAACACCAATTTATCGATTCCAAATTTTAATATATGATGTAAATTTGAGTGATTTATTCGATTTAAAAAAAACTACGATTAAAAAATCACCCTTTATTTCCCTAGCTGTTGTACGATGAAATAGTCGGAAACAATTTCTTTCGGTCGTTCTGATCTCCGTTATGAAGAAGTTCCCGTAGAAAATTTTTCAAACCATTTCTGGCAAGTTCTTTCATTTGGTCCGTTCTTTTCATAGACAAAAAAAAAAAAATTCTCTTTTTCGCTCACTTTTTACCCTTTTTAAAACTTTTTTTAAAACGCTATAACCACTCACGACTAGAATGAGAACACAAGTAAATAATAATAAACAGTTTGGAGAAGGGTGGGAGGAAGTTCTGATAGTGTTTGAAGGAACTCTGCGTCATGAGAAGTAGCGTATGGTGAACTAACGAATTAACCGAACAAACCGATAGAAAGATATCAGGAAAGGCATTTTCCATGTAGAAAGGTATCTTGAAAGACACTTCATATAGAAAAGTGTCCTGGAACACATCTCTCATATAGGCAAGAGCGATGGAAGATACTTTTATACATATAAAAAAAAAAAGTGTTTCGTGAAAAGTGTCTTTCAAAACACTTTCTTGATATGAAGTGTTTTCTAAGCCTGTTTTCGTATGCAGGATTTTTCTTTATATGAAACGCGTCTTTAATGACATTAATTTAGAGGAAACGAAGTGTTTTCCTAGATACTTCATCGTATGAAAAGTATCTTCCAAGATGATTGCCCTTTGAATTTGACTTTGACTTATATCAATAACTTACATAAAGACCATGTTTATATAACGATTTCCTTACTTCAAAAAAATTGCTTTGCGCTTGAATTTATTTAATGTTTATTTACATTATGATAGTTTCAAATTAATAACAAAGCCAATAATAAAAAGAATGTTGGCAGCTGGTAAAGTTATTGGAAATCAATTGTGGATTTCTGTGAATTTTTTCGGTATATGGAGTTTTTTTTGCCGCGCTCCAATCATTCCGATATGGGAACAGTTATAGAAAATGTCACCAAATACTTACAAAATTATCAAGCAAATCACCAATCATTATTCTAAAATTGTCAGAAGTGCTTTAGCATCTGACAACATTGCTTACATGACCTTATTTCATTATTATTAAATCAAAAATATTGTATTTAATAAAAACATTGTTTAATTTATTCGAAAAGTACAACAACTATAACTATACGCTTATTAATTGTTATTTAGATGTATATTATATTAATATGGTTTATTCTATATATTCCTTTTAATATAACCCAGTGTCTACTATTTATTCATATAACCAACACCACAGTCAAGGTAGTCTAATAATCGTGTACCGCTCCGAATTGGCATCAGCCGTGTGATGTTGTGTATAATATTCATGTATGACGGCAGTGTAACTATTAGGGCATCGGCGCGATGGGCTTCTACGATTGTTTCGGCTACTTCTTTAGGTTCGAGAATGGGAATGAGGTTGGGAAATCGAGATTTGACACCTTTACACAAACCCGTGTTAACGGCATAAGGATGAATAATGGTGGTCTTTATCTGAAAATTTGGAAAATATTAAATAAGAGTATCTAAATTCAATAGAAATTGCTTTGCTTTTGGCATACCAAACCGTTGTAGGGACTCTCCCTTAACTCATTAAATAACGCCTCCATAACGCCTCTGACGGCAAATTTCGAACCGGAATATGGCGCTAAATTGGGTAGGCCAATCAAGCCCGCTATTGACGATATGCCTATAATGTGTCCACGATTTTGTTGCTTCATGTGTGGCATGAAAGCTTCCAAAGTCCAAAAGTGGGCAATGACATTGACATCAAAGGTTTTCCTAATATCTTCGGGGGTTTGTTTATCGAGCTTGTTGGTGGGCATTATGCCGGCGTTATTGATCAATACGGATACAAGGCCTACATCTTTTTGAATTTGCTGTGCTATTTTCAGCACAGCATCACGATCTGTAACGTCGCACCTGGAAAAGGGATTCAAAAGCTTGAGTGATGATGTTAACAAATAAAGAATAGCGCAACATCTGACGTCTTTTAAATATAACAAAGCTTCATTCACACTACATCAGTTGTCATGTCACCCTAGAATCGCCATGTATATTTCTACTACATATGTCCAAGGCGGGGACAAGTACTCATATGTCCAATGCTTTGTATATAGGTATATAAATACTACGTATATGACAGATATCAGATGTCACGCTGTGCTTTATGTTCGTCTATCAGTACATACGTATAACCATATATCTGACCCTTGTTAAGACGTTTAGCTCTCTTGACAGTATCCTCGTTATTCTTCTCATTTATATCGACACATATAACGGTACTGTGTTGAGTCGCATAGTGTAGGGCCAATTCCCGGCCAATGCCGTGGCCAGTCCCTGTAATCTGGAAACAGGTGTAATAAGAAATTTGTTTTTATAAAACAATAATCTGAATAAATACTAAAGATTTATACTGTATAATATATAGGTACTACTACTTTGGTAAGGTACGTCATCATTAAAATAGGATAAAACATATTCAACTCTATGGAAAATACAAACCGAATTCATTTGTCAATAACTTGACTATTTGCTCAATCTCTTTCGGATGTAATGTAGTTCGGTCGATAATTTAGTGTTATTAAGTGTGTATTAGTGTTATCTTAAGCGCTATTCTTTCTAAGTCAATAGCACATGTGATAAATGTCATATATTTATTTCTAATGTAGGAGCTAAGCTCTTTTTTCCAATCATAATCCAACATAGCATATGACAATTTCGAGATTTATAGTTCTTAATTTGGGTGGCCAATGGTTTGGCCACTCTACCAATTTTTTGAAAAGGTCCGTCCACTCTTTGGTAGGACATGTTGCTTTCAATATCGATATTACTCTCAAAATATGGCCATTTAAGTCATTACACATTCGCTTACAAGACGGTGTATGCCGTCAAATTTAGGGAAAATGATGGGACAGGACGGCATATACCGTCAAAAATTGTTTTAATCACTGGGACAAGCCGGTATCTCTCACAGCAAAGTTAATGTTAAAATACGATTTGCCAAAATAAGTGTCCCAGTAAATTTTTTTCCTCCTTACTTTATGTAGCATAGAAAAAAAATTAATCACATGTGTGTGCAAGATTTTGCGATCGAGTACACATCGGCAGAAGCAAGACGGTATATCCCGTTAGTTTTCAGTATATTTTCCAATTTGTGTCCAGTTGATTAAGCCATTACTGGATCTTTTTATAAAAAGTTTTCAAAAAACCTTCAATCCTGAAGAGTACCTAGCTTTGGATGAATCCCTTCTATTACACCGTGATCGGCTGCATTTCCGGCAAAATATAAAAGGTAAAAAGGCTAAATTTGGAATTAAATTATATCAGCTTACATCAAGCAATGGGTATGAAAGTGAAAATAATATTGTATTTATTTACTTAATAAATATAAGTTTTATAAAATTACTTGGTATTTTCTTTAACATTTGTAATAGGTAGTAACAAACAGTAATGTCTATTCAAAACACGAAGGGATTGGTTGTTAGTTAGAATCAATTACGCCCTTGGTTAAATTGCCTATATTATTTAATATTACTAACTCGCATCAACTACGCGTTAGTTAGAGGTGTATCACCTACGATATAGTTGAAATATTAATTCATATCAAATATGTATTTTTTTGGTATACAAATTTAAATTCTATGATAGACGTTCCGTAATGCCAACACAAGGCGAGCCTGATCTTCAATTATCCGCAAATATAGTTGAAAGGCTGCTTTGAGAAGTATCAAGATTTAAAAATTTCATAGTATATTTTAACAATTTTTACTACTGCTTCTGTACCTATACACACATTCTTTCCGTTGGAACCATTTCGATGCAAGCTTTTATCCAAAAATTTGAATGTGGAACCAGTGGTCAATTTGTTGAAAATATACATCCAATAGATATTACTTCGCTGCCTTTGATAAATAATCAAATTGTAACTTTAGTCTATAATTACTTATGCTACCCACTGACGGAAATGGGGCGAAATATTCGTCAATTGTAAAGAGATTCGACTCGGATTACAATCATATTTATGTCATCGGTTAGATCTATAAAAAAATTTACAATAAACATTTATATTTCAATGCACTACGGCTGCATTATATAGAAATAATTTACTTGGAGCGTTTTCGATAAGATGGTGTAGAGTATTCTGTGCTCGGTTTTGATAGACAGTGTTAATGCGGGGGGTTGATCGGACAGTGTTTTTATTACATGTGAAAGAGAATGAGAAAAACGGGGGGTTAGAGAGTGTATAATCCAATGAATTATATTTATTGGCAAGGTTTTACCTTATATTTCTGGGGTTCACAAAATGGAGATTATTTCACCAAGCAGGGACTTTAAACGTTCAAATAAGGAGTTTATATATCGAGTGTAAAATGAGTACTGATGCTTGAGCGAGAGTTAGAAGACCGCTTTATTACACTGCTAGAATGGTGGAGTGAAAGCTCTTTTCTTAACCGTGCTGGGCGTGTACTTACAAATTAAAACTTACAACTATCAGGGTAAGGAAAACTTGTGCACGTAAACACAGTTGTTCCCACTGTATTAAGTTTACTATTTTGGTTATCTAAAAAATTCATATATTTCGATAATCTTAAGCATATTGTATAGAGTTATCCATCTTTCGGTTTCAAAGGTAAAGTTAAATAAAACACATATAAAGCAATGATTTTGATGAAACTTGTATTTTATTATAAAGCTTGGCCCTTGCTATTATATACGAAATACAATGTTATTTAAATGACGGCCTCTGAATTGGTTGCAGTAGTTGATCCTTTTGAGGTTCCTCTAGCGTCATTTTCGAGAAAATACAGCTGAATGATATCTCCAGACAGATAATGCGCACCAAACAGTCACTTTTTCCGGATGCAATGGCTTTTCCACAATCACTTTTAGGTTCTCCGAGCCCCATATGTGGCAATTTTGATTGTCAGCTTAACCATCGAGTGAAAAAACGAGCTTCATCGCTGAAGATTGAAAGCCCATGTTTGAATCGCCACTTTTGTAGTAAGTTTTAACTAGTTTTACGCATTCTTAGGTTGTTAAATGACTCATATTCGTAAATTACAAACGTTTCACTAAATAAATAACACTTCAGATGACAGGTATTTAACAGCTGACAGCCTTGTCAGACTGGCGGTTTTGAAACCACTAAATGGATACCACTATATATTTTATAAATTTTGCAAATGTTTGCTTCCGTTCACAGAAGATTCGCTCATGTACCGTTTTGAAAGTTTTATGAAAACGGTCTGTTTAAATATTTTGAACATTTCAAGAATCCGCTTCAAGTCTGTTTTCATAAATTGTTTTTATAAAATATGTGCAAGTTTTCGTCTATTATCACCGTTTTCAAAAAAACTAAGTCGACATTAAAAATTCCTTCACATTGTTCGCACAGAAAAAGTGGCGTTATGAAGTTCTGCTCAACAGTTATAACAGCTTTTCGAATCGGGTGTATATTCGAGTTATAAAGACTAAAAACAAATAGTTATTCATCTGCTTAACGAACGAATTGGGTAATTCGTTTTATGGAAATAGGCTTTTATCATTTCGAATATCTTTAACATTTTCAATATAAGAAATGCTTCAATATTTGAAATAATAAGAATACTTAGCACATTCTGTACGATTGAGAACTTGCACATTTTTGAAACACTGAATGTTTTGAATGCTTGAAATATTTTGAGCGTTTTGAACTTTATCTAGCATGTTCAAAATGCTTAGGATATTTTATGAAAAAAAACTAATTCCTTTGCATAAATGAGATATGGGAGAGCTTCTCACATTTAGTGAACTTATTCGCACTTTATTTTTAGACTTACTCAGATTCAGTCAGTTTGAGAAGCATTCACTAGACTTATCGATTACTCGACTACTCGATACCCAAAGAAAAATAGTTTTCTGCATCGGGGGTTGTACTAACTATCGCGCCATGGTCACGGTCACGATCACGGCCACGATCACAGAGATGTTTAATATGTTTCAAACATTATGAACGCTTCGAACATTTTTAATATTTAAAATATGTTGAGTAACTTGAAAGGCTATCTTCAATATTTTGAATACTTTGGGCATGCCGAACATTGATGTTATGTTATTTTGAATGTTTTGAATACTTTAAATATTTTGAGTATTTTAAAGGTTTTGCATATTTTATTTTTAACATTTCGGATATTTTCAACATTTTGAATGTTTTGAGATCTGAATATTTTTGGCATTTTGAAAATTTGAAATATTAATGCTTGAAATTCTTTGAGTATTTTAAGTGTTTTAAATATTTTGAGTATTTTGAATATTTTGGACATTTTAACAATTTTATTCTCTTGTTTTGAATATTTTTAATATTTAAAATATGTTGAATAATTTGAATGGCTATCTCCAATATTTTGAATACTTTGAGCATTTCGAATATTAACATTATGTTTATTTTGAATACTTTGAATATTTTGAGTATTTTAAAGGTTTTGAATATTTTATTTTTAACATTTTGGGTATCTCCAATGTTTTGAATATTTTGAGATCTTGAATATGTTTAGCATTTTGAAAATTTGGAATATTAATACTTGAAATTCTTTGAGTATTTTAAGTGTTTTGAATATTTTGAGTATTTTGAATATTTTGGACATTTTAACAATTTCGGACATTTTCAACATTTAGACTTTTTGAGATCTTGAATATTTTTAACATTTTGAAAATTTAGAATATTAATACTTGAAATACTTTGAGAATTTTGAATATTTTGAGTATTTTGAATATAATTTTTATTCTCTTGTTATATCTAAATATGCTATTTAAGATACTTAGGACAAATAGTGTGTTGTGAAAACATTGGATTTTTTAAATATTTTGGAAATTTTGTAAATTTTTGTGTTTAAAATACAACGAATATTTTGTACGTTTAGGATATTTTGAAAATTTTGAATATTCCATTTATCTCGAATGCTTTGGATGTCCAAAGTATGTGAAATTTTGTACAATATTTTATTTTCTGAACGAATTTTGAATATTTTGTTTCACTTTCTATAATACTTTAGAATACTTATTAATTTGAAATGTTGAAAATTCTTACCAAGACAACTTCTCCACTGATATCTTTCAATTTTTTCGGCAGCACAGTTTCGACGAAAACTTCGAGCAAACCCAGTGCCATTCGAATAAGTACAATGAAAAAATCTACAAAATCTTGAATTATGTCGAAAATTCGTTTAGGTAAAGATTCTCTGAAAATAAATAGATCAATATTATGGTTAATATCAGGAAACAGCCAAAAAAATAAAAAATAAAATAAAAAGACAAACATTAATAAGCCAATAGGTCAAGAAACGAAACGAAAACGATATTGAAAAAAATAAATTAAGGACGACATCTTTTGGCGATAACTAGAGAGGAAAAATTTCAACATAAACAACAAACAAACAAACATATTTTTCCGAAGTTTCGAAAAAGCACACAAATGTTATAGCTGGTTATAGCCTATAATCATGAATGCCGTGAATGTGACCTAAATTCGCTTTCAAACCGCTAGATTTTTATTTTCGATTTGCATAAACGTAAATAGAAATATAGTAAGAAATTAAATATTTTGTTATAACAGACAATATCTTAATTTCACATACGCTTAATGGACCAAACGTAATTTCTTCGTATTTTATAGCTTTGGAGGTATAAAATCATAAAATTCATAAAATTTCATCTTTACTTGAGCAAAAATACATATATAGAGTGTTAAAAGTTGTGTTATTTCAACACCTTTTCTGCAAGATATAGGCGAAGTATTGTCGAATAATTTTTGGTTGGACAGTTCTTAATATAATCCAGCCAAAAAGCCAAAGATTGCTGGGACTTTATGCCGTCTGTAATACACTGGGTGGCGTCGTATATACGTATTGTAATTTTACCAGAAACATAGCCTCAAAGTTTGCTATTTCAGTGATCGCTGTATATAATCTGACTATTTTTTTTTGCAACATACAAGTGCCCCTCTAAGCCACCAAAATAGAAGAAATTTCCGACAGTTATTACGACTGCGAAAGTTCTAGAATATTAACATTGGAAATTGAACGAAACATATGAGAGCAGGGTTTAACTTGGTGCGTAAAAATTAATAAAACTAGTCGGAAACTAACTATTGCTTAATGATGTCACAGTAAACTTATGTGAATGATTTTTATTATCGCTTTGACTTTAAAAAAGAAATCAGAACCACGATAGGAATAGTCGTTTAATAAAAAGCGGCTTTTTACTGTGACAGCGGAAGCAAATGTATTGAATAGTCCATGCGTTAGTCGTTTGCATTTGCTGCATGGTTTGTTTGGTAACTTGAATAAAGGAAATCGAAAAAAAACTCCACTTAGTCTGGCAATGCTGTCAGCTGTTAAATATCGGTCATCTGAAGTGTAATTTATTTAGTGGAAGTTTTGCTACTTAACAACATGGGTCGTTTAACAACCGAAAAAATAGTAGTGTAAAAATAGTTAAAACTTAGTACAAAGTGGTGATTCAAACGTTGGATTTCAATCGAACAACATTTCGGTGAAGCTCATTTCTCACTCGGTGGTTACGTCAACAAGTAAAATTGTCCCGTATGGGGCTCGAAGAACACAGAAGTGATTGTGGAAAAGCCATTGCATCCGTATGGTCTGGGGATATCATTGGGCCCTATTTTTTCGAAAAGTACCTCACAAGGATCCACTGCTGCAACCAATTCAGAGGCAGTCATTTAAATGACATTGTATTTCATATATATGTAATTGCAAGGTCCAAGCATTATAATGAAATATAAATTTCATCGCATTCATAGCTTTTAGTGTGTTTTATTTAACTTTACTTGAAAAAGAAAAATGGATAACCGTATATATTGATTGCCACTATAATTTCTAATATAGCGGTCAGTTTGACATCCGCTGTTGTTTTCCAAAATTAAAATTGAAAATATCTAAAAAGGCGATATCTCGGCAACGGACAACATTAACAAAAAATGGTCATACAATTGAAACGGATGGCCCGATCACAAAATTGAGTTTCTAAGGAGCTTGAAGAAAATTGGACTCATCCTGTAAAGATGACATATATTAAAAAAATCTCTAAGTACAAACTTGTTCAGTACTCTGGAATGGAAAGCTCTACAGTTAAAATTATTCAATATGATCTATATTTTTCATTTCAATGCAGAGCAAAATTCTTAACAACACTTTTAGATTATAGTGTTCTTATAAAGACCGCATATACCGGTAGTTAGATGAATACACTTATATATATTTTGCTGATAATTTAAACCCAGATTTCATGGAATGAATGAATGAAGTAAACCCGCTTTCTAACACTTTATGCAAAAATTTTACTCCTTCGTATTTATGGCGGAGCTCCAACGAAAATTCCCAAACAAATTAATACGCAGAAACTCTGCACCAGACACTATTTTATGGGGTTATGTCAACAAGAGGTATACAAATCGTAGACAAGGAATTTGACTTAATTGAAACAGTCCATTAAAACAATAATTGATAATATAATTTTCTGTACATGGAGGTCATTTATGGCCTACCATCTTCACAACCAATTAGTTATATAAAATAAAATTGAATTTTCCATGTAATAAAAATATATATATATATATATATATATATATATAATATATATGAAGCAACACATCGGGCAGATGGCCGCTGCGGCTTTGCTGGAACACACGCGATATTTTAATGAAATTTTCAATGACCGTTTTGCTAAATGCTGCGGTATTTCATTAATGCAGCGTCCGATTTCCTCTTTTGACTTGAGTCATCGTCGGCTTACTCGCGTAAACCATCGACTTCAAAAAACCCCAAAGAAAAAAGTCTAATGGTGTTAAATCGCACGATCTAGGCGGCCAATTCTGGTTTTCAAAAAGCGAAATAACACGACCGGGAAATGACTGATGCAGAAATTGAATTGTTTCTCTGGCTGTATGACATGTGGTGCCGTTTTGTCGAAACCACATGCCCTCCACATTCATTTCTTCAATTCTAGGCACGAAAAAACTGGTTATCATTTCAAGATACCGAACACCATTGACTGTTTGCGCTTGACATGCCTCATTTTCATAAAAAAAGGTCCAATGATTCCTTCAGCCCAAAATCCACACCACACAGTGACACGTTGAGGATGCATTTGCTTCTCGCGAATCACTCGAGGATTTTCCTCACCCCAAATGCGACAATTCTGCCTATTGAAGCCATCAAGATGGAAATAGGCCTCATCACTGAAGATGATTTTATCGGCAAAATCAGCATTTTCATGTTGTCTCTCCAATACCCAATTAACGAACTCCCTTTGCTGTCCATGGTCAGCTGGCTTCAGTTCCTGATTCAATTGAACTTTGTAGTGGATTTGGAGACACCAATTTGCTGAGCTCGGTGTCGAATTGAGGTGGATGGAGTTTGAGCGACATCATCACATGCAGCTGCGACGGAGGCGCGTTGTTGTCTTTACATCAGTAACAGACCCAGTTTTGGCAAATTTATCCATTAATCTCTTTACAGTTGACTCTTTTGGAGCATTATTGTGACCCCAAATTGATCGCAATTTGCGAACTGTTGCCGCAAAACTTTCACCATTTTGGTAAAACAATTTCACAATGAGAATGCGTTGTTCATTCGTGTAGCGCTTCATTTTTACTAACCTCGTACCTTCTACTTGCAAACAATAAAAATTGTTCAAATGTCAAACAATGACACTTCGAATGGCGCCAAATTTAAATCTTGCGTTCTTGTTAGAACACCCTTTATATATACCTATATATATATATATATATGAAATACATGTGATTAAAAAAAGGTATTTGAATTTCTTATTGTAGCATATTTGGCGCGGCACCCTGTTTTTTGTTACAAAAATAATATGATTTCTTGTTTCGGCGATATTTGACGATACAACAAATCTGACAACCCTGACTATAACTTGAACGCTCTGGTAAGCTTTTGTTCACGACGGACAAATGAATGAAAAACATTTTGCTGCAGAAGACTGGCATATTTATAGGTACATTAAGAACTGTCTAACTGTTACATTTTGTTATTGTTGTAAATTAAAAACATTGGCTAAGATTTACGGCTCTGGATTGGACGCATTGAAATATATGTATACTTATTAACGTTAACGATAGTTAAACTACGATATACTGCAAAAATCATTCATTGAAAGCAAATTGTACCGGAGTATGCTATTGCCAATTTTAAAATAACTCTGGCTAATACGCATGCGCATGTGATAATAACGGCAGTATCCCCATCCAAAATCCTTGGTGTGTTATGTGTGCCGCATAAATTGCAAATTGATTAATTTGTATACGGGGCATTCCAAGTCAAATCGGACAGCATGAAGAATTTTTTTTTTGATTTGTTTCATTTTTTACTATGTTTATGTCCCTTTTCAACAGCATGCCTCAGTAAATTTTCAGTAAATTTTCTCGATCAAAAAATGAAAAAATTTTCACCATTTTTAAAAAATAAATTTAATATAATAAAAAACAATAATAACTTTTGTGCAATTGCAAATTTTTTCACTTTACTACTTTTTTCACTACTATTGCAGCTGTCACCTGTGCTCTCTTTCTCTTTTACTATGATTTCAAATATATTACAGTGTTTTAAAGCGAAAAATGTGTTCTTACAAAACTTAAAAAAATAAGTAAATATAGTAGTTTTTCGAATCCCACTACCAAATTTGGCTTAAATGTGTGAAAGCATTTGTAGTTTAATACAAAAAAATTTCAAGAAATTCGACGATGTCACTCAGTGAAAAAAATTTGTTTAAAATATTAAATCTCAAAAATCGCATACAAGCCCACTGTGCTCATTTTTTCGTATTTTTTATTAGATAGCAGACCAAGAAATAAAAAATTTAAAAAAAATTTTGTTCTATTTGGACTAATATTGAAAAAGTTATGAGTATTTATATGAACACAGTTTCCTTATAATGCGATTATTTTAAACTTCAATATCTCTGTAACCAGTAGCCCTAAAAATCTGAAAATTTACTGAGGCATGCTGTTGAAAAGGAACATAAACATAGAAAAAATGAAACAAATCAAAAAAAAAAAATTCTTCATGCTGTCCGATTTGACTTGGAATGCCCCATACATAACTTTATAAACAATAAACAATTGTTTGTTGGCTAATACTAGTGTATGTAGTTTTTCTAACTTGGTTTAGCATATAAAGATTTTGATGTGTTGCATACAAAACAATTAATAATTTCATTAACATATTATTGTAAACTATTAGCTATCAAATGGAGGCTTCAAATGAAGACAACTCGGAGACTTCAGACAACGCACGAAAAACAAGAAAGTTTTATGCCACTCCTTAGCGATTTTGATCGATGACATAGACGTTTTCAAAGCGTATGTTAGCTTATATCCCAGGGGGATGACAAAACCATGTTTCCCTCGCCTTTATTGGCTAAATGTCCAGATCCAGATGGCCGCAGTCTATGTTTTAGGTGTCACAAGAAAAAAAAATTAATTTAAAAAAATCAGTAAGTTTGTACCACAAGGTTTGTTGTCATTTTGCGATACTATCTTATTAAATGATTAACGTGCACCAAGTTCGACTAGATTTAGTGCACTCGGAGAGAAGGTATGAGCTTCAAAATATTTAGGTTATATTAATCATCTGTATGGGAGATATCAGAAAAGGAGTGGTTAACCGTGCACTTTATTTTTTATATTTTACTAAGAATTATAGGTCGAAATAACGCACAAAAATTCGGTTGTAAGAGTCACAGGTAAAATTTGAATTTCAGAAAATCAATCAATTTGTATGGGAGGTACTAGGAAGGGTGGGTCGATATAGCACATGTACAGTGTCCCGGCTATGATCCGGCAAAATATTGAGTTTGCCAAGTTTCAAAAGTTTCATAAAGATATACTGATGTTATCATGTCTACCAGCCAGCCAGAGAGACGGACATCCCTCAAAAGACTTAAAAAAGTTGTGAAATATGGGGTGATTTTTTAAGATTTAAGTTTTTCAGGTTGGCAGCAGTGATTGGTAATGGCGTCCAAACGTCATCTGTCAAAGTGAAAAGTGTACAGTATACTCTGCCATTTCATCATGGAAAGGCTAACAAACGAGCAACGATTGCAAATCGTTGAAATTTATTATCGAAATTCGTGCTCTGTGACAAATGTGCATCGTTTGATACGATGGTCGTGATAATCGACCTGCCGAATCAACAATTCGTGCTGTTATCTCCAAATTTTGCACCAAATTTACTTTGTTGGACATAAAACCATCGACTCGCATGCGTAGAGTGTGTGCCGAAGAAAATATTGCAGACGTAGCGACCAGTGTTAATGAAGATCGTGAAATATCAATTCGTCGCCGTTCTTAGCAATTGGGCATGTGTTACTCAACCAGAAGGAATTTTTTTTTTTGCCCCAATTGGCTGAGTTGAACTTGGTTGTCGTTTCATCAGGACGATGGAACATGCCACACTGCTCGTGAAACAATGGATATGTTGAGGGATGAATTTGGTGGGCAGCTTATCTCTCGATTTGGCCCCCAAGATCTTGCGATTTAACGCCTCTTGATTATTTCTTGTGGAGTTATGTCAAGTCGTTAGTCTATGTGGACAAGTCGAACACTATTGAAACCTTAAAGGATAACGTGGCGAAAGTGACGAAAAATTGGATCTTCCGAATGGGCATTTTGAGACGGAGCCGCGGACAACATTTACATGAAATTATCTTTAAAAATTAAATGACAAAGACCAATTTATCGATTCCAATATAAAATTTTAAAATTTAAATTTGAGTGTTTTATTCGATTTTTAAAAAAACTACGATTAAAAAAATCACCCTTTGCATTTCGTCAAGGTATACTCGGTACTTTAGACTTTTCCTTCTGCTAGACATTTTTGCTGTAGCAAATGATATGCGCCTTTAGCCCTTCGGGTAAAGGTGTAATAATGTATAATGGCAACATTGCTTTCTGATAATTAACGGAAACTTTCACCCTCAACACCGTTTTTTTTTTTTTTTTTGAAAACTTTGATGGCTGATAAAAACTTTCATATGTTTTTCAAATCCACATTCCATTTCTTTCGTTCATAGACGATTTGTTCGTGTACCGATTTGGACAGTTAATGGAAACAGTTTTTTAATTTCATTATTGGTCTGGATAAAGTTTAAACTATGTATATCCTTTTAATGAAGAAAACATTTCATTTCACGAGACATTCTTTCCTCGTGAAAAAATTTGATTTCCAACACTGACATCGAAACCACTTATATACATTTGATATATCGAATATATTCGATAATATGTTTGCGAAATTGTAGTATCGAACGTATTATGATGTAAAATGTAACTTATTCCGATGTTAGTGTTGGAAACCATCAAAAAAGATTAGCGTTGCCACTTCAAAAATTTCTCTTCGCGAAAATACATAATACTGTCCGATGGAAAAATTTAGTTTCAAATTTCACGATAATTTTTTATATAAAGTTTCACAGCTGAACTATTAAGAATAGCATACCGTACGATGCCTATGTCGAATTTGATATTTCTTTCCTCGTGAAAAAATTAATTTCCAACACTGACATCGAAACAATTTGTTTTTACGTCATAATATATTCAATAATATGTTTGCGAAATTGTAAAATTATCTTTTTTTATCACTATTTCGCAAGTTTACAAGTATAGTATCGAACATATTATGATGTAAAAATGTAACTTATTCCGATGTTAGTGTTGGAAATCATCAAAAAAGAATAGCGTTGCCACTTTAAACATTTTTCTTCGCGAAAATACATAATACTGTCTGATGGAAAAATTTTTAAATTTCACGATAATTTTTTATACAGCGAAACGTTAGCATAGTACTTGTACTATTAAGAACAGATCCGACATCTGCTTCGTACGGTATATGCAGATGTCAGATTTGATATAACTACATTGGTATTGACACATCCCTAGCCTTAAATATGAAGTGAATGTTGGTCAAAGTGGAAGTGGGAAAAGACATTTAGTTTTCGAACTAATGGGGAGTATCTGAGATGAGAGAGTTGAATCCTCAATATTATTTAGCTCCTACAGCAATTCCAAAAGGACATACATTTTATTACTGATATTAAATATCTCCTTTAATATCGTACCATAAATAGAAGAATACAAAACCTTTCATATGGGTACCGACGCCAAACATTATAAAATTCCGCGATTACACTGGCGATTAAGTTGTATTGAAATTGAAACTTGAATTTTTGTTTACTTAATAGATTTCACGATTACGATACGATCTTGATACTTACGTTGTAACATTTCGTTCGGCCATAATAACAGTTGTTTGTTGACTTTTCCCGATTTTCTATGATTCCTACTGGCTACGATTTATTTTGTAATTTTATTGGATGGCTGTCTTTTTTTTGTCGTAGCAAATTATTAAGTTTTCTTCCACAATCTCTTCCGCTACACAACTGCAGCGGATACGAACTGCAACAGTGAATGAGAAACACAGTTAGGATTTTCGCTTTAGCCTACCGACCGACCATCAAGCAAGCAGTTAACTTGCACTTTCATTCGCAACCAAATACGAGTACATGTTTTTTGTACCGTCTTTGTATTGTTGTAGTTTGTGGTAATTGTGTAGTTATCTAGCTGGTTGGTTATGTGGCAGCTTGGCAAGTTGGTTGTATTTTATGGTTGCATTCGTTATGCGGTAACGCGGGACAAAGCAAGTGGCACAAACATTCAACAATCCTTGATGCACAAATGGAAATGAACGAAGAAATGTGCCGACCAGGAGTTTGAAAGTGATGAATGTGCAGTATGTTAGTAGAAAAGCGTATGGAGAGAAAAAAAGGGGGGAAAAAACAAGTTAACCGCCCCAAAGTTGGAGAGGCGAGCTTGACGTTGCATTACCGCTTCGTCAGACAAACGAGCGTGCCAAAAAAAAAAACTTCTTCCCATGTACATCTAATAAATGTATCGATTTAAATTATGTTTTTAGCAAAAAATCTAATTTTTTTGGTATTTTTTAAAAACTAAGCCCTTAACTAGGGACATATATCTCTCAAATACAGCTCTATATTGATTTTAATTAACGAATTAGAAAAATTTTGGAAACAGGTTTTTTTCTACAAATGGCTTAACCACAATGCTCTTTAATTTACACACAAATTTACACTTTAAAAAATCACAATGCATTTAAATTTACCTTCATTTTGTGTAGTCTCATTTTTCACTTTGGGCATGCCCAAAATGTCCCTTGAAATTGGGTCCCAAAAATTGCACATCGTTAACGTAATACACTTTTTCTTAATCTAGTTATTGTCTGATTCTCGTAGAATAATATATGAACACTATCTATCTACATACTCTGCAAAAATTTGGATAAATTGGACGAAAAATTATTGAATTATAAGCAGGAAAACCTTCCGTTTGACTTGCAAAAAGACAACACAGGCGACTGCTAATACATATAGATTCTGTGAAAAAGTAACTAGGAAAGTAACGCTTAATCGGATTTTGAAAAATAATTGTTATTTATATTTGAAATTGTTTGAAGGCTTATGAAGGATCAAAGTTATGAAAAAGACATGCTTATAAGTGGTACAGTGTACAGTACAATACAGATTTGCATCGCTCTGGTTGACCGTCAACATTTCTAATTGAAAGTGAAGAAAATCCTCATCTAAAATTATTATTTAAATGTGAAATAGGTAGCCGCTAAATTTTCCATGTTTTACGAATTAATTCGTAATATTTTACGCGGTTGTTTGGATATGAAAAGTGTTGCCTCTCGAGTAGTTTTTTAACAACTCAATCGCATAAACGGAACGAGTCAATTCAGATCCCACTATCATAAAACGCATTATAATTGGTAATGAGATATGGGTTTGTGAGCTTAAAATGCAAACAAGTCAACAAGTTTTGGACTCGGTTTCCAACTGAGCCGAAACCGAGAAAAACCACATCAAAATCGATCAAAACCCAAAGTATTGTTGACCGTTTTCTTTGATTATCTCGGTGCTGTGGATTCGGAATTCTTGTACAAAGTATATTATTTGGGTGTTACATAGCGTGTGAGGGAGCAAATTTCTCAAGAGATGCCAGACTTGTGAAAAGAAAACTCAGAGATTTTATTCCACGATAGCGCACTATCTAACAAGGCTGTCATTGTGAATGAATTTCTGACTAATTAAGGTTCAACAAATATCATCGAACAATCACCATATTCATCTGAGATGGATCCGTTTAACATTTTCCTCTGAAATTACCACTGAAATTACCACTTCGAGGCATTCGTTTTCAATCGATAGAAGGCATAATACAGAATTCGCAAGAAATTAAGTTTTTGTTCCGGAAAATACGTTTGATAACTCTTTTGATGATTGAATTGAATGATTGGCAAAGGCCAACTTTGAAGGCGATACAATAAATTTGAAAGAATATTAAATATTTTTTATGTTATTGACCAATACCTGGTACTTTTTTGATACATTGTAGACCATGGAATTTCCTGCATGGTTTCATGAGGTTACAATTTATTTATTTAAATGATATCGAAAATTGAAATAAATATAAGAATAATTATAAGTCTGAAAATTGTATTTGAAATATTTTGATAGCCATACTGCTTTCACTTATTAATACGTTTTTCAAACTGCTACAAAATGTGTTTTCCATAAGTTAATGCCTTTTTATATTAAGGTAACGATATTGAGCAAAGTTTTACTTTGAGTAGGCATTGGGTCATATTTTAGTTTCCTCCGAATAACACAGTTTTCGAAATCTAAAGACCAATTTAATATCTTATGCCAGTTTTTTCAAACTTAAATGTACGCACATTTCCTTTTTGTACAATTTTCAAAAAAAAAAAAAAAAAAAAAAAAAATTACAAAATGTATTCTACACTCATGCCAAAAATTATGTTGATCAATTTTGCACACATATCAACAAGACGTTACGCGGAAACCATTTCAAAATATTCATTACGCGTTTCGTTTTTCATGTCATTTCTTATTAGTACAACCATCGCTGCAACTCTATTCTGTGTGCCACAAAGCCAAACTTTGATATTATTCATGTGCATTACAACAACAAGAAAATGCATGTACACAATTTGCCACAAACAACAATGCTAATAATATGTTGTAAGCATTTTATTACACTTTTTTTTTGCTTATTTCAATACGCGATCACACTTGAATGATTTCTAACTGAATGCGTCGAATTTGTTTAGCATCGAAAAATCGTCGTCTGTAACGGTTCAGTGTTAATCTCAGACTGATTGCCTTAAACAAAACTTCAGAGGAGAAAAGCTTTATATCTATGTTTTTGACGCTGTTTGAGTCCGCTTTTGGTTCTTTTGCGATAACAGGAATTAAGTCTTTTATACGCTATAATCAGCATGAGGGGTGGCAGTGGGAATTTCTTTCGGAATTTTAGAGTTCGCGGAGTCTAATATGTTAGTATAAATTTTAAGTAAAGTACGACAACGCTAAAATGTGACGCATCATCATACGCAGGGTTTGCATGTTTTCTATGCACTTAGGCTCCTCTCGCTCATTGGACGAGAGACGCAAATGAGGCTCCAAATACTTTTAAAACGATTCGTGGGTGGCGCGAGCCAACTCTTTACAAAAAAAGAAGAAAAAGAAAATTCCAAATTTGAATTTGTTTTATTATTTTTAGGGGAAAAAATGTTGAGCAAAGAATTTGTCTCAAATTGTATGTTGCAAATGGAATTTCGTCTACCGTATCGCTGAAAGTATTACAAAGGAGTTACGGTGAATCGACTGTGCCAATACCATGGGTATATGAGTGGTACAGTGCATTATTCAAAAGCTGTCGAGATTTGGTAGAAAATTTGCCTCGCTCTGATCGGCCATCAATATCTCCAATTGAAATTAACATCGACAAAGCGAAGGAAATGATGACAGGAAATATATTAGAGAACTCTTTAAATACACCTGGTGATGCCAGATCAATAAGCTTTGGAATGACGCATTTCAATTGAGTTGAAACTGAAAAAAATACGTCAAAGTCGAAAAAACCAGATTTGTGAATAGAAAGTTCATGACGATAGTAAACGAATTTTTGGCCAAAAATTTTAACAAATATACTCGATTCGTGTGTGGTGCGAGCCAGTTCTTTACAAAAAATAAAAGAAAATTCCAAATTTGAATTTGGAATCGCTCTGGTTGATTTTTTCCTCTTTTCAAAACTAAAACTAAGATTGCGAGGCACCCGTTTTTGGGCGATGGAAGACATGAAAGAAAATTAGCTGCGGTAATTAAAGTCTTTTCTGGAAAATGCCTTTGAAAATTGTTTTGATGATTAGATTATTCGTCGGCATAAGTTTATTATATCAGAAGGAATTTAATTTCAATGCGATGCGATGATGCATCGTTTAAAAACCGAAAAATGCGTAAAAATAGTTAAAACTTACTACAATTGTGGTGATTCAAACGTGGGTACTTTTTGTGCATTACAGAGTGATTATGGTCGTTATAGTAAATCATTATACAGGGTGTTCGTCGGAAAGATATACTACTTTATTTATAATTTTTGATTAAATGAAAGAGAATGAATCTTATATTGATAAATGTTTTATTTAATGTCGGCAATTATGTATGGAATACAATATCACGTTGTTTCTCCCAAAAATTTCAAGTAACTTTCTCATCGTCACAATAATCGATGATTGATTTTATTATGATTTATCGAATATTTTTCCATAACAAAATTTGTCAAATAGAGGTAAAAGAAAGTAGTATACCTTACCGACGAATATCCTGTATATAAATAAAAGATTATAAAGAAATTTGAAGAGACTGAAAGCGTTACAAATGTGGTCAGGCCTGTGTATCAACGCAATGTACGCACTGCCGAAAATATCGCTTTTGCTAGTGTATGATAACCGAATTTTTCGTACTGCAATTGAAGATTATAAACTGGACGATATATTGTTTTAACAGGACGGTGCCACACAACACAGTCGATTTTGGCTTTATAGCATAAGAAGTTTCCAGAAAGCGTAATTTCACGTCAATTGACCACCAAGATCATTCCCAAACATTGGAGCATTTGAAACCCCAAATTCGTCAAGTTATCGTCGAGATACCGCCTGAAAAGGAAGAAAAAGTGCTCAAAAACTACCTCAAAAGCATCCACTTCGGTAACCAATCCAGAGGCGGTCATTTAAATGACATTGTACTCGTATTTCGTACATAATGGCAAGGCCCAAACATTATAATGAAATACAAATTTCATCGAAATCACAGCTTTATGTGTATTTTATTTAGCTTTGCTTTTGAAACCGAAAAATGGATAACCCGATATCTGTCGAGACTTTGGGTGGATGAATAGTGGCACATTATCTATTTAGATATTGCTGGCAATGCAATTTTGCTGGGCAGGCATTTCAGTAATTGTCCTTTTTAAGAAACTTGATTGAACTATTTCCATGGGCAGTCATTTTTGATCATCGATTCGAAATGGAATTTTAGATTACAAATTGGGTGTTTCTAATTCGATGTCTAAACTATTTATTTTTTGAGATTTAAGTTTTTCGGGCTAGCAGCACTGGTTCGTAACGGTGTCCAGATATCATCTGTCAGAGTGAAAAGTGTACAGTATACTCTGCCATTTCATTATGGAAAGACTAACAGACGAGCAACGATTGCAAATCGTTGAAATTTATTATCAAAATTCGTGCTCTGTGACAAATGTGCATCGTTTGATACGACCATTTTATGGCCGTCATAATCGACCTGCTGAATCAATAATTTGTGCTGTTATCTCTAAATTTCGTACCAAATTTACTTTGTTGGACATAAAACCTTGCATGCGTAGAGTGCGTATCGAAGAAAATATTGCAGCCGCAGCGACCAGTGTTAATGACGATCGTGAAATGTCAATTCGTCGCCGTTCTCAGCGATTGGGCATGTGTTACTCAACCACAAGGAATGTTTTTTTGCCCGAGTTGGCTGAGTTGAACTTGGTTGACATATGGAAAAATTGGACCTTCCGAATGGACATTTTGAGGCGGAGCCGCGGACAACATTTACATGAAATTATCTTTAAGAATTAAATGGCAAAAACCAATTTATCGATTGCAATCAAAAATTTTGATATATGATGTAAATTTGAGTGTTGTATTCGATTTTTAAAAAAACTACGATTAAAAAATCAGCCTATACACACAGAGGCAATCACGACTAATGTTTATCATATATTTTATGAAAACGTCAATGAAATTTAGGAATTTTAATAATATGTCTGCGACACTGGTTTAAAAGCGGTGAATACCAAATCCAAAACAAAAGCGCGTGAGTGTAACTGGAATTTAACTGGTATCCTATCGGGTTTTCCATATTTTACCAAGAATTGCAATTAAATTCTGTTGGCTAAAATTTAAGTTACTGCAGTCTACTCACTATAAAACCTAATTTTAAGGGAAAAATTAAATTTCGAGAAATCGATCGATTTATTTGCTAGGTACCCGAATGGGCATGGCTCTGAAGTCAATTTTTACTGTCAAATCTATGTTTATGAAATGCATATCGCGTTCTAAATTTGGCTAAATTCTCTGCAACTGTTTAAAATCTATGACGCTAAGAATATGTGGGTTATATCGGCATTTGTATGAGAGTTACCAGAAGTGGCGTGGTTAAATTTTTTCCAAATTGTTCCGGTGTCTATGAAGCAATATTGTGGCCCCCATCTATATGGGGCGTGACAATAGAAACTATCTTATCAGACGCTTAGTATTCACCAAATTTTATTGAATTTATTTCATTATATTTTATTTTTTATTTCATTATAATGCTTGGACTTTGCCATTATGTACGAAATATAACGTCATTTCAATGACCGCCTCTAAGTTGGTTGCAGCAGTGGATCCATTTGAGGTAATATACGAAAAAATGCGGCCCAATGCCACCTCCAGACCATAATGCATTCCAAACAGTCACTATTTCCGGATGCAATGCCTTTACCACATTCATTTATGAGTTCTCCGGGCCCCATATGCGACAATTTTGCTTATCGACTGAAAAATGAGAAAGAAAAGAAAAAATTTTGTTCGATTGAAAGCCCACATTTGAATCATTCAATTTGTAGTAAGTTTTATTTGTTTTTGCACTTTCTTCGATTGTTAAATGATCCATATTCGTAAGTGGCAGACCTTTCACTGAATAAATAACACATCAGATGGCAGGTACTAACAGCTAACAGCCTTGCCAGACAGCCTTGACACGACACTTTCTCTTTTTTCGTTTACCTACACTGCGCGTGTTCAAACACTAATAACATTTATGATGTGAAATTTGATACTGATGTCTGCCGCAGTTCTACCAAAAAATATTTCTGAGATACGAAATGTCTACAGAATTTTAATTGAAAACTGGTCTTACTTTAGTTGTACTTCTCGAAAAAATTTTAGGAAAATAATGAAGAAAAAACTGAACATTAGGATAATTTTCCAATTTGAAGCGCTACTTTCTTTCTGTGAGGCATTGCCTGTTACTGCAAATGCTATTTATAATATCAAAAATGTTGACAGAAGTTGTTCCCACACACTTTCCCATCAAGTTCACTTTAAAAATGATAGTGTGTATAAAGAATTTTTGCATTAATGTGTATCAAGGCCGGAGTTCATTACTACGGTTGCTTGCATTACAAATGTAGAATCTTATTTGTGATGCCTTAATATCAACGCAGAATTCATTGTTTCAGAATTTATATCTTCCGAAGCCTTTAATAATATTTTCCTGTTTTAGGTTTATGTTGTTTTTGTTGAACTTGTGGAATGAATTAATTTGTTATCTAGCAGAGTTTATTTTTATCTTTGGCTACAATAATTCTTCTTTGTTGCAATTTCATATAACAAGTTTATCACATCTAAAAAGTTGAAAACCAAGTACAGCAATAATCTTCCAATAAGTGATAAAAATTCTCTTCTGAATAAAATTTCACGAAAACAAAGCAAAGATTGGGTATTTCATTGAATTCGGCATAATGAAATTAATATTATGATGTTAATAAAACAGCACACGTAGCTAAAATTTGAGTACAATAAAGTGAATATAGTACAACAGGCTCACGGCGATCAAGGTTGTACTGAATTACTTTGCATTGTAACTTTTTCTGCAAATCCCATGAGGTTGGATTACTTTTGCCATAGAAATTATTAGGTTCATAGCGGGCACGCTTTAAACGAATTATTCTTAGAGTGAGTATCTTTCATTGGGTTAGCAAGAGAGTAATTTTGATTTTGTCGCATAAAAATACACTTTTGTTATTTTTGAAATACTTTAGCTCAACTGTTAAATTTTTATACGGCTGAAAATTTGAAGCTTCAGTTTGTGGCATATAGTTATCCACTTAGTGGTTTCAAAACCACCGGTCTGGCAAGGTCTGTCAGCCGTTAAATTCCTGTCATCTGAAGAGGTATTTATTTAGTAAACGCTTTGCCATTTACGAATATGAATCATTTTCAAATGTTGGCACTTTTCGCTCATCATGAGATGGTTATGGTCATCATAATCGACCTACTATACAAGGAATGGGTAAGATTATAAAGAAATTTGAAGAGACTGGAAGCCTTACAGATGTGGCCAGGCCTAAGTATAATCGCAACGTACGCACTGTCGCAAGTATCGCTTCCGTTAGTGAAAGTGAGGCAGATAATCCGAATTTGTCCAGTCCAGGGTGTTCTCAGCAATTGGGCCTATCCTATGACTCATTACGGCGTATTTTGCATTTGGATTTGCACCTTCATCCATACAGAGTCAAATTCACGCTACAATTAAAGCAGGCCAACCATTCATAACGCCGTAGATAGGCTGGTTGTGTGCTACAGTAACAGGCTTTTAATTTTAATTTAATTCAAACAACATGTTCTTCAGCGGTTAAGCTCATTTCTCACTCGGTGGCTGCGTTTTCCTCTTCTTCTTAGGTTTTGACTGGAATAGATATACTTCTCTATTATACGCCGCCCGTAGAAAATAATTCCAAGCGCTTCGATCTTCTATACTTCTCCTCCAATTCGTCACACCAAGTTTCGATAGTATTTCAAAAGCCTGGTCCTTCCAGCGGAGTTTTGGTAGTCCTCTTCTGCGCCGTCCATTGAGTTCGATATCAAAAACTTTCGGTGCCGGAGCATTTTGCTCCATCCGCACAACATGAGCCAGCCAACGCTATCGCTGTATATTAATGTGTCTGACCACGTCGATGTCGACACATAACTCACATAGCACATTGTTCATGCGACGCCGATACTCTCCGTTAACGATGATGGGTCCAGACTCGCATATTTTCCGGTGTATTTTCCTCTTAAAAAGTGCCACTACTGATTCATCCGCTTGGGTCATAACCCAAGATTCTGCGCCAAATAACAAGATAGGTAGAACCAACTTCTGGTACACTCGGATTTTTGTTTGTCGAGCGAGGGCTTTATCATTGAATCGCTTGCTTAGCTCATAGTAACCTACCACCTACCATTTGCTACTAAATATGCTCTATCTCGCAGTAGGAGCTTGCAAGTGGCTAGAGGCATGCCCGCGGACTCCAGTTCAGCTGGAGTCTGTGAAGTTGTCCCTAGTTTTGCCAGCTCGTCCACTCTGCAGTTCCCTGCTATGTCCCCGTGGTCCGGCTCCCACATAAGGTGAACTTTGAAATGCTAAGTCATCTCGTTACGAGATCTGTGGAAATTTATAGCTGATGTTGAGTTCAGGAAGACAGAATCCGTCAAAAACCTTGTTTACGCGGATATCTCCCAAACGTTGGAGCATTTGAAAACCAATATTTGTCAAGTGCGAAAAAGTGATCGAAAACTATCTCAAAAGTTTCATCGAAACCATAGCTTTATGTGTGTTTTATTTAACTTTACTTTTGAAACCAAAAAATGGATTACTGGGTGCTAATAATTCCAACAGGACTGTTTCGGATCCGGTCGAGAGTAGGACATTTTAAGGTAGGTTTTCACCGACCATAACATATTTAGTGTCCAATTGTGTTTTACCGATTTTGTCATCTTTAACTTTGGCTATTTTAGCTTCAATTTCTTTTCCTAATTTCGGTTAATACTATTTTTTGATGGCTTCTGGTAACATTTAGTGCAATAAACAAAATATGGTGCCTACTTTGAGGCTCCAGTTAAAATTATCAGCACAGCAGTTGTTAACAGAGGCGGTCATTTTAATATGATATATGTATGTTAACAACATGTATGTTAAAAGTCTTTTCGAATTTAGTGCAAATGGGTCATTATTTTTCGAACTATACAGCTCTTTATGGTCATACCATTTCTTCAATCAATCGCTTTTCTCAGTGACAAACTCCAATGTGTTTAGCAAATTTTAGCTCCAACTGCATCATGTTATCATTTGCTACCAAATTGCTTAAAAACAAACAAGTGGACAGGGACAGCGGTTGGATTATGCTGAACGGCGCCAATAGTAATCAACCTATTGCCCGATTTCCATGTATTACTTATTTGAAATCTCGCATTTATGTGAAAAAGCCACAGGCCTTGCAACTCTAAAATAAGAAGTTGTTGAAGAAGAAATTAAAAATTCACCTGAAATATTGAGAAAAATGATTAGGAAAAAATTTAAGATGTTTCACCGCTTTCCAAGTTATTTGAGCTATGTTCGCCTGTCTGTAAATCTTTATGAAACTTCGCATAATTTAATGTTTTGCCAGATCGTAGATAGGGTGTGCATAGATCATATAGACCATATTTATATTTATCTATACTAAATATAGATAAATTTGGCAAATCTTAGCATGTGACAGAGTTGTCTTGGCCCTTCTGGCATCTCCCACACAAATTTACTGGTTCGCCCAAATTCAATGTTTTCCTGTAGTTTCCAACTACATTTTTGTCCATGGCATTACTTTATAGCGCTGGATAAAATTTGAGAACAAAATCGATTAGATAACCTCGCCTTTTCATGCTAATTACCTAATTTAACCCTAAATTCATGTATTTCATTCATTTGTAATTTCACACGCATCATGAAATTTGCAAACTTAGTCCCGACAATTAAATGGACTGCAATGGTATGTCGTTATAGGAAACTCCTGAAATATACATCCTTATTTATTATACGCCGCCCGTAGAAAATAATTCTAAGCGCTTCGATCTTCTTCGCTTCTCCTCCAATTCGTCGCAGCAGTTTCGATAGTATTCCAAAAGCCTGGCCCTTCCAATGGAGTTTTGGTCGCCCTCTTCTGCGCCGTCCATCGAGTTCGATGTCAAAAACTTTCTGTGCCAGAGCATTTGGGTCCATCCGCACAACATGACCCAGCCAACGCAATCGCTGTATATCAATGTGCTTGTTGGCATATAGCTCATACAGCTTATTGCTCATGCGACGTAGATACTCTCTGTTAACGATGATTGGTCCATGTATTCTTCGGAGTATTCTCCTCTCGAAAACTGCCAGTACTGATTCATCTGCTTGCGTCATAACCCAGGATTCTGCGCCATATAACAAGACAGGTAGAACCAACGTCTGGTACAGTCGGATTTTTGTTTGTCGGGAGAGGGCTTTACCATTGAATCGCTTGCTTAGCCCATAGTAACATCTGTTAGCAAGCAATACTCTCCTCTTTATCTCCATGCTGAATCACTTAAACGCTGCAATAAGTTAGCATAATATTCGTCGTTGGTGGCTTATCCTTTCTGAAGATAATCAGTAAAAATAATCTCATGCGCATCCCAAAAAACAGACGATATGACTTTGCCAACTGATGGAACCGTCTTTGCCTTTTTTGGACACGATTCTCCCATTCCCTTCTACTGCTTTGACCATTCCTTTGTTTATAGCTCAACGCGAAAGTTCGGTTTTATTGCGGTGAAACATCGTCAAACTCTCAAACTTTACTGAAACATCTTCACAACGCTGTTTTTACTCTATTGAAAACAAGCGCGGCATCATCTTCAAATCTTCAGTCAATATACGATGTATAGCACTTTTTGAAATGTCTATCATTTCAACTAATTCACTCACCTTTAGCCGACAATAATCAAATACGATTTTGTGGATATTTTAACCATGTCTGGGGTGGACAGCTCAATTGCTCGCCCACTACGGTGTTCGTCTTGGCAGATAGTACGGCCTTGTTTACGCTCTGCTACCCTATATTTTACATTCGTAAACAAATGAACGGACTCCCCCAGACTTGAAACTAACATAGCTTTAATACTGGATAGACTGAGATGATGATGATGGAAATATTGAATTGTATAACGGTGGCCAATTTTTCCCATGTTTGCCAATTCAGTGAGATCTTTTACTTTTGGTGGCTCAAATAAAAATACTAAACGCCCTGGCGCCTCGAAACTTCAAACATATGCTGTATAAGGTTGCCATTTTTTTACCAAAATATTTTTTCCAAATCGGCTAGTTTTGAGACCGCCCTCGTATGTAACAACAAATAAATTTCTTTTCATTTCATGAATGAGACATGAGAGAGCTTCTCACATTCAGTGAGCTTACGCGCATTCTGTTCTTAGGAAGGATCTACAGTTTAACGAGGATTTCGAACGTCACAGTTTGAGAAGCATTTTCAAAACTTGTCGATTACTCGAGTATTCGAAGTGTTCGTCAAATAGATCGATGTGACCGTTTCTCAAATAATAAAAGCTGACTGTGTGCGGGGTTGAACCTGCGATCATGTGAATGATAGTCGCGTGACGGTGGGTCACAACTTATCATATGTACATTGACAAAAAAGTACGGAGAACTGATCATTTCAATGTGCATCTTAAAGGCATTGTCTAAATTCTATTTGTCAGTAAGTTGGCATAACTGTTCTCTATACTGGTGCGGAATTTAAGCGCCATTTGTTATTTAGCTTATTTACGATATACGATTTTCTAATTTCGTTGCCGAATCGCTGAAAATATTACAGAAGGATGGCTGTGAATTGACTTTATCAAAACCACGTTCAGATGAGTGTTACAGAGTGTTTAAAAGCGGTCGAGGTATGGTAGAGCATTTCCCTCACTCTGGTTGGAAATCAACTTTTTCAACAGAAGTTAATGTCGATATAGAAAAGAAAATGGTGACTAAAAGTCGAGAGAGATATAGATAGAGAGAGAGAGAGAGAGCAAGATAACCAATGAACCTCTTGTGTTTTACGAATCAATTCGTACCATTTTACACGATCGTTTAGGTATGCAACAGATTGCCGCTCAACTAGTTTCAAAAGACAAGCATTTTCTTCAAAAACTCATTTTTGTAAAGGTCGCTGAGGACAAGCTGGAGTGAATCAATTCCAACCTCACATTCATAAAAAGTATTGTAACTGTTTATGAGACATGTCAACGTAGTCAACAAGTTTCGGAGCCAACACCTTTCAACTGAGCTGAAACTGAAAAAAATACACCAAAGGCGATCAAAATTCAAGTTTATGTCGACTGTTTTCTTTGATTATCGCAAAGTTATGCACTCGAAATTCTTGCTCGAAGGTAAATAATGAATATTATATTATATTCATTGTAATATTAATATTATATTATACAATATATTAGACATTGCGAGGCATTTGAGAGAGCAAATTCGTCTGAAAAGGTCATATTTGCGAAAACAATATTCATGAATTATTCACCACGATAACAAACCATCACACAAAGGTAACGTTGTAAACGAATTTGTTGCCGAAAACTCAACAAATATTAGAAAAAAACTCGAAAAGTTAACTCTTTATGCCAGTTGAAATAGCATTTCAGGAATGGAAATGATTTGATAACTTTTATAAAGCCTTTATATTTTCATAGTAAAAGGAAATGCTATATTTTGCCAACAGATGTATTTGGTAACCTGAATCTCGTGTAGCATATATGCGGTTGGGTTACGCTAAATGACGTTAAAAAAGAAATATTTCCAAGAACTGAGACAATTTAATGATTGCCTAAATTAGCATTGTTTGAGCGTGTATCAAAAATGAAAATCAGCAACAAGAGAATACCACATATTTTAAAGTTTTTCTTCGATAAAGGTAAAAACACAATTCAGGTGGCTGAAAACGTGAATACGAGGTGTATTCAAAAATTAGGTGAATTTTCTTTTTTCTCAAAAAATATTTATTTATTCATCAATTTCTATTTTATCTCCTTCAAGGTAGTCCCCCTCAGATACACTTGTGCCAGCGTTTTTTTTTTCCAATCCTCGAAGCAGTTCTGATATGCACTTTTTTGTATATCCTTGAGCTCTCTCAGCGATTCGGTTTTTATCTCCTCAAACGCCGTGCTTTCATGGGTCCCTTCAATCTTGGGATCAGGAAAAACTTTAGGGAAAAGTCGCATTGGGCCAAATCTGGTGAATACGGTGGCTGAGGCATGATAACGGTGTTGTTTTTGGCCAAATAATCTCTCACAAGCAAAGATAAGTGAGCAGGTGCATTATCATGATGCAAAAGACATGAATGTATTTTCCACAATTACGGGCGTTTTTTTCGCTTTACTTCACGCAAACGGCACATAACTTCAATGTAATACTCCTTATTTACCGTACGACCTTGTGGTAAGAACTCCTGATGCACTTCACCATTTTAATCGGAGAAAACAGTGAGCAAAACCTTGACATTTGATCGAACTTGACGTGTTTTTTTTTGGTTTTGGGTCTCCTGAACTCTTCCATTGGGACGATAGGGCTTTGATTTCGACGTCATAATCGTCACCAGTTATGACCCTTTTAAGCAAATCTGGATCATCGTTGACGTCATTTAATAATTCCCAGAAGCTAAACATTGCACAAAAAACCATTCGAAGCCACTAGAATAGGGCTGGATACAAAAAGAATCTCGACGTATGAGTGCCTTACGAGTTAACGCAAAAAAAAAAACCGAATTTCGACTGAATTTTCATCTGCTAATCCCTGTTCTACACAACAAAATCGACCCATTTGTGAAGCGGTTGGTGGCCTCTGATGAAAAATGAGCCACTCACAATATCGTCCAGCGTGAATGGTCGTAGTCGAATCACAATGAGACGGAGCAAACGGGGCCGTGAACCGGTATTAACCGTCAAGTAGATCTTGCTGTGTGTTTGGGGTGATTGGCAGGGAGTTATCTACTATGCGTAACTCCCCTTAATTTGGAACTGTACTGTCAACAATTCGATTATCCGAATGTAGCAATCGTTCGAAAGCAGCCAGCTTCGGCGAATAGAATAGGAATTGTGTTCCATCAGAACATCGCTAGTTTACACACATCGATAATGACTGAGCAGAAGCTCTTGAAACTTGTTTGGGAAAGTGATATTCTTCAATTTTATAACCCGGATCTGGCACTATGTGATTTTCATCTGTTCCTACCTATGGCGAATGATTTTGCTGGTGAAAAATTAACTGTGCCAGGTTTTTGTCAATAGGGACGAGGGTTTCTATAAGAGAGGCATAATGGAATTACCTTCAAAATGGCAACAATTTATCGAATAAAACGGTGGGCATTTGACTTAAATCGGAATTATTTTAACTATGCTAAATAAAGTTTCACCATTAACATAACCAAGCTGATTTTCGCAATCAAAAGTTATTTTTTCGAAATGATTGTTGTACTGAACTACGACTTGTGCGTTTGCCGTAATCAGGAATCACTAAAGATTGAACATCGGTTTTCCTTTGCTGCCCCATGTATTTTTTTCTATTACTTTTCTATTATGTGGTTTATTTCAAAACCAGGAAGGATATAGTAAATTTTAACCCTGGTATATTTACATTTTTATAACTGCTCCAAAAAAGTTAAAAATGTCTCTACTCTGGCATTTTATCAATACGTAGAATCGATTTATGCGATTTTTTGAGACTTGAACATTAAAGGCAAATTCATAGTATTTTATCTTTAACGATCATGAATATTTATGAAGAATATTTATATTGAACAGAAACAAACCCTTTGAAATTATTAAATTTATTTCCTATTTTGATAACCCGTTGGAAATGAATTTCAATAGAACAAAAATCATGGAGATATTAATCATAGATGCCACATTCATGTGACTGGAGTTTCGATCGAATAGATTTTCCGTTTCGGCAGCCTTAATCAAACCGATCATGCCGTCGGTAATTTCGGCGCAGACTTCGGCGATTTGATTAGGTGGCAGGAAGAATCCGTATGTGCCATTGTCTCGCAATTCAATTGTCGCTGTGTAGGGTATATGCTTGACGCTATAAGCCCAATCTTTGGCAGCTCCAGATGTGTAGCCGGACACTAGAAGTAAGGAAAACATAAACCGTATATAACCAACTTGGCATGAGGGTCACTATGTATGTCCTTAGTTAATACTTACAATTGATATCGCTGGTGGATTCATATTTAAATTCGGTTCCATATCTCACACGTGCTGCGTCAGCAAACCCTTTGGCAAAACGCATCATCTGATCATAGTTGGGCGGCCGTATCTCGTTTGTGTGGCCATAGGGCAAAAGAATGAAGTTTCCATAGGAATGGAAGGATATATACATCTTTATATAGCCATTTTCGAACGAGTTAATAAAGCGCTGCAGTGCCTGCACTTCCGGTTCTGAATCAGGCTCGGCACCGCCATACCAATGATCACAGGGTACATCGACGTTCCAGGCTAACGCAGAACCCCACTCATAACCAAAATTACGATTCAAATCAATGCCATAGCAAATGCCCGATGAATTTGAGAAACCGGTAGGTTTGCGGTTTTTACGCCACAATCGTTCCACGGTGTGGGTGTAAACAAAACCATCGGGATTCACAACGGGCACATAGATCCAATCGTAGTCCACCAGCATTTTGCGCAGATCCTTATTCTGGGAGTGCAAGAGGTTATTAAAGTAACAGGTACTGGTGGCCGAAGATATCCACTCGATGGCATGAATTTGACTCTCGATGAAAATGGCCTTATTATTGGGCTTATGAGAAATTTTAATGGCCTTCAAGGTTCGATTCTCGTATGAGAGACCAATATTGTAGGGTGTAATGATAGTGGGATACGACGCTGTCAAGTTGTCTACAAAGTCATAGATATCCTCCAAGGGATGGAATTGAGTCCATTCCATGCCAGTGCCGCGGGCTTTGGGTAAACTGTCTTCGATGATTCTAAGAAGGAAATATGAAGTAATATGAATATTGTAAGAGAAACAACTCAAGTTATTGTAAAATGTACGTGTAGTGAAAATAAATCCATTAATTTTGCACGATGGCGAACACTTCATTTAGCGTAATTAGAACAGACCGATATAGGTCAGATATGCACCCTCGTCCATATTGACAAAAAAGTGGGAATATGATTTTCACAAGCTTCTCTTGAGGAGAATTTTCCACTAGCCATTGACAATAAAAGGTGGTAATGACATGGTGCCATGTCCGCACAAGAGGGTGGATGCATAGAAAGCTCCAGATCAAGCTCCTGGAACTTCGATATATGTGGCCTGGAGTTGACACAATGGAACGCAATTCCTCTGCTATTGGCTAAAGCTGGCCGCTTCTATACGATTGATTCAACTAGAATGTGCAGATCCGAGTTATGACTTTAGCCATAGGGGAACAGCATAGATGATTCTATGCTACTCCAGTTAAACACATAGCAAAACCAGGCTTAGTCATCGTTTGCGTCGGCTCACTGTGATTTGACTTTCCTCCCACCAATCACCATCCACTGCAGAAACAGATTGATTTTGTTGGGATTCAGCAGTGATTCGTAGATGCAAGTTTGATCATTGAGGATTTTTTGCGTTGAATCATGTGGTTCCCTCACATTGAACTTCTTTTTGTATCCGGTCTTATTCAAGTAGTTTCAAGCGGTTTTTTGTGTAATCTTCAGTTCTTGCGCAATCTAAATTGGGCTTACATTATGATCGGACTTGATGATCCATTATTTTATCAACATTTTCGACAAATGGCCTTCGACAAATGGCGGTGTATCTGCAACATCGAAATTACCGGAATGGTATCGATGACAACAAAATTGGAGTACCGGGATCATAAGCATTATTCACATTTTCAGATAACAGGCTTGCATTTTCGCCTTTATAGAAGAAAAACTGTCAAATATTGTTTAGTATCTACTTATGCTAGATATTATTTACTGACGCTAGGGTTCCTTTTAGGAGCGGCCTCAAAAAATGTTAAGTCTAGCAATCACAAAATTGTCTGAGTGGTTTTTTGAATGCGATCTTTATGTTTCGAAAGTCATCCCGCCGCACTTATACAACGCAAATACAGATTAAGTCATCTATTGTGAAAACAATGGATTTCTTTTTATATGTAAGAAGATTTTTGTAAAACTCTTCTCGAATTTTGTGTACGCTGAAACGTGTCGCTATCTAAAATATGAAATGCAATAAGCATGGAAATTCGGCAGCGTCGCGACAATCGCGTCAGTGTCAACACGACTTTATACTCGTACAAAGCTTTGTACAGTTTGCCATTAATAATGTGAAGATATCGGTAAGATGCTATTACAGTAAGCAGTCTGCTTAAAGCTTAGTATGAATAACATTTTTCTGTGTTCACTTACTTTTGCAAATCTGGAATTGTTATTCGGTATTCCATTTCATAATAGCGCAATTGATCCTCAAGTTTTTGTTGATTGGCGGGATCTATAACGATATCATAACTGTGGTGGACCGAGGTAATCTCATTCAAATAATTGATCTAGTAAAATAGATAAATCACTGTTTCACAATCTTTCTACAATATTCATCACGGGATGCCTTACCGGTAAAATTTCGCGAAATTTTTTCAATTGACTTAACTGTAGATCATCCTTAATAAATATTTTGTACACTTTGAAGTCATCGTAACGCGTCATGGCTGGGCCCGCTGCCATAGAATATCCGAAGATGGCAACTAGAATGAGACCCGCTAAAACTTTCATGTTGACTGTAGAACTGTTGATGGCAAAATGCTGTGCTAAATTGTAATTACGGATTTGGTCTTTTATAGACAAACACACTTCAAGGCAGTTTTGGATATTTGATAAGATCTTGTGCGGTAACTGATAAAGGGGTTTTCGATAAATTAGTTGATATCGATTTTTATGATTCGAGAAATCTCGCAATAGATTTAGTTCCCAGCAAAAGTTGTCAAGTAACGGGTGTTTTAATACAAGTTTCAATCTATTTACATCTGATCGTCAAAACACTTTTTAAACGCCATTCCCACAAAATACTTCAATTTTTGCCGCTAGTTATATTTTAAGTCTGCCATCGACCAGAAACGGCTGCCTCGAGATGGTAATTAAAATTTTGGATGGAAGAATAAAACTAACCGGTGATTGTTCGATGATATTTGTTGAGTTTTTGGCCAGAATTCCAGGTGCGAAACAATATCGCGATAACAGTCTACATTACACTGACTTTTGATCAATTTTGACTCAGTTGGAGGGGGCCATTATGAAGCTTACTACATGTTTGTACACCACGTGTTTTTGTCGAATCACTGTAAGCCTTCTCCAGTAAAATATTCCGCTAATCATGATCTAGAAGTGGTGGAAAATGTTATAATCGTTGATGAATTTAACATGGGTTTGCCGTAGAAGGGATGGTATTCCTTTTGATTCCTTTTCACTGCCTTTTCACTGAGTTGATGACGACCTGTCTGGCACCCACGACCTGGACACCGCGTTGACTGCTCGAGATCAGCTCAATGACGCTTTGTTGTCGGCGTGCTTTGAGCTTAGAAAATGGGCTGCAAACAATCGGTCTCTTTTAGAACGTTTTCTTCCGGAACATTTGGTAGACGCTCAACTTCTTTCATTCGTCAAGGCAAGTAATTCTAAGCCATTGAGCATTCTTTGGAATGCTCAACTGGACATGTTTTACTTCTGTGTGAAGCCTATTTCGGACACTTCCAATCACACCAAAAGGAAAGTTTGGTCTCTAATTGCCCAATTATTTGATCCCGTGGGTGGGTTAGCCCCCGTTATCGTCGTCGCTAAAATTATTATGCAAAAAGTGTGGTCAGATAATATTCTGTGGGATGAGGTGCTTCCGAAATCCACGGAAAAGGCTTGGAATCACTTCGTGGATCATTACCACGAAGTTAATGTCATTCGGATCCCTCGCTGGGTCAAATTCTCACCTTCATGTTCGGCTGAATTACATGTTTTTCCGGATGCCTCGGAGAAGACATCGAGGGTAATATACCTAAGGGTACAAACCTCCAGCGGAGAATTCATACCCATCTTCTGAAGGCGAAGACTAGGGTAGTTCCAATAAAATCAACTCTATGGGACGGTTGAGGCCTCGGAGTTACTTAAAACGGTGATGAGTGAAATTGATATTCCTCTTTAACGGGTTTATTGCTGGACGGATTCTACAATCATCCTTTCGTGACTGAGGAAAACTCCATGCACGTGGACCACCTTTGTGGCTAATCGCGTGTGTCAAATTCAGGAAAACGTGGGCAATCACAACTGGTACCACGTCAAGCTGGAGGACAACCCAGCTGATTTGGGTAGTCGTGGTCTTATCCCATCGGAACTAATTTCGTCCACTCTGTGGTGGCATGGTACGCGATGACTAGGATTGACTAAAGATCAGTGGAATGTACCTGATTTCCCCACTCTTGACGTCGAGGTGGAAAACCGGTCTGTGAAGAGTCATTTTATCTTCTTCGAGCGTTACGAGCATGTTTTAGAACGATTTTCATCCCTTGATCGTGCCCTCAGAGTGCTTTCATATGTGTTTCGTTTCTTTTATCGAACGCATCCTGCTCATCGAAATCAATATGTTTTCAGGGCATATTTGTTGGGAGTTCAGAGGTTTATAGTGTTAAGAGACGCTTGGCTATTCTAACTCAAAAATATTACTTTTCGGAGGAGTATAAGTGTCTGTTGGATCGCGCTCCCTTACCTCCAAAAAGTACAATAGCTTCGTTAAATCCGATGCTGGATGAGGAGGGGGTTATGCAGCTCAATGGTCGTTTGATTCTCTCTCCCACACTTTCATTTTTGGAGAGATACCCCATAGTTTTACCATATAACTGTCGTTTAGCCACGTTGCTCACGGAATTTGTATGTCTTATAACCATTCATGGGGGAAAACATGGGGAAAACAGTCTAGGGGCAGAATATCGCGTTACGTCTTAGGAAAAGCAAAAGCCATATACGCAAAGATGCAATCAATTGTAACACGTGTTGTGAGAGAATACTATAAGGAGAAGAGAAAAGTGGCAGATTGAATTTTTGAAAGTTAAGAAATGGTTATAAAAATAAAGGGAGAACGGAAACGAGAATTGAATTTGAAGTCTGTAAATTGTGCCAAAAGACGAAAAGTAAAAGTTATGAAACACAGCTACTCTGTGGTAAAGACAAAATATAAATTTGTTCACAGATACGCAGAGTGTATCGCAATTATGGAGGGCGTATTATTGTGTTCGGATGGCAGCACAAGTGACATAGTTTGCCCAGCACCAAGGCGATATCAGAACAGAGCAGTATTACAGCTTAAGAACAATAAAGTTGCGGATGCAGATGGTCTGCCAGCAGAACTATTTAAGACCGGTGGAGGTGAGCTGACGGTGAGCTCCAAAACACCATTTGGCTAAACGTCAGCATACTGATGATAGGAATCTAAACGTATTATGTCCGATGTCCAAAAAATTTGCTTTAGAAATTGTAAATCCATAAGTGGACAGATTTATACACTATCCAAACCAGGAGAAGATACAAGAAAAACAAATCGACATACGAGGTGTGATAAAAAAAAAAACGTTTTTTTTCAAATTTCGTGAGTTACGTATGTTCGATTTTCGAATTTTTTTTTTTGTTATGTTAGTACACATGTCTGTTATATATGTTGACAATATCAGCCATTTTGGATTGCCAGTTTGTTTTTGAGAGGTAAAAAGGTTAGTCGTGTTTTGGTGTGCTCTTCGATTTTTTACTATTCGAAAAAATGATCGATTAAAGAAACTGTATTAAGTTTTGTGTAAAAAAAAATGAAATTAAACGTGAAAGGACATTTGAAATGTTGTCCTGGTCGCCCGAGCACTTCAAGTTCGATCAAATGTAAAGGTTTTGCTCACTGTTTTCTTTGATTACAATGGCGTGGTGCATCAGGAGCTTTTACCACAAGGTTGTACGGTAAATAAGGAGTATTACCATGAAGTTTTGCGCCGTTTGCGCGAAGCAATTCGTCAGAAACGCACAGAATTGTGGAAAAAACAATCATGGATTTTGCACTATGATAACGCACCAGCTCACACATCGATGCCTGTGCGTGAATTTTTGGCCAAAAACAAAACCGCAATCATACCTCAATCACCGTATTCACCGGGAAAGGAAAGCGTTTTGCTACGATTGAGGAGATAAAAGAAAAATCGAAACAGTAGCTGTTGGCGATACCAAAAAGCGTGTTGGCGAAGATCTGTGAAAAAACATCCATGTTGTCATTTGGAATATATTTTGTTCCTTCTAATCACCGATGAACAATTTTTTGACATTATTTTCAAATGTATGTTTTCCTAAAACATAAAGTAATTTGTGTTGAAGCACCCTTTAAACAATATATCCAATTTTTGTTGTGATTGCATTGGTTTACAAGATAAATAAGCCTCAAGGTGATATCGTAAAGATCAATAAATTGCCCAACTTTTTATGGGTTGTAATAACAACGAAAACGGGGAATGCTCTATACTTTGTAGGGTAGTAAATATGATATTTACGCAATGTGAACTATGAAAAATTAATACGATATACATAGTTGTGTTCTAATTTAGACCCTCGCCTATTGTTAGTTAGTATTGCACATAATCAATGAATGCACATAAAGAAGGTTGTGCACTTAAGTAAGAGAAGAATTACAGAAAGCAAGATCAGATACTCTTGGCTGTACAGGTTTTAGATCATACCTCATGTCAATAAGAATATCAATTTTAACACAAGCGAGATCGTTTTCTCATCAGCTTGCTTCAGTTTACTTAATTTATCAACTACAAATACTGCTGGTTATACAGGATGTTTATCGGGAAGGTATACTACTTTTTTTATTTATAATTTTTGGTTAAATGAAAGAGAATGGATCTTATATTGATAAATGTTTTGTTTAATGTCGGCAATTATGTATAGAATATAATATCAGATAAATGTTCGCCTCTGTTAGCCTTACAAATGCGAGCCCTTTTGAGCACATTTTTCATTACATTCTCCACATTTCACGCGGCATTTCATTAATTTCATCACGAATATTTTGTTTGAGTTGCTCAAATGTTTCCGGAAATAACTTGTTGTGAAAAGAGGTCCGCAGTAATTCCATTGTAATCCTGGCTGTATACGATGTGGCACCGTCTTGTTGATACCACATGTTAATCAAGCCTAAAGCATGCAGTTGTGGCGTTAAAAAGTTTTCAATCATATCACGATATCGCTCCCCATTGACAGTTACCGTTACGTCGTTTTCAGTTTCAAAGAAGTAATTTGAGGGTTTCCCAAATGGTGATTTTGATGTTGACGACTGTTTGCGTGAAGAAAGACGAAAACCCTTCGAAGACATTGAATTGACGACATTGCTTGATGAGGATCCGTGTCAAACTCAGGTAGAGGTTGCTTCAGTATTGGGAGTTACCCGCCAAGCCATTTCCAAGCGATTGCTTGCGTTCAAAATGATTGTTTGGTTCCTTGGGAACTTGGGTTCCTTATAAGTTGTCATGGGCGAGCTGTAACATCCTAAATGGTCTTGTGGAAGAAGCTCTTGTGTCAACTGAATCTTAAATGGAAACAAATGCAAATCCTTGTGCAAAAGTGTGGCCAAAGTTGTTCTTTGAAGACTAAGCTCCTGAACACAGCGTCAAATTGAGGTTGATGGATTGTTTTGAACACTTCCTTGAGTGTGTTTTAACGATTAAAACACGTTGGTTTATCGAATATTTTTCCATAATAAATTTACCACGTCTCTACTTCAAGACCGTTCAAATATGAACTGTCAAGACTAATGTTTACTAAAATGGCGGCAAAACAAAGTAGTATACCTTCCCGACGGACACCCTGAAAACATTAGATATTTCACAGCTTTGTAGACGATTTAGGATATAAATCGTCTACAAAGCTGTAAAATATCTAATGTTTTCGGAAGCCGCCAAGAAAATGGATTCTTTAGTACTATGCCCTAACTATTATCTAACTCCGTTAACAACACATTAGTTTGGGTCGGAATCTATTTCTAGTAATTTTCTCGATTTTGAAATATCAATTTCTTTAGCACAAAGCCATTCTTAACACTTGCGCATAATTTTTTAAAAATTGATTATCCGAATGGGAAAGATATGTTAACTCGATTATTTGAAAATAATATTTTTTAAGAAATTGGTATGCGATTTTGGAAAACCCCTGTCGTTCTTGCCGGTTCTGAGTACTATAGGTATAATATTTATATAAGCAATCTGTACAATCAAGGCAATCCGCACCAGAGATAAGCTCGTTTTTATTTGGTACCGTTAAACAGCTTATTTTGTTTTGCCTGTTTTTTTCTAATTGTGTCCCACGGTTGATGATCAATACCAATTTTTATCATTAGGTAGGGTGTGGCCAAAAAGGCATTTATTCAATAATTATTTCATAGTGTTTTATCATAAATTTCAGTGTGTCATTTGATACTGTACCAGTAGTTAATTGGGGAAGATATCACAATCGCAATAATTTTTTTTATAAACATTGTGACATTAATACAGTTTAAGCTCAATTATCGCTTCTAATGGGATAGGGAACAGCTGCAGTATCCTACATTGTTGGTGTACTTTATCTTTGCTTCATAAGTTTATCGATAGGGGGATACTTTGAAGGCGATGAAATAGTTTTGTTTTGTTTTTATTTTGTCAACCAACACAAAGTTCTTAATTTATTGCACCGGTGTATCCATTTTTCGGTTTCAATAGTAAAACGTAAAGCTTGGGTCTTGCCATTATGTACGAAATATATTGTAATTTAAATGACCACCTCTGGGTTGGTTGCAGCAGTGGATCCTTTTGGGGTAGTTTTCTACCACTTTTTAACACGTTTGGGGACTATCTGCGTAAATACGGTCTTTGACGTAGCTCCACAAAAAAGTCTAACGTCGTCAAATCGCTTAATTTTGGTGACCAAGTGAAGTCGTCAAAACGTGAAATTAGGCTTTCTGAAAACTTCTCATGCAATAAAGACTAAAAACAGTCGGTTATTTTGCGGCCATAGCGTTCTGAATTAAATTGAATGCACACACTTTCACTAATAGAAACAATATTTTCGGCAGTGCGTGCATTTCGATGATGTGGTCAGATCTGTAATGCTCCCAGTTTCTTCAAATTTTTTTTATAATCTTGCCAACTCCTTGCACAATAGGTCTCTCAGTAATGCACAAAAAGTGCCCATGTTTGAATACCCCCTTTTGTATTAAGTTTTAACAATTTTTACGCGTTCTTCGATTGTTAAACGATCCATATTCGTAAATAAGTAACACTTCAGATGATAGGTGTTTAACAGCTTACAGTCTTGGCAGACTGGCGGTTTTGAAACCACTTAATGGAAGTGTTATTAAAAAATTCCTTAAGAAAAATTGCGGTGAAAAAGGTTTACTTGTTACTTTGCTAAGAAGATACATCCCATTCAGTTGCTTATCGATTGCAATCAAGAGAAGTATGAATATAGTCTCAAGGGCCCTATTCAATGGTGAATTATGGGAAAACATGTTGCAAAAATAAAATTTCGAGTTGCTAAATTGGACAAAAAAAGTGAAAATACAAAAAAAAATCAGTTAAGAACTGATTGTTGTAAATCCTGAAATTGGATGGTAGACATTAAAACCTGGCACAGCCTACTATTTTATCGGATGGCAGCTGTGGATTCTAAATGGAATATATCGATCATGAACTTTTCCCAGTAAACTCGATCTTCACTCTGTCAAATCATATGTTAAAAATCAGGTTAAAAAAAGCTGGGAGCAGAAAAAAAAAAGAACTAGAACTCTTAACGTAACATTTCGAAAATTGAACCAATAACTTACATATTAAATTGCATTCACACTCGATTTTAAATTAGTCTTTTTCTAGAATTATTTTCAAATTTAGTGATTTTCAGAATTAGATTAATATTTTACAATTACAATAATTAAGTGATGACAATTATTAAATGTAGCTTGATGACTAAAAGTTATAGTGATTTCAGGGCAGTCAGCCCTAGTAAATTTCCTTCAGGAAATTAGTTTTCGCGTCACATCTTCGAGAAGTTTAAAATAATCATATATTTGAAACTGTAATAATAGTCAATTTTTTTACTGATGTTTATACCATGCAGTCTCCAGGCGAGGGAATATTTGATGTTAAAAAAAAATATACGTATTTGCAATTAAAACTGCTGTCACAAATCTGTGTAAAAACAGAAAGTTTTCAAAAATAATAATTCAAAACAAATTTCTATGCATGTGAAACAATTATCCAAATACAGAGAACATTAGCTATTGAAATTCTGGTCTTATCCTCAAATTGGCAACAACGAAAACTGGCAACAACTTTAAAACAACAATGGCAACAATGAAAAACTATTGGTCCAAGATCATCAAGTTTATTATGCTGACCCAATTATAATTAAATTCCGTTTATTTTCATGAGTTTTAACAGAAATCTTCTCGGAAGTTCAGTTTCGTTTTGGTCTTATGTTGTAAATTACTTTAAAGTATTAGATGCGCAACTATGTTCCCGCTGTTTACCAATAGATGGCGCCACCTGTAAGTGCTAGTCGATTCTGCCATAACCCAAACGTCATGAGCCAAGCTTAGGCATACGGTGAACATACCGCCTCGACACAATAGTGATTTTCTTTTGACGTCATATTCTTTTGGTTGTGTGAATGTATGATTTTGTGTCATATGCGGGAAGTATTGAGTTTCTTCTTTCAATCCAAGAAAACGGCGGCTAAGGCTCATCAAGAGCTTCAAAACGTATACGGAGATGCTGCTTTAAGTGAAACAATGTGTCGGGATTGGTTCTGTCGCTTTACAGACGGTGATTTTGATGTTGACGACCGTTCGCGTGAAGGAAGACGAAAAATCTTCGAAGGCACTGAATTGACGGCATTGATGGATGGGGATCCATGTCAAAAGCAGGTAGAGCTTGCTTAAGTATTAGGAGTTACTTGCTAAGCCATTTCCAAGAGATTGCATGTATTGGGTATGATTTAAAAACAAGAAACTTGTGTTCCTTATGAGTTTAATCCAATGGTCGTTGAGCGTCGTTTTTTTTCGCCTGTGAACAACTGCTTTAGCGCCAAAAAAAGGAATGGGTTTCTTCATCGCATTGTAACGGGTGATGAAAAGTGGATTCATTACAGCAATTCAAAGAAAAAAAGTCATGGGGGATGCCCAGTCATGCTTCTACGTCGTCGCCTCAGCCGAATGTTTACGCTGCGGAGGTTATACAGTGTATTTGATTGGACCAGGTCGGGGTTATTTATTACGAGCTGTTGAAACCAAGCGAACCCATCACTGAGGATCGGTATCGACTTCAATTAATGAGATTGAGTTGAGCTCTGTGCGAGAAACGCCCACAGTTCGCGGCACGAAAAAGTCATTCTTCAGCAGGATAAAGCTCTGCCTCACGTCGCCAAGCCCGTTAAAACCTATCTGGAAATGCTGAAAAGGGAAGCCTTGCCTCATTCGCCATATTCTCCAGATATTACGCCGTTCGATTATCACTTGTTTCGCATGAATGGAACTACTGGTTGACCAATAGTTCCATTCATATGGCGACATCAAGGAATGGCTAGATTCGTGGATAGCCTCAAAAGATGAACAGTTTCTTTGCCAGAAAAATGGGAAAAAGTAGCAGCTAGCGATGGGCAATAATTTTCAATGAATCATTTGTAAATATGTTTTCATAATAAAGTTGTATTTTTATGAAAAAAAAACAGCGAGAATTTAGTTGCGATACTACATTATAAATTTGCTTTTGATTCACATTCGAACCGACAACACACTTCATATATTAATTCATTTTTTGTCTGAAACGAAATTAGAAACCTACAATGATTCGGTATCTCTATCGAAACATAATGGGACATATATTTCGATTTGAGAACCTTAAACATAAATATATAGTTTTATGTAGTTTTATTTCAAAATTCGAATCAGAATTGAAACCAAATGTAGTATCGTTTCTTGGCTGAGAAAAAGGCCTGACACCAAACTGCGAAAACTAAAAATGTATATTTTTTGTATATTTTTCTCTTATGTTCCAGAAACTGATTAAAATTAAAACTATTTTCGGATTTGATTTCGCCTCGGTGACGGTCCCTGGGTTTTAGATATTATTTGGTTTAACACAAAGCTAATTTTTAGCATTCTTATAATTGTTCAAAAAGCGGTTAACGAAGCGATGAAAAAGCTATTAAATCGGTTATTCGAAAATGGTGATGCTCATAGAACTGGCATACGGGTTTGAACTTAAAAACAAATGGGGGGGGTTTTCGGTTTCGATTTTAACACTCTAATCTCCAATCTATCCAATCTATAAGTGAATACCCTAAGTGTGATGTAAAGCCAAAAGGGTTGTAAAGGAAAACTCAAGTAATTATTCTTATTCAAAATCAAACACGTTTCCAAAACAGTCGTTTATTCCAGAGCAATTTATTAATTTCGAATTTGAATCAAATCATCTAATTTATAACAAACCTGCGACTCCAATAAGCACTACAATACTCGTATATTCATCAAACGGAAAGTTCCATATTTTACGATATCCAATCGGGCTTTGCATCTGCAGTTGTACACTCCGGAATTAAGTAGGCCTTTTTGTGACCCAAGAAAGGCGTATGGCGTATGGAAAACGAGGGTGCGGGCACTGATTTGTGTTTTATAGACTGTAAAGACAGTAAGTTTTTAATCAAGTAAATGGTATCTTGTCTTTTGATCCATATAGGAAACGTTTAATTTCCTATATGAATTCGAAAAAAACAACAATTGAAAATCAAAGATTCCAGAAACATTATGAAAATTCAGAAAAAAATCAATTAAAATGCACAATTTCTATTTGATTCATTCATTTCATTCATTCATTCATTTTCATTCTAGAACCCATCTAATAAAACTTCAAAATACCTCTTTAGCAATTAATACAAATCCAGAAAACATTAAGAAAAATTCCCAAAAACTTTAACACTTTGTGAATTTTCAATGATATTGAATCATGTGAATTACAATCGAATTATGTCAATTTCAAAATTTACACCAATCATCACCATAGGCTGTCATTTTGTTATTTTATAGCATAGTTTGTTATAACTGGAAATGCTCATCAGAGATTCAATAAAACTTATATAAGAATCGATGTCGATTTAAGTAAGTTAATTCGGGCTTTGGTTTCGATGTCATAACAATAGAATGTTCGCGTCACCAGTTATGACCCTTTTAAGCAGATATGGATCATCATTGACATCATTCAACAATTCCTGAGCGATGATCATTTGTTGTTTTTGGTAAAAATTCAACAATTTTGGAACGAACTTCGAAGGCTTCATGTGATTCGACAATTTTCCATAACAATTTTCTTCACTTTCTCAACATTTTCATCGGTTGTTGATGTGCTGGCGCGTCCAGAACGAGCGTCGTCATTTACATCTTCTCGACCTTCAGTGAAAAGTTCGCACCACTTGTAAACAGAGTACTCTTACCGTATGCCACTGTCAACATTTCAACTGTTTTTGAGCACTTAATTCCATTTTTTACACAAAATTTGATGCAATTTCTTTGATCTATTTTTTTCGAAAGCAGAAAATCGCCGAACACGTAAAACACTTGTCTTATTTATGCCTCTCACAAACAAACTAAACATGCTACATGAATACAACCGTCAACATATCTTCGAGACGAGTGTACTAACGTACAAAAAAATAAAAATTTGAAAGTCGAACGTACTTAACCCGCGAAATTTAAAAATTCATCTTATCTTTTGAACACACCTCGTATGTACCAGATACAATGCCATTTAAAAGATCGCCTCAGGATTGGTTGCAGTAGTAGATCCTTTTGAGATTCCTCCAGCGTCATTTTCGAAAAAATACGGCTCAGTGACACTTCCAGACCATAATGCGCACCAAACAGTCACTTTTTCCGAATGCAATGGCCTTCCCACAATCACTTCTAGTTCTCCGAGCCCCATATGCGATAATTTTGATTGTCGATGTAACCACCGAGTAAGAAATGAGCCTCATCGCTGATGAACATTTTGTTTGCTGTTGTGAAAGCCCACGTTTGAAACACCAATATTGTAGTAAGTTTTAACTATTTTTACGTGTTCTTCGCTTGTTGAACGATTCATATTCGCACATGGCAAACTTTTCACTAAATAAATAACACTTCAGATGACAACCTTGCCAGACAGGCAGTTTTGACACCACTATATGGATAACCCTATATATATATATATATATATATATATATATATTGTTCCGTACACAATCAAGAAATTATCAACAGCGTGGTCACTATTTAAATATTTAATTTCAAATGAAAATTGTGATTTATTGGTTTCTGAATTCTAAAGTGAATTTCTGAATTCCCGTTACGATATATTGAATTTAAGTTGGTTATTCTGATGTTCCATTGATCTACTCTAATTTTAAAAATGAATTTATAAATTCTACTTAATGTCATTTGACAGAAGAAAATGTAAACCACCTGTTTTTTCAACTCCACCAGCCTTTGGACACTTGTATCAATACAGTGGGACACTGATTTACCTGCTGAATTATTTTGCCCTAAATAAACATGTACAAATTCACATTTTATATGATCTGAAAGCTATAACCTTACAAATATTTCACATCATTTAATAATTCTTTGATTTTAAAAATTTGACAACTAATTATTTATCACATCCACTGCGTCTGGAAAGTTCCATATTTGATATTAGAGCTCTGTATGGAAAAACTTGTATTCGAATACTTTTGCTATTAAATAAATTGCTAAATTGCTTATATAAGTATTCGAATACTAGTGCATAACCTTTGCTTTTATACAAAGATTAAGGGAAAAATACCATCGCTTCTAGCTTACCGAATACGGCACTGTCGAAATAAAATTCCCGTCGAACGTATAATTTCTACAATAAGTGTAGTTGATCAATCTTAACATTACCTCGTACTTTTCCTTTCAGCGGGCGTGTCTATAAAAAATGAACATTTGGAAATAGGTTAAGATTAGAGAAACACCCACAGCTTGGGAACGGAGTGTCCATACACGAAAAAGACTACATTTTTGGGGCTTAAATAAAGTGGCCAAAAATATTTCCAAAAAACACGCAAAAATAAAAAATATCTAAAACAGAAAAATGTGTAGAATTAAAAAACTGAGTGTCTAATTGCGAAAACAACTTAATTTGTGACCTTTCGCAGAGACCTACGCCAAGTGGGGATGTCTATCTCTCTTAAAGAAACATTTTTTCTCGTTGAAAATGAATAAATCTCCTGGACACGATAAAATAACAGCGAAAATGATTTCAGAGCTCCCCCACAATATCCTCAAATTAGTTTTATTTATATTTAATGCTATACTTCGAATTGGATACTTTCCTCGATCATGGAAGCTCTCTGAAATAATAATGATCCCAAAACCTGGAAAGGAACTGTCACAAATTACATCCTATCGACCCAGAAGTTTACTCTCTATTTTATCTAAACTGTTTGAAAATATCTTTGTCCAAATTTTGTACCCCCATATTGAAGCAAACCATGTAATACCCATGCACCAGTTTGGGTTTCGCAAGGGTCATGGAACGATAGAACAAGTACACCGTATAGTAACCCAGATCAGAAAAACATTCGAAGATCGGAAATATTGCTCAGTTCTCTTTATAGACATCTCCCAAGCCTTTGATAAAGTGTGGCATGAAGGCCTTATTCACAAAATAGTCTCTTTTCTACCGGCAAATACCCATAAGCTCCTGGAGAGCTATCTGAAGGATCGATCTTTTGTAGTAAAATCGAAAGACTCTGTTTCAACTCAAAGAAAAGTTTCAGCAGGAGTTCCTCAGGGCAGTATACTAGGCCCTATACTATATACCATCTACACCTCTGACATGCCTGTGCAATCCCTAATTCAAACCTCAACTTTCGCTGATGACACTGCATTCATGAGCACTAGCACTTGCCCATTAATGGCTTCTAGACAACTGCAGTCTCATATACACACATTAGAATCTTGGCTCGAAAAGTGGAAGATAAAAGTAAATGCCACTAAGAGTGTACAGGTTACATTCTCTCTTAGACAGAACAATTGCCCAGCCCTCACTATTCACGGTAGTACCATACCCGTTCATAACCATGTCAAATATTTGGGTATTCACCTTGATCGACGTCTCACTGGAAAAAATCACATTGACTCAAAAATCATACAACTGAAATTAAAAATGGCTCAACTCCACTGGCTTATTGGCTCCCAGTCTACTCTCAGTTTGGAAAATAAAATCACCATATACAAAACCATTTTGAAGCCAATATGGATATACGGCATCCAGTTGTGGGGAACGGCATCGGCTTCTAACATAAATAAGCTGCAGAGAAGACAGTCAAGAATACTGCGCCAAATTTGTGGTGCCCCATGGTATGTTAGGAATGATAACATACACAAGGATTTAAACATCCCTTATATTTCCGAGGAAATAAGAAAATTAAGCAGGTCATATGTATCGAAGTTGTCCTCCCACTCAAACTCTTGAACATTTTCCCGGTCATATACGGCTAAGAAGAAAGGACACGCTAGACTTGGTCCGGTGATAAAAAGTTCGGCTCACCAAAAATAAGATTCTGCAATGGCAATGTAAATTTCGAAGGAAAGATTCAATAAAGAAAATGAATGAAAAAAAAGTGGGGATGTCAATCTGGCAGCAAAAATTTCTAATAAAATCGCTTAAATAAATAAAAGCCTTAAAACCATAACGCGGATATGATGCGTCAAGTCGTAATTTTTAGCCAGATTTTATGTTTACAATTTTTTTATTTTAGCGATTTTTATTTTAGTGATTTCCTTTTTTCATTTTTCTGTTACACCCAGAAGCCATCACATAATATACTCGTGAGTATCTGCGGAGGTATATTTCATTAATTATAAACATGTTTGTGTTTTAGCGATTTTTTTCATTTTATAGATTTTGGAACACGTAGAACACACCACCTTGACTAATCCATTTAAATCCGCTAAAAAAA
>JAHXMU010000796.1:1056390-1129775 GCA_019455685.1 Philornis downsi
CCCCCCACCTAAATGAATGTTCGGGTTAAGTGGCGGGGTGTTGTTCAACCTTCTGGTACGAATTGGAGCACCTCCTCGAATATGTTATGACTGTTCGTACGAGTTTTTTTTTTTTTTATTACAATCTCTATAGGTTTTATGCATATTTTTCTAGGCCCTGGCTTCCTTTTTTCTGTTCACTGCTCTTCAGTTAAATGTTGTTTTAATTGGCTTTAAGTGGTTCAGTTAATACTACATAAACATTTCACATCAATTATAAGTTCGCATTTTGATTTAGATGGAAATCAATGATAACACTTTACGATGGCTTCTCGCTTGGCGGAAAATATTAAGTCATCACATCATTGTTGTTGACTGTTTTGCAAAATTCTCAATTGGAGTTTGGACGAGGGGCGTCTAGACTTTTCTGTATGATAATAGTAATTATGAATACGTTTTTATAAACTGTGCCATTGTCAGTTGCAAGTTTTCGTTGTGTTTGCTTTCCAGACCAAAACTTGTTACTCAACACACTTGACATCATTTTCCATGAGGTTAATACTTCCTCCTACTCACATTTTGGTGCGCATACTTGTTTCGCCTCAAATTAAATTGTGATGATTTAATGGGATCGCACGACAATTTTTACAATTTAAAATTACGGATTTTTGCGTTTTTTTATTTTTCTGCAGAGAACAACAAGCGGAGCCAGAAGACAGGTCAGCTATAACGAAAAATTGTGTAATTTTTATTATGAAACACACTCCAACATTCCGATATGGTAAAAATTATTTATAACCATGACTGAGAGGGATGGATATGCCTGCGAAGCTATTACGGCTTGACGGAATGGCGTTGTTCGTTAATGATACGCATACAACTAAGAGAGCTAACTAACACCAAACAGGTCATAGACGACGTTCCATAGGGATCACAGACAAAAATTCTATAGAGTAACTCATTCACTCAGCCCTGAAATGTCGCAGATCTCTTAACGAGATGACTTAGTATTTCAACGTTCACCTTATGTGTGAGCTGGACCACAGGGACATAGCAGGGAACTGCAGAGTGGACAAGCTGGCAAGACTACGGACAACCTTATAGACTCCAGCCGAGTTGGAGTCCGTGGTCATGCCTCTAGCCATTTGCAAGCTCCTACTGCGAGATAGAGCATATTAAGCAGCAAATGGTAGTTGGGCGTTTGTCCGAGGCTGTAATCAATCCAGACAGATGTGGACTCGCCTAGATCTGAAGCGTTCACACACATTGCTGTCGCTCTCAATACCTGACGTCTCATTGCTTGTATCCATCATGACGGGACACTGTCTGATTGGAAGACATGCAGTGACACTGAATATTGCGACCAGTGACTTCTGCAGGAGCTGTAGGGACGAAAAAGAGGAGGAAGCCATGGGACACCTCCTCTGCAATTGCCCCGCCCTGGCGAACAGGCGGGGATCAACGGCTGGACTTTTATTTCTTTATGGACCTAGGAGATCTGAACGATATGGGTATTGTCCGACTTAAGAGCTTCTTGAGGCGCTCAGGATGGTTCGACGGGAAAAACTAGGGACATCCATATCTCTAGTTTCCGTGGTATCACAATGGACTAGACAATCTAAGTGAGTTTGTCTGTTCAGACTGCCACACTAAACCTAACCTAACCTAACTCGCTAACTCACCTCAGATACACTCTGTACCTCGAGCTAACTAAACGTTTGCAATGTTTGAGAAAAAGATTTATGAAAGCATGCAGTGGTATTGCTTTAGAGACCTTTGAAATTGGTTTCACATAGCTAATAAATGGTAAATATCATTGATTTGAACCAATCAAAACAATCAATTAATACTACCTACCCACTAGTCAAACATTTTACCCTTTGAAGCCCAGAGAGGGTTTGTTTCTCTATAGTATTGTCTGTTTGGGGCAGGGGATAGCTTTAATAAGTATTTTACCATAACATAAGTATCGTTTGTCGAGAATTTCGTTGGGTTCCTGCAATCTTCTCTGATTTCGAAATAGAAACTGAGAAGCTGACATGAGAATATTGATGATACAGGGAATATTGACTTGGAGCATTTTGTTTGCCGCTCATAAATTCCCCATTATCGCATCCTATACGCCTGAGCATTTAAAAGAATATGTATCTGAAAATATTCTACCGAAACAAATGTTGGCAAATTTTTAAATACGTAATGATAATATTAATTAATGGTAAGGATATGTATTCTTGATCGTCGCAAATGTCTATTCCGATTCAAGAATACTCGGTAGATTGACAAGATGAAAATTTTCAAAAGTGTATCTCCAAAAATTTAGACTGGCAAGTTTCACAGAATATTTCGTGGGCTATTACTTATGGTACAGCAAGAGTCCAGGCTCTATAGAAAATAATTTTAACATTTGTTTTATTCTTGAGCTTTAAAGATTTTGGTCAGATTTTTAACGATTTTTAACATGGTTTTCATAGTTTATTTGACTGTTAAATATATTTAAAAAGACATGCTCCTGAGTATAATTAACCCTTTAGGAGCACAAACCATTCCTTGTCATCTTTAATATCTTTAAACAGACATACTCCTCAGTATAATTAACCCTTTTGGAGCAGCAACCTTGTCATCAAACGTTGCTTGAAACAAATATAATGAAGTTAAGAAAAAAACAGAATGACAATTTCTTGGGCTGCGTACATTTTTATATTCCTTATACTTTGTGACACAATTTTATTAGATATGCGACCTGATAAGCAAATATTGATGTCTCTTAAGCTTGTTTCTTGAATTTTCAACTTAACTGCGCAATTATTCGCAATAATACCCATTGCTATTAAAGGGTTAATCATATGCAGATATCAATGGAAGCTAAAATTACCTTTAAAGTCTAAAATCGAAAAGCATGAAATATATTTAAAACTTGGAAATTAGCACGAAAACCCTAATATCTCAAACGTAAACACAAATTTCAAAATTATTTCCATGAACAGCCAATTTTTGGCATCTCAAATCACTCAACAAAATATAATGTATTTAAAACGTTGTTTACGAAAAAGGCAATCTTAATTTTTGGCTCCAAACGATTCGGGGTAATTCTATGTTCGTCCAGCCGCTAACCTGTTGTAACCGTTTATAGTTCAACCACCTGTAAAAATATGCGCATTTATCGGAATCTTGTTATTAATTTTATTATTTATTCATTAATAACAAACAATATATGGTGGAATTTCACATATACAGGTAGTGTTGCCAGAACTTTGAAATGAATTAAAGCCAAAAACTTTCGAGAAAGAAGATAATAATCCAAACAAAATCCAAGTTTTCTTGGTTTTTAAAATTGATTTTTAAAATTGCTGTGTTTTAAAGTGAGTTATATGAATATTCTTTGCATGTATGTATGTATATGTATATGTACAATATAAAATCCATTATTTTTACCATAGATGGATTTAGTAACCTGTATCTCGCGTTATATAACTGCGATAGAGTTACGCTAGATGGCGTTAGAAAGTTAAGATTTCGTACTTAATTCAGTATTGTTTGAGCGTTGGATACCAGCAGAGAAAATATGCCATATTTTCCAGTTTTTTTCATGTGAATGATTTTATGCGTATGAATCTTTGTTTTTTTCGCCTTCTTTCCGGTAGTTTTGATACCAAAGATGCACCATGCATCTGGAAAGCCAGGTGTCGAAAATGTTGATATAATAATGAAAATCATCAAGGCCGATCGTTATGTAAGCTCTGTTTCGGAGTGTAATTCCGTTTGTAATTATTTGAATAGGGTTATCGCGATATATGGGAGCCACAGGTGTCAACGGAAAAAATCTCATGGACGGAGGTTCCATATACGAATCACGGCTGAATTGCAACAACATCGACCCATTTCTAAAGCGAACGGTAGGTGACCGGTGAAGGAAAGAGAGTCAGTTAGGACAATATCATGAGAAATTGGTCATGGTTAAATTGCGGTGAGCCTGAGCAAACGGTGTCTCAGCAAGGTCAGGTAGGTGATGTTGTGTGTTTGGCGGGACTGACAGAGAATCATCTCCTATGAGCTAATCTTCTACTTTCAACTACTTTAATTTGAAAAACTCTTATTCGGGCCTGTAATGTTAGCCTTGCCGATAGAAGAGAAATTGTGTTCCATGGCAATAATTTGTCTAAACAGAAGTTTGTGAAAATTGACTATCGGATTTCTATGAGAGACATATAATGGAATCACGAGGGCTGTCCCAAAACTAGCCGACCTAACAAAGAAGATACAAAAAAGTTGAAAATAAGGACAGGCATGAGTTTTTCCTATGTCTATATTTCTTGGCTGCCGTTCACCGTTGCCGAATGGAAGGGATTTGGAGCTTCCCCGTCTCCCACCGGTGAAGATGCTGCGGCCTTGCAATGTAGTATCGGTCGTTCCATGCCACAGAGCCCGTGAAGTATGCTGTATAAATCACTATTTGGCAGTAGCTTTGTTTTTGCTTTGCTACGCAGCTACAACCGGTGGGTTTGGCCGGTAGCGTGGAGATCAGGAGGCCCCGGGACTGAGTTGTCGCCTTATCATTTGGTGTAGGAACCCTAGTGGGAGCATCACGCGGGCTTTGGTTGATACCAAAATCGTATAGACTTTGTGCTTGAATGTGGAGTTGCATTGCATCCGGGTGCTACAAATCCATAGAGTAGCAGAGGTGGTAAGATAGGCCTCACCCCCGCCAATGGGGATTATGTTCCATACTAGCATAACCAATTCGGTATCTCCTGACTGCAAAGAAAGAGTTGACAATTGCGGTAGTACAAAAATTGTCAGCCCCTTTTTCGAGATAGTCAGAGTTTTACTTGACTATCCCAGGGTGGCTTTGGCAATCGCAATGTAATATGCCCGGTGTATCGCACACCGTCGGTAAGGCCTTCACGGCGAGACTCACGTGAAACCCTCGCGGACTTCTGTTATTATGTACGTGAAGAAGATTTTTCATTTAGAGACCATTTTGCCCAATTTCAGATTTTAACAGCCTAAAGCTGAAAGATATTTTCTTGCAAAATTTCATCCTACTATCTCCACTAACTATCTAACTAAGCCAATAACGAACTTAATTTTTCTCGCTTCCTATAATGGTGGCTATAAAATGATTAATTAGCATTTAAAAGTGTGAACAAAGTTCCAAAATATTTGTATTATAGCTGTCGTATATCATTAAATATTGATTTAGCAAAATAAAACTGTCAAGTTATTTGAGCAATTTGAATTTGAATTTGAATTTGTATGTTTAATGCAGACATCAAACAGACCTAAATAAGTCATTGAACGTAGACACATTTGAAAAATGTTGTCATCTGCATAAATCTTTTTTAAAATAATAAATATTTATAGGCGTTTAAAAATTAGACTCATTGCTAATAACTTTGTGTGTATTTGTTTTAAATCACAATCAAAGCTGATTTTTAATCTCTGCTTGATATTGGTTACGTTGGCATGGATGAAGCGAATTCTGCGCCGAATATACGATATTCGCAAAAGCTTTAGTTTGAGGTCACATTACCGCCCAATATCATTTACTGAGTTTTGGATTTTATTTGTCTTACAAAACAATTCCGTTCTGTTGTCTAGTGTCTCATATTTCATAGCAGCACAATAAAAATGTTGAAATTGTATTAGAAAAAAACAGTTCTTTATCGTAATTTACGTCATATGTAAATTACAAAACGAAAATGTTGTTGTAAATTTACAAGTACATGCATATACTCGTATATGTAGTAGGTTTGTTATATAAATATATGTAAGAATTACTCAGCAATTACATGTTTGTTTGTACAAGTCATAATAAGTATTACTGTAATGTGGTGTAAGGTTGTTTTTATCTTTACGCGTTGGTGTAAGTTTCACTTATTCTATGTCAATCGCGACTTGAACATACCTTATTTGGCATATGAAATTCCAAAGAATTTTTAAAGTATATCTAGAGAATTTTGAGTAACGTTATATGAAAGCATTGCTACATATAAACTCAGGAATGAAGGGACATTAAGCAACTGTTTAGCGATAAGGTTGCTGTCGACCATGAAGTCATATTTCATAAGCTTGCAGCTCCTCGTCCATGTCATCCCTTTGTAATACCTCTTTCAATCCATATATGGAGAAATTCCATTACCATTAATACTGACTTATCCATTTTTTGGTTTCAAAAGTAAATTTAAATACAGGGTGGCGCAATAGAACGTGCATATTTAAAAAATAGATTAAAAAATAAATAAAAAAGGTATGGTTAAAATAAATCTAAGGCATTGTAGAGTAATAAATGGAGTTTATTTTTTAAAAATAACATCATCTAAATGGTGACCCTTTCTACGACGGCACTCCTCTAACCGCAAACGAAAATTATTGAAAACTTTCTTCAGTAATACTGGTGTAATGGCTGCCATTTCACCACGGATATTCTCCTTGAGCTGAACGTCGTTTCTTGGATTATTACTGTAGACTTTGTGTTTGAGGTATCCCCACAAAAAAAAGTCAAGAGGCGTCAAGTCTGGACTACATGGGGGCCATGGGATATCACCTCTTTTCGAAATCAGTCTGCCAGGGAACACCTGCTTCACCACCGCCATGGAGTCATTTGATGTGTGACAGGTAGCTACATCTTGTTGGAACCAAGTTCTGGAATTCACCATTCTTGAACTTTCAATTTCTGGAGCCAAAAATCCGTCCAACATCTCAACATAGCGTTTCGTATTAACCGTGACGTTTTGGCCCCGCGCATTTTCGAAGAAAAAAAGACCAATTATTCCTCTGCCAGAGATTGCTGCCCATACTGTCACTTTAGGACTATGCAATGGTTTCTGGTGTTTGATTTTGGGATTTTCACTGTTCCAATAACGACAATTTTGACGGTTTACGAACCTATTCATAAGGAAATGAGCCTCGTCAGAGAAAAGGATATTGTCAAAATTGGAAAATCGATTAAGCATTTCATTAGCAAATGCGAGCCCTGCTATGAAGTCAGACTCTTTCAATTCTTGTGTTAATTGCAGCTTATATGGATGCAGTTTAAGATCCAATGTTAAAATTCGTTGCAAACTTCGTCGCGATAATTGTAAGACAGACGATCTCTTGCGAGTCGACATTTGTGGATTTCCTCGTACTGACTCCATAACTCTCTCAACATTGTCTTCGGTCCTAGATGTTCTTGGGCGACCATTTGCTTGTGGTTTAAATGTTGAACCGGTCTCTTCAAAACGCTTTACCCATATTTTAATTAAATTAGCACTCGGAGCTTCAATAATTCGCCGTAGTCCATATTCAGCACAATATATGTAGTCGCCTAGTAGCAATATATGAACGAGAATTCTCGTAAAATGCGCGCACGCAAAATGGGCGACGCTTCCCGTCGAAGTGAATCATAGCGACTAAAACTCCATGAGCCCGCTAACCCAACGATGTAGGCGCCCCCCGCCCGCGCCTTTTCTACCCCGCAAAAAAAGATGATACAGTATGCACGTTCTATCGCGCCACCCTGTATAACAAATATGAAGCTATGATTTCAACGAAACTTGTATTTCATTATAGTGCTTGGAGCTTGCCATTACGTACGAAATAGAATGTCATTCAAAAAACCGCCTTTAGATTGGTTGCAGTAGTGGATCCTTTGGAGGTAGTTTTCGACTAATATTTCGGGCGGTCGGACAAATTTTGGCTCTCAAATGCTCCAACGTTTAGGGATTATCCGCTTAAACACATAATGCACGAAAAGTGCACACGTTTGAATCACCATTTTTGTAGTAAGTTTCAACTATTTTTACGTGTTCTTCGATCTATAATTGGCATAAATGCCAAACCTTTCACTAACAGCTGACAGCCCTGCCAGACCAGCGGTTTTGCAACCCATAAATGGATAAGCCATTATATCAAGAGTAAAAAAATCCATGATATGTGGTTTAAATATTAATGATAGTAAGAAGATCAAGTATCATATAATGTGGTAATAATGATTTTACTGTAATTTATTTCTGCCAAAATTTCATAATTTATACAAAATTTGCAACTTTATTGCTAATCGAATTTCCTTCATTGCTGTGAACATTTCGCTAGAGTAAGAACTTATCTAAAAGAAAAGAAAAGGGTGTATAAACCTCACAAGCCGTTCAAAAGTTCAACAGGAAAAGACTCAACCTCGTCACAAGGCTATGAAGAAATCTACAACAGAAACCACGACACCAGATTAGCACATTATATCGGAAACCATTCGATCGCTTGCTTCAGTTTTATATGCCACAACTTCTCCCGCACAAGTGCATTGCCGGCGGCATGTAAAGGGTGTTCAAACAAGAACGCAAGATTTAAATTTGGCGCCATTCGAAGTGTCATTTTTTGATATTTGAACAATTGCCATTGTTTGCTAGTAGAAGGTACGAGGTTAGTAAAAATGGAGAACTACACTAATGAACAACGCATTTTCATTGTTTTACCAAAATGGCGATAGTTTTGCGGCTGCAGTTCGCAAATTGCGATCAATTTGGGATCACAATAATGCTCCAATGAGTCAACTGTAAAGAAGTTAATGGATAAATTTACCAAAACTGGGTCTGTTAGTGATGTAAAGACAACAAAGCGCCTTTGAACAGTTTTATCGACCGAAAATGTCGCAGCTGTACGTAGAGATTGCAAAAAAAAAATTAATCGATTAATTAATCATATGATTAATTGCAGAAGTAACATAATTGATTGCAATTAATTGCAATTAATACGCATTAATCGATTAATTGTCGATTAATTGCCGATTTATAAAAAAAAAATAATAATTAAAAGCAATTTACTTGAAAATTTGTTATTTTTTATTCAGCCATGTTTGTAAAAATAATAATTTTGACAACCTTTTAGTTGTTAGTCGGTTTCTTTTTAATGTTGCGGTAGATCCAGCCTTGGAAAACAACTGTTCCGCAGGCACTGATGTTCCAATCAAGTGGCAATAATTTTGAGAGACTTCATAGAGCTTGGGATAAACTGTTTTCATGTCATACCAAGCATCTACTACGCTTGATTTAAGTGGCAAAACTTGGGAGTTTAAATGAAAAGTGAGCTCGTCTTGAGGTTGTACATCGTCACATGTTTTTTTTTGTTTTTGTGCGCGAGAGTTTTATGTGGAGCCCAGAAATCAAAATCATGTTCTGATTCAATCGATAACTCACTTGCTGTTTCCATATTGTCATCTTTTTCGGTTATTTCAGCACGAATATATCTTAAGACCGACGACAAGGTCAATGGATCCTTAAAATTAACATTTTTAAATCTGGGATCCAAGATGGTGGATGCAGCTAAGAGGAAAGACTGTTCTATGGTCGCAAATCTTTTATCAATCACCCACCAAATAGACGCAAGCAAAAAATCATGCATACAAAGTTCAATTGACTCAGGAACTGAAGCCAGCTGACCATGGATAGCGCAGGCAATAGGCAGAATTGTCGCATTTGGGGTGAGAAAAATCCTCGAGTGATTCACGAAAAGCAAATGCATCCTCAACGTGTCACTGTGTGGTGTGGATTTTGGGCTGGAGGCATCATTGGACTTTTTTTATGAAAATGAGGCATGTCAAGCGCAAGTAGTCAATGGTGCTCGGTATCGTGAAATGATAGTCAGTTTTTTCGTGCCTAGAATTGAAGAAATGAATGTGGAGGGCATGTGGTTTCAGCAAGACGGCGCCACATGGGACACCCTGTATAAACCTCCAAATTTGTACTTACTTTTGAATTTAATAAATTGATTTTAAATTTTATAAATCCAATCAATTACTTAGTGAAAACATGAAATTTAAATATTATATAGGGTGATCTTTTAATCGTAGTTTTTTTAAAAACCGAATACAACACTCAAATTTGCAGCATATATTAACATTTTTTATTGGAATCGATAAATTGGTCTTTGCCATTTAATTTTTAAAGAAAATTTAATGTAAATGTTGTCCGCGGCTCCGGGGCTCAAAATGTCCATTCGGAAGGTCCAATTTTTCGTCACTTTTTCGAGCATTTCGGCCTGTATTTCACGAATAACGCGTGTTATGTTATCCTGTAAGGCTTCAATAGTGTTCGGCTTGTCCACATAGACTAACGACTTGACATAACCCCACAAGAAATAATCAAGAGGAGTTAAATCGCAAGATTTTGGGGTCCAATTCATAGGGTCAAATCGAGAGATAAGCTGCTCACCAAATTCATCCCTCAACATATCCATTGTTTCACGAGCAGTTTGGCATGTTGTACCGTCCTGATGAAACCACATGTCAACCAAGTTCAACTCAGCCAATTGGGGGGGAAATCGCGTATCATAGCTCGATATCGTTCGCCATGGACGGTGACTTTTCTTCCACGGTCGTCTTTGATGCATCGGTAATTCATGTATGGCATGTGGCTATTCATCACTCCAGATGCGACAGTTTTGCTTGTTTATGTATCCGAATTGCTAATTCAGCAGGTCGATTATGACGACCATAAAATGGTCGTATCAAACGATGCCCATTTGTCACAGAGCGCGAATTTAAAATAATAACAATAAATTTCAACGATTTGCAATCGTTGCTCGTTTGTTAGTCTTTCCATGACGGAATGGCAGAGTATACTGTACACTTTTCACTCTGGCAGATGACGTTTGGACCAGTGCTGCCAACCTGAAAAACTTAAATCTTAAAAAATCACCCTATATTATGCCTATTAGCTGTATAAGGACGTTATGAGTGAAATAAACAAAAATTCATAATTCATTTTGTACTTTTTATGAAAAATGATGTTATCTTACACATTAAGTATTTTATAATCGTAAAATGTTATATTGTAGCATACGAGTATCTTCTTATATCATTCGAAAGTAAATAAATTTGGCGTGCCAGATAATTTATTCCTATAATTAGCTACAAATATAATACATTCGTTGCCATCTATCATTTAGTTCTAATTTATGTAAGCGTAGACTTTTTCTCAAGCATGCAACCATCAGCCAGTGTACCCACTGATTGTTGTTTTACGGTAGGAACGTAGCGTTTAACATTTCTCTTCGAAATTCAACAACTTCACCCACTTGCAATGAATTTTTTTTTTTTTTTTGGCCAAAGATGTGGCTAAATTTGGTTGCCTTCATTAACGAACTATCAGCAGTGATTGTGACTGTGGTGGTCGGGTCTGAGTCGATCTGTGGAGAAGTTTCCAGAGCCAATGAGCCAGTGAATCATAGAACAACTGTTTATGGATAACTTGGCATAAACAAATGACAAAAAGCGACAGAATTAACAGATTGGAGACAAAACATTTGTGGGTTGTATTAATTGTTAATAGTACGTAGTTAGGTTTGTTTTGTTTTTTTTTTTGTCATTATTTGTGTTTGTTTCTTTTTTTTTTGTAATCTCTAACATCTGATTTGAGTTTATAGATGAGGCATCATCACCATCGTCATCATAGCCATCCACTCACCCAGCTATTTAACCCATGGCTTAGCCGTCCGTCCATTTCGTTACTTGCCCATTTAACGGATTTGAGTTTAAAAAATTTATTCTTGTTGCTCCCAAATATGGCCAAATGTTACAGTTGTTGATTTTAAAAAAATTCGTTTTGTTTGCGTTTCCAATCTGATCAGCGCATTTTGTTGTTTTTGTTGTTTTCTTTCTAGATCATTAGACTTCAAGTGGGTGTTTTCCCCCTTTACGATGTCATGATTTAGCTGGTTGCGACGATGTCAATTCTAGAAAAAAACTTGACATCAAATTGGATAAAAACCTTGAGCCGGATAATGCACTATGGCTGCCTCTATGACATTTGTAGTGCTATAGTAATGGAACATTCAATTACTTTTATGACGAAATGCCGTAAAGGTAGGAATGGATTTCAATTCTTTGATTACAATATGGAATATCTATGCTTAAGTGGGCTAGAGCAAACTTATGTTGATCTCACTTTTACAAAATAAAATGTCTCGACAATGCATTTTATAAATAGATTAAATTATTATACATATTCTCTTTGATTTCGTTACATAAATCGAAAAATATAACAAAAACCAAATTAAATGTTCACTCACATTTTGCAACTCTAAAGACCTGTCAATTATTTTCTAGTACTGATTTAAATATACTTTACCAATTTGAATAGATTTGTAAAAATTATTGCTGTCTTACCTGAAAAAAAGCAACAAAAAAAAAATGCTAATTAGAAATTATAGAAAGGTATTGTATACTGAACTGCATACAAACAACGGAAATAAAAACTAAAATTATAAATAAATTGTGATGGTAAAATGCCACAAATTTACATGACTAATTTAGGGTTTCAAATAAATGATATTTTAATTAAAGCACGTATGTAGTTAGGTAAATTTTTATACATATTTTCATATAAATGATTATCCATTTAGTGGTTTCAAAACCGTCGGTCTGGCAAGACTGTCAGTTGTTAAATAGCTGTCATCTGAAGTGTTATTTATTTAGTGGCAGGTTTGCCATTTACGAATACGGATTGTTTAACAATCGAAAAACACGTAAAAATAGTTAAAACTTACTACAAAAGTGGTGATTCAAACATGGGCACTTTCCATGTATTACAGGGTGATTATGGTCGTCATAATCGAATTATTGTGCAAGGAATTGACAATATTATAAAGGAATTTGAAGAAACTGGAAGCGTTACCAATATGGTCAGGCCTGTGCATCATCGCAATGTACGCACTGCCGAAAATATCGTTTCCGTTAGTGAAGGTGTGGCGGATAATCCGAATTTGTCGATTCTATGGGATTCTCATCAATTGGACCTACCTTACGGCCGATTATGGCGTATTTTGCATTTGGATTTTCACTTCCATCCATATAGAGTCCAAATTATGCGATAATTAAAGTCGGCTGACTGTTCACAACGTCGTTGATTTGCTGATTGGGCGCTACAGCAACAGGCTTTCAATGCTGATGTTTCGAACAAAATTTTCTTCAGCGATGAAGCACATTTCTCACTCGGTGGTTACGTCAACAAGCAAAATTGTCGCATATCAGACTCAGAGAAAGCAGAAATGATTGTGGAAAAGCCATTGCAGACGGAGAAAGTGACTGTTTGGTGCGCATTATGGTTTGGAGGTTTCGCTGGTCCGTATTTTTTTTTTTTTTTTTTTTTTTTTTTTTTGAAAATGACGCTGGGGGAACCTTTACCGTCAGTTCAGAGCGCTATGGCCGTGTGATAAACAACTTTTTGTGGCCTGCAGTTGAGGATTTTGAACTGGACAATATGTGGGTTCAATTAAACGGTGTCACGCGCCACAAAACACGACCGATTTTGATTTTATTGCATGAGAAATTTCCAGAAAGTGTATTTTAAGTTTTGACGACATCAAAATCACGCGATTTGACGCCGTTAAACTTGCGTTTAAAACATTCGTTAAGTTATCGCCGAGATACCGCTCAAAATGTGCGAAAAATGGGTCGAAAACTACCTCACAAGGATCCACTGTTGCAACCAATCCGGATACGGTCATTTAAATGATATTGTGTTTCCTACATAATGGCAATGTGCACGCATTACAATGAAATAAAAGTTTCATCGAAATCATAGCTTTACGTGTGTTTTATTTAACTTTACTTTTGAAATCGTAAAATGGATAACCCTGTATAAGACATTTCACGCAAAACTTCAATCTCCTAATCCTAGTGATGCAACCTCTATCTTCTTTCCAATAGAAGGCGGACAAACGAACTATAAGCATGCTCGTTCGTCGATTTTGTATACTTCGTGAGATCCCAAATGAGAATTTCTAATTGTTACAAACGAAAAGACAAAATTAGTACGTCCAGCACTTCTGCTACTTATAGGTTCACTGGATGTGAGAAACACTATCATGTACCTCAAATGAGATGCAATTTTAACTTCTTTTATTTTTGTACATTTCCGGCCTATTCAATTTCAGGCAAATCTAAATAGCTTGTCAACAAATTTAGGTCAACAGCCAAAATTTGCGGAAGTGATTCGTTTCACATTCGACGTGATAAATCATTCATTCATTCAAATAATTGCTGGCACAGCGATTGAGAAAAACCTTCAAGGTTTTACATTTGCAAAACAACAGAATATTCTCTGTACAATCGGTGGAAATATGCAAATAAATGTCGAACCGTAACAAATGTAAGCTGAACTAAATCGCTTCAAATTCAGGGCCATCGTAAGCGATATAAATGCAATTATGCCACTTGTGACGAAACCATAGGCCGGCCAACCGTTCGATGGTTGGGCAGGCAGTACTTGGAGTGCTGGCAACAAATGGGTTTGTTGGTTTGAAACAAGCAAAACATTATTCTTCCATTAGCAGCGCTTCTTACGACAATTATGATTATGACCACATTTGAATGTTTTGACCAGCTACTGCCACTGAATGGGCTGGCAGGTTGCTTTGGCCATTTGGAAAATTGCCCTCCTTTTGAAGAAGGTTAACGGTTAAGTGAGTGCTCGAACAGCCAGCCCCTGCACCGCAAACTCGTTGTGTCTTTCCCACCGTGCTTGTTTGTCTAGCCTTAATCTACAAGGTTTCGAAGCAGCAGCTAAGGAAGACGGAGAATGACAAAAAGAAAGCAAACATGATGGAAATGATTGAAATGTTAAAAAAATAATTAAGGAAATTGTGTTTGTAACAACTGATGTTGTTTCTCTGCTTCTTTCGATGGTTATGGTGACACGCAAACAATTGTGGTCAATGTTGGAATACGAAAAGGTTTTTGGTGGTGGTGGGGTCAACAAATTTGAGACCCACTTTTTATTCAACGGTAGGAAAACCTTTGGTTTATATGGAATTCTTTCATTTTGAATTGCCATTTTAATACTTTCTTATTTCATTATTGTTTTTAAATTTCATTTACAGGTTGACATTACATTGTGTCTTCAAAATATTGTTTAAACAAAGTGCGTTTGTGCAACATCTTATGAAAATTTGTTGCAAATAATCATCTATACAGATTTATTTGCATGTTGCATGTCAATCACATTGCAGTCTCTCTCTCTCTCTCTCTCTCTCTCTCTCGTTGTTGTACACACGCCAATTCAATAGCTCACTCTCATGCAAAAGTACTTTGAATGCGAATAGTTATTAAGGATTAAAAAGTGTTAAAAACGTTTAGATTATACTGTAACCTTATGCTAATTGCATCCGCTTTTTATTGTACCTTTTCTGGTTGATTCAATTTACACTAAACGGAGCACGCTATGCACTTTTAAAGATTTCCCATCGCTTTCGTAGTATTCTGTCAGCAGAGTGTGTTAAACTAGCGACGCATATCGTTTGGATATGTTATTGGAGAGCCATTGCTCTAGACAGCTCATCCGTAGAGGAGAGCACCATATCCAGTTACAAATGATTTTGGGAATTTCCTTGCAATGGGTGTTTCATTTAGAAGTACATTTGCCTGCCTTCAGCCGGAGGAATGAAAGTATACGATACCCAAATTTGATACCCATACCCATCATTTGATACCCAAAAACGTAACACCCAGAAGGAAGCGTCTAAAGCACCAAATGTCTTTCGAACAAAAGTATTTCATGACTTTTTAAGTCGATTGAACGAGGTCTTGGCTGGTTAGTGAACGCGATAATTGCAGTAAATGTTTGTTAAACTTCTTAGAACTTGGCGAAATCGAATATTTTGTCAGACCGTAGCTGTGGATTGTAATTGGGCTATATTGGCTATACAATAAGCAAACTTGGCCAGGAAAAACAACGATTTACTATGGTTTAAAGTCCGGTGCATATTTCTGTAGCTCATAGGTACTTTTTTTTGTTCAAAAACGAACATAATGACTGCCGTAAACATTTGTAGAACTTCTTAAAACTTGACGCAGCCTAATATTTTATCAGATCGTAGCTGTGTATTGTACAGGGTGACGCATCAATTGTGCTGCAATAAGGAATTCGTATAACTTTTTTTTAACCAATGTAATCAATGTTCATTTATTTATTTATTTATTTATTTATTTTTTATTTTTTTTTTTTTTTTTTTTTTTGAATAGAAAATTCAATTTCATTTTGTATGGTTTTGAAGATAATAGACCGTAAATGATCTCTGCGGCACCTGATTAGAAAATTATTCATTATGGCGAGAACGACTGAAGTCGGGATCGCTTCAATTATTGTTTTAATGTAACTCCTTTAATTCACTCAAATTTCTTGGTTTCATTTTGTACATCTCTTGCTTGCCATAACTCCACAAAAAAAATCTGGTGTAATTAGCTTAGGTGACCTTGGGGGCCAGCGGAAAGAGGAGTTTCTAGATGTTAACTTGTTTGGGAATTTTCATTTGGAGTTCCACCATAACCGCTGCGGTTATGTGTGCAGTTGCTTCATCTTGCTGGAAACAACGCTGTTGAAACAGCACAGTCTTCAGCACAGTTCTGGGTAAAGAAACTCCTCCAATATCCTTAACTAATGACCGTTGACAGCTGACAGTAGCACGATTCGTGTGCCTTCCTATAAATTGACTGTATAGGTCCACCCCCTCTAATATTTCCCATAAAATTTGAACGATTTTCCGGATACCAGATTTATGTTTTTTATTTTTGAAAATTTACAAAAGAGAGGATTCTTCGTATCAGTTTCTTTGTTACTCTCTGGCAAAACAAAATTACAAATGGATCTAGAGTGTTTTCATATTTCAGTTTCGGCTTATGGGGGTTTGAATCTTCAATCGGAGCAGCATAGGCGAGGTACTGTACACGCGACTATTATATTATATTTATGAATGTGGATTCCAACGATGCGACCGTCTTCCTTTCCTTGAACGGTGGTCATCTCGACACTTTGAGTAGTTGAATAATCAATCGACAACTCTAGTTAAAGGTTCTTTAATTGACTTTCGGAATCGTTGTTAAATATTAGGCCGCTAGGTTAAAAATAGAATTCGTGTAAGCCCATTGAAGATGTGGGACTCTCCTGTACCCCATTCAGTATTTCATAAATTAATATCAGCCGATGCCAATCAACAAAATCTCGAAGTGCTAGTGAACACTTCGAGTAGTTGATAATCAATCGACAACTCCAGTACAAGGTTCTTAGATTGACCTTCGCAATCGTTGTTAAATATTAGGCCGCTAGGTTAAATATGGAATTCGTGTAAGCCCATTGAAGACATGGGACTCTCCTATACCCCATTCCATATTTTATAAATTAATATCAGCCGATGCGAATCAATAAAAAATTAATAATATCGAAATAATTTCACTAACATCGATCTGAATTGCAATTTCTAACGATTGCTGAGTACTTTCACTTTTTGCTTTCAATTTAACCCATTCAGAACCAACAACTTAACACAAACCGTACAAAATTAAAAAGAATTAATAAGTTCTAAGGCGTCAATATATGTAAAATTTGCTTCAAAAATTTGAAATTCATTTCAGACATTATAAAAATTGATTGAAAGCTATAGTAAATAATTTATAAATTCGTCGAAAAAAACTCCCGTTGGCCACCAAAATCTACTGACATTTTTTTGGAGTTGTTGCAAACAGAAAATTTACAAAACAAAATCAAAAGAAAGAATAACATTTTCATCACTTCCAATATACCTTTACTTCATTTCCAAAGAAGCATTTTTATACTGCTTTGAAATGTAAAAAAAAAACTTGCTAATTCTTACTAAATTGAATTACATTTGAATACAGGGTGTCCGTCGGGGAGGCATACTACTTTGTTTGTTTATAATTTTTGGTTAAATGAAAGAGAATGGATCTTATATTGATAAATGTTTTGTTTAATATCGGCAATTATGTATGAAATATAATATCAGATAAATGTCCGCCTCTGTTAGCCTCACAAATGCGAGCCCTTTTGAGCACATTTTTCATTATATTCCCACACATTCTACGCTGTATTTCATCAATTTCATCACGAATATTTTGTTTGAGTTGCTCAAGCGTTTCTGGTTTGTTTGCATAAACTTTGCTGTTCAGATATCCCCACAAAAAGAAGTCCGGACAGTCAAATCAGGCGACCGTGGAGGCCAATCAACATCAGAATTTCTTAAAATAACTTGTTGTGGAAAGAGTCAGACTGTCACTTATAATGGATGCAAAGGTGACTGATGAATAATTTGAGGGTTTTCTAATCTATTTTTCTATTATTCTATTTTCTATTCTATTTTCTATTACTATTCTGTTTATTCACATATCCATTCAAATGAAAATGTGCCTCGTCACTCTCATTATGATTTTTTTATGAAAATCGGGGTTGTCATGGGCGAGCTGCTCCTATTGGCATATGTAGGGCGGCGTAAATGGTCTTGTGGAAGAAGCTCTTGTGTCAGCTGAATCTTAAATGGAAACAAATGCAAATCCGTGTGCAAAATTGTGGCCAAAGTTGTTCTTTGAAGACCAAGCTTCCGAGCACAGCGTCAAATTGAGGTTGATGGATTGTTTTGAACACTTTCTTGAGCAGCAGTAATGTTCTCAGCCGATCTTGCAGTACGTTGTGGTCCATGCTAGGCCCCAGCAGCTACAGATCCTCTTTATTCGAAATCATTCACTACACGATAAATAGTGCGTCTTGTTGGTGCTTTGTTTGTCCCAAAAATTTCACGTAACTATCTCATCGTCACAGTAATCGATGATTGATTTTGATAAAATCTTTTAACGATTAAAACACGTTGGTTTATCCAATATTTTTCCATAATAAATGTGCCACGTCTCAACTTCACTACTGCCAAATATGAACTGTCAAGACTAATGTTTACCAAAATGGCGGCAAAACTAAGTAGTATACCTTCTCGACGGACATCCTATATATATATGTATATAAAACCCAAATTTTTGCTAAACGGATATTTTGTATGATATCTAAGCGAGGCAGCAATGCAGAACCCTTTCATTCGCTGAATTGAATTTAATAAAAACCTGACGTTTCCTAAACCTCAATGAATTCAGTATATTCGAATGAAAGACATAACAGACAGTTGAATCCAGAAATATGTGGGTTATATTAAGCACCTTCCACAAAAAAGAGCGGGGTTATTCTGTCGACATTTTTCATATTTTATCAAGCACTATAAAGCTATACAATTGAAAAAAAAAAAGTTACAGCAATCATGGAATTGGCGATTACATGGAGAATTTCATATTTCAACAAATCGAATTTATAAGGGAGAAGTCCGAATGGGCAATGGCAAATTTTCTTAGTCCGGGCACTCTTACAAAAATTATAAACATATCATAAATTTCTATAATAGACCATTGGATCTTGTCCCCTTTGTTCTGTCATATATTGATCTGTGAATTAAATTCTAAGTAATTGCATACCACAATATGCCTAATTTACTGTAGTGTCGTTTGTAGCCTGCTTAAACCTATTTAGTACCAGTTACTGTATGTTATTCAGCCCTATTTCATTTCCTTAATGAAATCTGCATACCGAATTGTGGCAATTGGCATCATTGCTAATTAAAGGCTGCCATTCACTTCACCAATGGCGAATACAAAACGATTTAATTAAAATTTTATAGAAATATTACACGACTCAAGTGAGTTAATAATAACAAAGTGATTTATTAGACAAGCCGTCCTCTATGGCCCGAGACGTCTTTCAACAAGCAAATCATGCATAAACAATACAATGAATCAACGGAAACTATAGAGAAGCAATCGAATGATGATTCAATTTTAATGGACATCAAAGTTATTAAACGATGACAATAAATTTATTATAGGATCAAGTTTTCACTAACCTCTTATAAGTCTAATTTCCAAAGAGAGTTAATTCAAGATTATGATTGAGAGATTTTACTGATCTAAAGTAAACAATCATTGAAATGTCTCCTTCTACTAAAGTTATTAATTATGATGATGATGATCATTAATCTCTGACATTGGATAATGGCATTAAGCCACCGGACATCAGTTGTATTTTAAACTGTCAGATTGCATCATTTTGAATAGTAATAAATTATTGATGAGAGTTCTCTTGTATTGAACTGATCACGAATGTGTAATCATAAAGGAATTCTATTTTTGTGAAAAAAAACGGAATTCTATTTTTTGTGAAACAAATATTTTTGGTAACGCAATAAGATAAGCATCAAACGTTACTAACATTTTCATATTAATTATGAGCGTCGTCTTTACTATAAATTTTGTAGCTAAACTTAACAAATTATTCTCTTTTGTCGCTTCATTAACTATTTTTTAAAAAACCCCCAATACAAAAAACTAATTGTCACAGTTCAAGAATCAATCAAGAATCGTGACGACAGTTTTATTTTTGTTTTATCGTATTAAGTCGCAAAAGCCATGGAAGTATAATGAGTTTTACGCCTTTCATATCACAATAATGATATTTGTGTGGAAGGAAAATATTACAAAACTGGCCCAAGTTCGCCGCTCTTCAATGCCATTTGATTATAGGTTAGGTTACATAATAACGGAAGATGTTTGCAACATCCAGAAATATATATAGCATTTGGAAATTTCACCACTATCACATTGATTCGAAAATGAGTGGTTTGCCAAGTTCGTATAAAAACTAAAGCCTGGTAAAGAAAATTATTATAATTCTTTGAAGATTTTGTCTTTTCCTACATCGACCAATTTGAAAGTGTGATATCCTAAGATTGGTTACTCTGCAGAGATAGGTTTATTAAATCACTTATGCATACAACATTGTTCTGAATTAAACTTAATTCAATAAAGGATATGAATCTGGGAATGGAATGAATCCATGAGAAGGTTATTCTGTAGATTTTTTCAAGATTTACGCAGTGTTGTAATGCGAAATAATTGACGAAGGTATAAGTTGTTGCAGTATATGAATAGGGAATGAAAGGGTAAAGTTAAGTTTAGACCAATCATCCAATTTGAATGGGATGTACCATAAGGGGTGTGGCAATGCCATCCATTTTTATTCTCAGAATTTAGTATGAGCATGATATGAGCCAAACTTGATTGAATTCGATACAACTGCTAGAAAGTTATGAAATAAAGAATATATGGGTCACATCCGTCATTAGAGTAGGAGGAGGGAAAGGCTCGCGCTTAATCGCTTGATTTTTCCAAAGTTTTACAGAGAATTATAGATCAACACATTGACAACACAAATAGAAATTTCAGAGGAGCAATTGAATTTTGTAAAGTCGAGCAATTTGCATGGAAAGTACCACGATGCAGTCTATTACCATTCTCAGACACTAGTTTAGCAAACACTTACTGTGTACCACGTTTGACCAAATTTAGTGTAGATCTAGAATATACGGATTAAGTCGTTTATTTGTATGGCCGGTGCCAGAAGTAAAAAAATTAACTAATTTATTTTTTTTGTAGTCGCTATAAATCAATACCATGGATAACAATTTATGAATTAGGAGTTGTAGGGGCAACATTAAAAATGGAAAATCGGTTAATTTGTAAGGGAAAGGTTTGGACTACACAATTCGTTTACAATTCCTGGCTACGATCTGGAAAAAGAGGATTAGGCTGTGCCAGGTTTTCCGAAGTTTCATTAAGATTAATGATAGTTATCCAATATACCATCCAGTCGGCCAACCAGATAGATGGACATCGGTTAAACGACTTAAAAAGTTTTGAAACACATTTGGTCAAAAGATACTTGGCTTTTTAAAAGTTACCACCTTTCCCTTATCAAATAGGTGGTTTAAACTTCAATATTTTAGCCATAATTTTAAGATCATATATATATATGAATTTACCATTGAATTTGTATTAAAAATAACCTTTTTTTGTACATTAAAATGTAGTTTTGTAAGCATATCATTGTGAATGAACTCAAATGTTTGCCCTTGAAGTAGTTACATAGCTCCATTGAGTGAGAATATGTATACTGAATGTAACTGAATTCTAAATTGTAACATATGAAATTAACTGTTGTCGGAAGTTCTGTAATGAGAAAAAAAAAATCACTTACAAATCAGACCTCAACTGGTAAGCACAACTCGTTGCCTGAATAACCTCCTTTGAATTGGCACTAATTCTAATTCTCATCTCTTATTTATTGCCACTTATAATTTCTGCACGATCAATTTGATTTCACAGTCATGTGAAATTATATGATCCAAATTACAAGTTCCAATTTTCAATTCTCTGGTAGAAATCAACTGTGAAATTGGTCCTCCTAAAGACCATTGCTACTGGATAATTCACAATATAGTCCAACATTTAAATTCCCCAACTGATTAGAGAATTCCTCGCTACTCCCTCTGCCATCATATTAATCATCTCTATCAATCTATCACTACCTCTGTATATTGTAATTTTTCGAGTGATACTATGACGATAGTACCAACATTGTCAGCCCCTTTTCTCAGATAGTCCAAGTTTTACTGGTATAGTCAGGGGGCGTTGGCAATCGCATTGCAATATGCCCAGTGTGTCGCACAGTGTGGGTAAGGCCTTCACTCACGTAAAACTCTCGTGGACTTCTGCATATTTAGTCAAAAAATCTGCTTAAAGGGGTCGTCTAAATTCTTTTTGTCGCATGAAATGAAAACCGGGTTTTTGGAATGACTGTCATTTAGTCTGTTTACAGTGATTGATTTTGTCAGTTAATCTCAATTATGTTTTGCGATTTTTACAGTGTATAAAAAGGCCGAACAAAGCTTTTGTCTTGAATTTTGTATTGCAAATGTAAGTTAAAAAAAAGTGTACGGCAAATCGACATTAGTGGAAACACGAGCATATGAATAGTACAGCGGCCAAGATACTGTGGAAAATTTGTCCCACTCTTGTCCGCCATCAACGTCTTCAACAGACATTAAAGGCCATAAATGAAGGAAATGGTGGCAGAAAATCGTCACTCAACTTTGAGAAAAAAAACCGTCGAACTTTCTGTGTCTAACGACCCAATTCGTATAATTTTACATATTTGTTGGGGTATGAAACGCGTTGGCGACCGACTAGTTCCGAAGATCTTGCATTTTTTTGTAAAGATCGATGAAGACAAAGGAATCAAATCCGATCCCACATTCAAAAAAGTACCATATTATATTAGTGATGAGATATGGGTCTTCGAGTTTGACATGCAAATCAGTCAATAAGCTTCGGAATGTCGCCTTCTGATAGAGCAGAACCCAAAAAATTCCACGCCAAAGTTGAGCATAAACTAAGATAATTTTGACTGTTTTCTGTGATTATCACGATGTTGTGCTCTTGGAATACTTGCCAGAAGGTAAGATGCCGAATAAAGAATGTTGTCTAAGCATTATGTGGCGTTGGAAAGAGCAAGTTCTTAAAAAAAAGACCAGATCTGTTTTTTTTGACAATTCCTGAGGCAAAATGGCCGTACGCTACGAACTTTGCATTGGTCTCAACAGGGGCCACAAGACCACCAAAATCAGAAATGTCAAGTACACCGGCAACAAAAAAGTCAAGGGCCTACGCGGTTCCCGTTTGAAGAATATTCAAACCCGTCGCACCAAATTCATGCGTGATTTGGTAGGTGAAGTTGTTGGTCATGGCCCTTACGGGAAGAGAACCATGGAATTGTTGAAGGTGTCCAAGGATTAACGCGCTTTGAAACTCCTGAAACGCCGTTTGGACACACACATTCGTGCCAAGAGGAAGCGTGAAGAATTGTCCAACATTCTCACTCAAATTAGAAAGGCTCAAACCAACGCCAAGTAAATGACTGACTGGGTGTGTTGGTGATACCGAGTTATTTCTGTATCCTGTTAGCGTACTTTTAAACGTTAATATTGATTTTTACTATGTGAAAGTAATAGTGATAATGGTAAACAAAATAAAAAAAAATGTGAAACAGAAACAGATCTTTGATCATTGATCTTGTACCACAATAACGCATCATCTCACAAGACTTTCACTGTGAATATCTGACTAAAAACTAAATAGAAGTCTAAACTAAAATTGTTTTTTTTTTCAAAACTCAAATTATTGCTTCGCGGCATTTTTTTTTCTGTCGATAGAAGACTTGTTTTGAGAAAAATTCAGTTGAAAAATGGTTTGATGGTTAAAATACTAGTTGTATTATCTTGGAAGATGCTTACTTTGAGAGCAATACAATAAATTTGAGTGAATTATTAGCTATTTTCTGTTTTATCGATCAAATCCCGGTACTTTTTTGACAGGATGCATATCTAATTAGGCAATAGTGAGTCAGTTCTAATATAATTGAATTAAATATATCCATTTTTCGGATGATATCTTATTAGATCTGCTTCCAGATCCAAACTGATTTGCACTTTCACATATTATAAATGAAAATAGCCAAAAATTTCAGCTGTCAAAAATTTCGGCTGCATCATAAACACGCTTTCTATATGAGAGACATATATTTCGCTTCTGTTGAAATTCGCATTATACACAAAATTACTTGCTTAAAAACACTAAACTTTCGTTGGAAAATACTATTACGGGGATTTTTACGCCAGAGAAAGAACATATTTTCCTTTTATTTCGCATAAAGGTCGATATTTCAACAACTGTTGCACATGAAAATGTCCCCAAAAAAGTATAAAAATAAATGAATATGTATTTAAGAAAAATTTAGTTCATTCGTATGCAGATTGAGTGAATACTTTTTTTTTTTTTTTTGCTTTTGTCCATTTGTCTCTGCACAGAATAATATTTTGAGAAACTTGTATGAAAAACAAGCCTGAAATGTATTATCTCAAAACGATAAACATTTCAACAAGTAGTAGTTATTAAAACATCAACCATCCTGGGAAATGAAAGCACAATATCTGTGCATCTGTGTGTACTACCCTAACAAAAAATTGCCGAAATTTTTAACTACGGGAAATTTCAGCACCATGATAAACGTGTATTCGTATGGAAAACAAAAATAAACTGCGTACTAGCATTGAGCTACGTGCTAACCTACAAGAAAGAATTTTAACCAACATGAACTGTTTTCTGTTTTGTTTGCGTCATATCTTCCTGCTCTATACTGAAATTTTTTCCTCGCATAAAGGCAATTTTTACCCCTAAATCTCAAAAACAATTTCGTTTCCCATTACAAATGTGTACAGTTGATGGTTAGTTTTCGTTAGTAAGCAGTTGTACCCAATTTTTTTATTTTGTACTTTTATTTTAAATCGGGAGTTTAATAACTATTATTTAATGAAACGTTTATTTTAGATGTTTCAAGCACAAAATATTGAATTTTTTCACACAATTATTAAGGTAATTTTTCATGCAGAGTTAATTAGACAAACGTAAATGAAAATTCCATTTGAAATCAATACTTTAGTGCAAATTCTAGTACTTCTTTCGTTTCCTCGTATGGTCTTATAAGCAATTCAAACCGAATTTCCGTTAGCACGATATAAACTTATTATTGTATCTATATGGATAGAAAAATTTCTATAAGTGACATCCCTGTAAAAGTATTTAAATATTTGATAGCTTAATGAACATACATTCTTTACGGTGACATCTCTGTAATAGCATTTCCACGTTAAATTTTCGATAGCTTAATGAACATACATACATTCTTTACGGAGAACGAAAATTTCGCTTGAATTGCGTACGATGTTTACAGAATTTAATGTTCTGATAATTGTTTGAGTTTATTCATAAATTTGTTAAATTCCCAGAAATTTATGTTTACTATTATATGTGGTCCCTGTTTGTTTTCGTGTTATTCCATGACAACAACTGTTTTATTATTTGTTTTATAGCTACCCTGTAGGTATTTATGAGCCAATTCTGAAATGAAATTTTCATTAGAATTATGTATACGATATGTTTTCAAGATTGTTTCGATGTATGTAACTATACTGGACGGTCTGAAATTGATACACATTGAATTTCAGGAAACACAAAGAATATGTCCGATAGATATTTTTTTTTTTTTGTAGAAATATTGTGCCATTCGGTGGAGTAGTCAGAAAACATAATTTGAAGAGTTTCGCAAAATTTATATTTTTTGGAAATTATAGCTATTGCTGTTTTTTTAGAATGATTTTGAAAATAGACTTATTGTATTTTCAAGTCGAAAATCGTATTCTTTTTATATCATTCTATTTCGAATATCTCAACTACGGTTGCTCATAAATGTAAATATATAAATTGGGGTAGTTTCTTACTTATGCTATCACCCTAAATCGTATATAGTTAAGAAATAAATTATGAAAATAGTCATTGAACTTTCTAGTTCTTACGAATCTATTAGTACCATTTTACACCTTCTAACTGTACCAAGAAAACCCACGTCGTAGTTGAAAAAAGTCAAAATAACTTTGGCCATTTCATTTGCACACTGGGGCCGATTGCCAAATTTGTGGCCAAAAGTCGAAAACGTATTCAATTCAGGTAAATGTTTGTGCTTGGGGGTTTTTGGGGTCGCTGATTACGAATCTGATGTCAAAATTTGAAAAAACAAAATGGCGGAACCAATATGGATGACTTGTTTGAAAAAGGCATTTTATTTATACATAATGACAATGATTAGCTTAAAATTAGGTTTTAACAGAAATTAAATTAAATTTATAATGATGGATAGATACTTCAGAAATTATCATTAAGTTTTTGAGCAAATATGAAAAAAGGAAATATTACGAAACAAAAAATTCTTAAATTATGTATTCATTACATAGTCTAGTTGGTTAGGTACAACTTTAAAAATCTTCGTCAGAAGAATCACTTGATTCACAGTCAGTAGATTCAACTGAAAAAAAGCTTGAGCTTTCCTCACTTATTGAAATATTTGGCGCATTTAATATCTGTACTGCTTCTGGCAGTAATGATTTAAATTTTGTACAGGGTAATTTGAGCAAGCTAGATATATATGGGTCAGATGGTAATAGAAGCCGTGAGCATCTTCAGACATTTGTCCGATTGGTAATAGAGAATTAGTTATTATTTCCTTGCCATGAACTAAAATCTTATGCATTGAAGTTGGCATATAATACTAGGGGTACAAGTATACGAAGTCGCGATTAGATTAATTTCGTGGCCACTCGAAAGAGCCTGCAGTAAAACATGAAAACGTTTTATAAGATTTTCATTCACACCTGTGATTGAAGCAGAAGTTGTAGAGTTTTCAAAAAATCGTCGAGCGGTATTCCCATCATTCGAGCATGTTATGGCATTGGTAACAAAAATGCTACTGGAATATTTGACATTAAATTGTTTTTGTTCTCGCACCACAAATTTTAAAGAGAAATAATCAAATGACTTTAAAATAAATATAATCGGGCTTAATTTAAATAATTATCAAAAGTTTCTGCACATGTTTAAAATATTTAACATTGAGGAAAATGCACCTTAGTTACAAAAACTTGCACCAATGTCGGTAGGGCAAGAAATCGATTTTTTTTGTTTCCATTAAACAACAGATCAATCTACAACCTACAACAAGCCCGACCATCGAACAACGGGCAGCAATATGACTTTTCTCCCTGTTCTTACAATTTTCCGTTGCAATTTTAAGTTTATTTTCAGATAAATGATTCCTTTGTTAATATCACATACATAATTATTATGAATTTAGGACATCATGATAAAATTGTACTCACTCTTCTCTTTCGAATCCATATTTTAGATTATTTTTGGTGTAATTTGTGTAGGTTTGGCTTCGTTTTCAACAGAACACTTATAAACACGCTCGAATCTCGACGCGTCTGGATCGAGTAAAGGTCACTTTTAAACTGGGACACCACAGCACGTATAAGTGATCATACCCTCCCGAATTTGAATTTCGACCCCCGGACTATTACTCTACCAATCCCAAACCCTTCTATCCCCGTTAAAGGAACTTCGTTTTTCGACTTTTGGCCACGAATTTGGCAATCGGCCCCAGTGTGCGTTGGTAGCAAATTTCTTAAACAATAACCATATTCACCAACTACCGTATACATCAGAGTTTTCTTCATTTCAAAGTTTAAATTACTGGGGCACCTGCTTTCAGTCGATAGAATCCATTAAGGACAATTTTCGGCAAGAATTGAAGTTTTTTCTGCAAAATACATTTGAACAAGTTTTAATGATTGGATTATTCGTTGTCATAAGTGTATTATTTCGGAAAGGGTCTACTTTGATACTTAATAAAATAAATTTGAATTAATTATAATGATAAATCTTCTGTTACATTAGGAAATCAAAAATGGAATGGTGCTGATCCTCTGTTTAATATAAGAGTAGAAAAAATTATTATTTCTATAAAATAAATTGAATTTAATTTTCCTGAATTCATTTTTTAACATTACTCTAGTTTTCGAGATATTACGTTAAAAATTTCGGATAAAAATTAAATTTGAAAGCATTTTAAAAGATTGTACTTCCAGTCCCTTATGGACCGACACAATCATGTTGTGTATTATAATATTGTATATTATTTAAACAATTATTAATAATTACCGAAAGCAATTTTTTAGAAAAGTTTTCTATTTTTGAGACCACAATTTATGTATTAAGATTAAATATTAACTTTAAAATATGCAGAAATCAACCACTCCGTAAAATTTTTAAAGAGAATATCTTTCACCAGCGATTCAATTAATTTAAATTTTTAACAAATAACTTGCAAAACCTGTACACTAAATTCTATTTAAAATAATATTCAAATATGGCAAACAGTAAAGATCATATTTTATCGGATTTGTAAACGAGATTCAATACCTTCTAGCACTCTTCGGGAGCAAATTTTATGTGCTGCATACGTCTTGTGGTTTTTTCGCTATTCTAATCGCAAATTTATTAAAAATTAGTAGTTTTCGACGAATGTTGACTGGATTCTAATTCTAAAGCGTAAAGCTTGCATGTTGAACCTGAAAAGCGCCAGTTAATTTTGTTTCTTTCCTTAGTGATAAAGAACGGATTACATGCCGAAAATAAAGCAAAAGTTCGAAAGGCCTAAAACCATTTCAATACTCGGACCACAGGCATAAAGAGCAGGCGAACTTCTAGATTGAACAAACACACAATATCACATGGTTTGCAGTAATTTTCATACTCAATTCATAGGATGCAAGGGAATTTTTGTTTTATTAACCAACCCCCGGCTCTCAAAATATCGTTTTTTTTTTTCTCTGATAAGGCAAAATATTTCCGACAGGTTTCGTATGTAAACTGGTTAAGATTACACCTCATTGTTCGGTGTAGCCTCACTCAACCAAAAGTAAAACTTCAACTTGTTCCCTTCGATCAATAATGAGACCTAAGGTGTAGGTAATTGTAGTGTGGTTATTTTTAAAGAAATACACAAACTACATCTTTGCACCTGTCCCAATTTGGGACAGCCCACTGAATACATGTACATGTACAAAATATTGTTTTATTTGTCATAATATTTTCTATCATCTATCACACTGAAGGACATTTGTGTCAAAAATTGTTAAAGAACTTAATAGTTAATGATGATTTTTGACAAAACATGAGAAATAGTGTCAAAACCAAAACATGTAATCCATAGCGTATTCAAAGCACGACTCTGACCCACCTTTTCTGAGCTCACACTGAAGAATTGAAACAAATCACAATGGACGTTAATCTGTGAATGGGATTTCAAAACCACTTAAACGGTCAAGAAACCACCGCTGATATGAGAAATGACGTCACTTTCACGCTCATTTCCTAAATATTTAACAAAACATTTGTTAGCTCTTGGTGTTTTCATTGTTATTTTAAGCAGTATTATTACATTTTTGTTTTGTTTTTTTTTTTTTTTTCTTCTTCTTTTTTATTATCGTTGACTTGGAGTTTCCTTTCAGTTTTTTGTTTTTAACCGGTGCAAGTGTTCAGCCGACGCAAGAGTTAAGTCATGGATGGATGATGTGGCTAATTGGCCACGGAATTGGTCGATATCGTAATACAGCAGGAATAGGAATAGCATAAACGGGTTTCGTATCCACCTTTTCTTCTTAGTTTGTTAAAATTCATTTAAGGCTTTTGTTTTAGATCTTGTGAATAGAATATTTGAATATTCAGCGGGGTGAGAAAGTCGATTGAAATGAGAATATTTGAATATTCAGTAGGGTGAGAAGGGTGAATGAAACGTATTTGAAATGGTATTCGCACATGTTTCACATTCAAATATAATACCTGGAATACCCAGCCATCATAGAGTCAACAAAAGAAAGGTTCCTTTATGTGAGTACTTGAACAAGAGAACAAAAAAATAATTAAATTCTATGATTAAAAGCGATGATTCCATCACCCGCAACAAACTAATGTTGATAAGAATGATCGCAATGGTCATAATGGCAATTCGGTTGACGCTGACGATGATGATTGTGATGGCGATGGTGGCGTTGGCGATGGCGATGGTGATCATCTAAAATGACATCACTTCATAAATCGAGGCACAACACACGAAGAAAAATGTAATTTAATATTATTTTTTTGACACATAAAACGATAGACAAAACGAGTAGATTTTTTGGTTAATAACACGTAAAATAAAATAAATTGAGACAATTAGGGGACAACCAGGGTGCGAGTTTCTCTCTTTGAAGTCATATTGAATGAAAGTAGCGTCAGAATATATGGCCTGCCAAATGTTTGTGTTTTATGTTAAGTAAACGCGTGTCCCAGAGAAGTGGGAACAATATTTTAATTTCCCGGAATCTAGAGAAATTTCAGAAGAGTAGAGGAAAATATTTTGTCATATTTTGAACTAAAAATTTAAATGAAAAAGTGTCAATTGCCATGAAAGGTAGAACAAACTTTTCTGTTGGGTGAACAGACAGCAGGAATTGAAATTGTTCTTATATAGGTACATAAAATGGTTGAGACGGTGAAATTTTCGACAGAATGAGCTGAAAAACTGAGCAGATCTTTTGAAGTCATTAAGCGTTTTGCAGAAAGACACCGAAAAATATTATTATTCATATTGTTTGCAATGAAAGTGTTAAATATTTCACTTAATAGCAACAATTGTGGATATAAGTTTTATTTTCAATAATTTACTTTAACAAAATTTCACTAAATGTGCAGAAAAGAATTTTATCTAACACTACCGTATGCAATAAGTAAGACCGTAATGTAATTTCCAATTTAAACTAGGAAGTACATATATCGAATTCCGGAAATATTTTTATTCTAAGCTAATAACGCCGAGACAACTGTGCCAAAATTTCACATTATAAATGTCATTAGTGTTTGTTTGAATTATGATTGCTTTTGCGATTTCGGCAATTTTTATAAATTATGCATTTGCTGAGCGAAGCAGTTGCAAACGATTTTATTTACAAAATAGAATTTCTGCTGCGAAAGCATTTAAAATATTGCTGCAGAAAGTTGTTGGTGGACAGCTTTCGTCGGTCAGAAATGTCTGCATGTGGCATAAACCGTTCTAAGAAGATCGAGAATGAGTTGAAGACGAAAAACGCGCTCTATCGATGAAAGTCAGAACTAACAAATCAGAGATTTAGTGTTCAAAAACATGGTATTGGCTATTCAAAATGGCCATTCAATAGCACTGCAATATATTTTTTCAAAAAAAAGAAGAAAGATACTGTTGTGTTATAACCTGTGGAGGGATGACATCTGACTACCAGCATATTAAAAAATTTACTATTCTGAAATATAAGACTTTGATCTTTGTTTGTTATCCAAAAACAATCGTTCAGTCCAATGGATGTTATGATCGCGATAAAGTGGCTCAAAAATCAAGTTTATGCTATGACAGTTTCCTTCGATGATCCTGAATTTATAGATTATGGATTCCTTCCGCTGGGCCTAAGTGTCAATAGGGAATAGTATTTGAGTGTTATGCATGGTTTATATCAAGATATGCTCAAATAGAGCCTGGTTTTATGGGCAGACAACTCTTGCTTTTTCCACCGTGACAATACGCCATTTCACACTGCATTCTTCTTTGGCTTTCCGGAAAAAATTCAGCTAACTGCATGAGTGCCTTTTGGCCTCTTGCCGAAATTTAACAGGTTTGCTTTGTAATTTGTACACTAAAACATAGGCATGAAATAATTAATATTTAATTTTCACCCAGTTTCAGTCATGAGAAGGCGTCACAGATATTGAACTTAATTGTAGCTAAGGCATATGAGTTCCAAAATAAAAGTGAAAAAGTGATTTTACCTATGTTTGCCATTATGTGGGTGAGGTTCCGGAAAGGAAAGATTAGTTAATAACGATGGTGTTAGAACAAAGCCAGATTTATTTGTTATTATTGTTGTCCTTATTCATAATTGGCATATATTATTACTTACGACACTTATGGATCTTGTACCATGGACGATGTGCTGACTTATCACCAAATAAGTATTGGAAACGTCCTCTCCTCATTCACAATATATCTAATTCGCTCTTTTTCCAGTGAAAATTCATATTTGTTATACCTTCATCTCGAGGAAGGTGGTCCAAAAATATAACATCCAGAACAAAGTGTTTTGACTAAATTCGTTTAGTGTTTTTTTATGTAGAGTAAATTATGTCCGTCTGACTGGCTTATGGAACTTCCTAAAACTTGGCACAGCCAAACATTTTGTGAGATGGTGGCCGGGGATTGTAAATGGGTTATTGACCCACTCCTTCTCTTCTACTATCTTCTATACAAATTGACCGATTTTCCGAAATTCAATTTGCTCCCTGTACCTCCTAATAAGTAACCTGTAGTAACCTAAATTTCTGTTCATCGCATTGTTCTATAGTATTGGGGAAAGTTTGAAAAAAACGAAAAATTAGCCCCACTCCATATGCAACACCGGATCAGAAAATTATTATTGCGACCTGAAGGGTTGAAGTCGGGATCGCCACAATTATTGCTTTATGAACCGCTTCAAATTCCTTGGTTTCCTTTTGTACACCTCTTGCTTGGCATAACGCCTTAAACAAATCTGGTGCAGTCAGGTCAGGTGACCGTGGGGGCCAACGGAAAGTGGAATTTCTAAATTTTAATTTGTTTGGGAATTATCGTTAGAGCTCCGCCATAATCAATCTGGGTATGCGTATAGTTGATTTATCTTGATGGAAGTAAATGCTGTTGAATGTTGATGCCGTTGCCTTCGGTGCTGTTCTGGGTAAAAACAAAAGTCCTTCAACTTCTTTAAATAACGATTCGTGTGCTACCCTATAGTTGCACACAATTTAATAAACTTTAGCACATGTTCAGTGTTTGGTATCGCAACGTCTCCGAATGAAAAGGAGTGTATTTCCACACCCACTCTGGTGCTTCACATACAAATTTATCAATTTTATTCAAAATTCAATAATTTCTCTGTAGTTTTTAACTAGTCTGCTGAAATAGTCTAGGTTTTTGTCTATTACATTGATTGCTTTGTAACCAATTACAATATCGGAGAAAATTCGAGCAAGTTAACAGTGTTTGGTACTGTAACGTCTCCGAATGAAAAGGAGTATATTTCCACAACCACTTTGGTGCTTCCCATACAAATTTATAAATTTTTTCAAAATTCAATAATTTCTCTGTAGTTTTTAACTAGTCGGAGAAAAATCGATCAAGTTACCACTCTCCTTCTGATACTTCCCATACAAGTGACCATTTTAAACAACATGTTCTTAATTCCATATCCTTCAAATAGTAGCGCCAAATTTGGCACATACTCGTATCTTGCGCTTGGTAAGCTGATTTCTAAGAATGGAAATAGGCAACGATGCCACGCCCTGGTACTTCCCATAGAAATTGACTATTTTATCGAAATTTAATTTTGCGCCGTAATACATAATTCGTAGCCTAAGGTTAATTAAATTCTGTCTCTGGTACTTCCAATACAAATTATCTTATTCAACTTATGTGTATATTCCTAGATTCGTATCATTGATTCAATTGTACTATATTCGGTATAATTGAATATGCATCAATCATTTAGTACTGCGAATGATAATACATTACACTGGGACGCCTTTTGGCGTATCACGTATATAAATTACCCGATTTAGAAAAAATCGGTAGTCTCTTTACGTTTCCCAAAGGGAGAGCTTCAGAAAGTGAAAAATTTTGTTCCTTTTATTGTGCTTTAAGTTAGAGTATCTTTATATCTCCCTCCCAAGGTATGAAGCTATATATTATTTAGTAAAAACAAATCAATTTACCACACTCCTTCTCACATTTCTGCAGCAATGCAAAAGGACGTTGGGTGAAGGTATATGTTAGTCAGTTCATCTGATTGACACTTCTGCACCAGTTAATATAATCAAGGTGACTCGTCAGAAAGGGTATGGGTACTTTTGGTCTCTATCAACTTCTACTTCGTTTTTAATTAAAATTGTTGAAAAAACTACTTGTAGGAAAGGACCAATTTTCGTAGTACCGACTAGTTGCTCTATAAGTGGATGTACATAACAAATGTCATAAGAGAAAATAATAATTTTATAACAATAATATTTCTAATAAATATAAAAAAAGTATTTCTATTTGGTTATTGTTTTATACAGGTTATCCGATTAGTATTTTTAAAACCGCCATTCTGGCAAGGCTGTCAGCTGTTGATTACCTGTCATCTGAAGTGTTAATTATTTAGTGAAAGGTTTGTTATTTAATGGCAAAGCACATATGGATCGTTTAACAACCAAAAAACGCTTGAAAATAGTTGAAATTTATTATAAAAAATGGTGATTCAAATGCGGGCACTTTTCGTACATTACGGGGTGATTATGGTCATCATAATCAAACTACTATGCAAGGAATTGGTAAGATTATCATGAAATTTGAAGAGACTGGAAGCGTTACAGATGTAGTCAGGCCTGTCCATCATCGTAATGTACGTAATGGCGAAAATATCGTTTCTGTTAATGGAAGTGTGCGGATAATCCGAATTTCAATTCAGAGCGATATGGCCATTTGATAACCGACTTTTTTTGGACGATATGTGGTTTCAACGAGTCACATTACATGCCATGTGAGAAGTTTCCAGAAAGCGTAGTTTCACCTTTTCACGACGTCATTTGAAGATCATACGATATGACGCCGTTAGACTTTTTTTTGGGCTACGTCAAAGACCATGTTAATGCAGATAATCCCCAAACGTTGAAGCATTTAAAAACCAATATTCGTTCAGTTACCCCCGAGATGCCATCCGAAATGCGCGAAAAAATGGTCGAAAAGTACCGCAGAAGGATCCAATCCAAAAACTAATCCAGAGACTGTCATTTAAATGACATTGTGTTTCATACATAATGACAAGGTCCAAGCATCATAATGAAATAAAAGTTTCATCGAAATCATAACTTTACTTTTGAAACCGAAAAATAGGTAACCCGGTACTTGCATTATACAATACTACATGTCGACTATGCTGTCATACTATAGTTATAATTTTTGGTTTAATACTTACATTTTTGAAGCTTCACAAGATATATCTTTAGTTGAGTGGTACTTCAATAGTTATTAGCCTTTTTTGCAGATATCCCAAAAATCTAAAAATAAAAATAATTACCATTTGTTAGAGAAAACTTAGTTTTTGCCAGATAACTAAATCCATTTTCCAGTGTGAGAACAATACTGTATTATTAAGTGCCAGTGTGGTATACATTTTTTGTATATCTAAAAAAATACTATATTTACCAATGTCTGCAATTTGTGTATTAAAATATCGTAAAAAATTTGTATTCTAATGGGAATGTCCAAAATAAAACTTGAATATTATTTTCTATCTATTTTTCTCAAACGTTGAGGATTGCGATTTAAAAAATGTAAAAGCTTCATAAATGCATTTCTCTACTTATCAAAAAAATTACAAAAGTGCTTATAGAGTGTATCGCATAAAACCAAACTTTATTTTTTCAAAAATATTTATTTATTAATCCAAATCTATTTCATCGCCTTCAAAGCATTACTTCTCGGACACAATACACTTGCGCTCACTTTTTTCCAATCCCCAAAGCGTTCTGAGTAGGCAAATAATGAGTTTTGGATATGTGCTTCAGAGAGTGCTGTGATTCATATTGAAACTCTTCAATCGACTTAAGGCAGTGTTCCCCAAGCGGTCTTCAGAGTTTAGAAATAAAAATACCCATAAATAATCGTACAATATTTTTTCGAACAGCTACATGAACAAATGACACTTGACACTGCAATAATGTTTCTTGTTGGCAGTTAGGCCCGGCCAAAGAAACTCATAATGCACAATAACCGTAGAAAATAATAAACAGAAAACTTTAAGTATAATCCCGACTTAGGAACAATCTTTTCGGTCTTGCTTCATCTTTAGAACGAATCTCCCGAAATAATTGTGTTTTATAATATACCGGTGCCACATCTTTTCTCAGATTTTAAGATTTTGTAAGGACAAAATAATTTGTGTGTTTTTAGGCACCAATCGAAATTTGCCGCCCAAAATATCTTTTGAAATGGAGTTAATTGATCAATTCCAAATGATGTCATAATTAGAAAAGTCTCTAATCGTTAATCAACGAGTTTTAAGCACCAAATATCGGATTTGTTGGATATGACTTGCATCGATAGAGAATGACTCTTGTGCGGAGCCGTTCTTTGTCTTCAACTCGCTTCGGCTTTCTTTGGATTGTTTATGCCACTTGTAAACATCTCATTGTGGCAAAATCTGTTCACTGAAAATCTTCTACAACGTTCTAAACCTTCTTGCAGCAGAAATTCCATTTCGAAATTTAATTTAGTGCAACTTTTTTGTTCATTAAGATCACACAGCACTTTTGCGTCACACAAAAGCAAGCATAGCTCAAACACTGATCACATTTATGATGTGAAATTTGGCACACATCTCTGCTGGCTAAGTGCTACCAACTTAGGAAAACAATATTTCCGATTTTCTATATATGTAATATTGTAATATTTTCTATATTGTAAATTGAAAACTGCTATTACTTTTTTGGCACAGTAGTAAAATTGAAGACAAGAACTCTTTCATCAAGATCACACATCATAAAAATTGACGGAAACATATTTTGCGTCACACAAACGCAAGCATAACTCAAACATTGATTGCCTTTATGATGTGAAATTTGGCGCACAAGTCTGCCACAGTGCTACCAACTTAGGGGGAAAATATTTCTAATTTTCAATATATATAATGTATATTGAAAACTGCTTTTACTTTTTGGACACAGTAGTAAAATTGAAGACATGAACTATTTCATCCAGATCACACATAGTAAAAATTGATGGAAACACATTTTGCGTCACACAAAAACAAGCATAGCTCAAATATTGATTACGTTACATTGCTACCAACTTAGGAGAAAAATATTTCTGATTTTTAATATATGCAATTTAAATTGAAAACTGCTTTCACTTTTTGGACACAGTAGTAAAATTGAAGACAAGAACTAAATTAATGTGCTTGCATTATTGTGTTAATGAATAGTAATACTATTTTGTTATATTTTTTATAATGAACCGCTAATTTATGTTATTTACACAACTTTTTTTACTTTACATAAAAATGTAAAATAATTAATTGTGTTAAATCTAAACATATTTACCATTCAATTAACTTGTACATATTCCAGACTTGCAGTATCGATACATTTAAATCGATACTATGTTATCTATCTATTTTCCAATTCAAGTATGTAAAGCGTTAACACAGCAATATTTTGGTAAATATAATGCTTTTGGCAAATATTGGCAAATGTTTAGTATGAAAATGTAACCAAATTAACTGCAATAAGGGTTAAATCAGTCATGCCAATCTGCCATTGGAGTACAAAGGCAGTACTGTTTAATCGGCGCCGAGACACTACCCATAAGATGCCTTTAAGAGAATGACAAACTAACAGAATAATATGACTGTGGTAAAACTTGTGAAATTGAATCAGATGACAGGTATTTAACAGCTGACAGCCTTGCCAGACCGGCGGTTTTGAGACCACTAAATGGATAACCCTGTATAATTCTATTTTCGAAAATTGACAAATTAGTTTGAAAATTAATTCAAAATCTGTCAGGCCAATCTGTTAGCGTGCCATCCCCTTAAAGGTGTACAATCTCAATATTTTCAAACAATACCGAGACCCTACCCATAAGAAGCCCTTAAAAAGATGACACACCAACAGAGCTAATAGATTATTTGTGAAAATTGGCAAATGTTTAGCATGGAAATTTAAGTAATGAAACACCAACGGAACTAATAGATTATTAGCAAAAATTGGCTAATGTTTAGCATGGAAATTTAAGTAAGTTGCTTACGAATAGGCTTAAATCTAATAGATTTGTTCTGTTAATGAATCATGCCCTTTATAAACTTCGTCACAAAATGGTAAATAGCCGACCCCTGTCTTTCGTTCTGTTGTATATAACAGTATACTTTTCGCGGTGCCACAAATTCCCTACGATAACACACTTCTGTCAGACCAGCAGTTGGTATCGATGCGTACAATAGGAAAAAAACACGTACAAAGTGTTTTACTTAGCAGGCAAGCAATTGTGCTGGGGATGGATCGCATTATTTACTTTTATTATTTTTTATTAAAATTAATCACAGCACAACAATTTATAACTGATTTGCTGCTGTTGTTGCTACGCTGTCTGACACAAATATGTGGTGGAGCGGGCGCCTTCCTCCACAAACCCATAGTGGGTTTGGGGGGGAGTAAAGTAATTGATACTGTTCTGTCACTTTTTTCTGTGTCGATGTCAATGTTGTTGGCCGATGACACCGGTGATCTCATTTTATTTATTTATTAGCTTCATTTAAATTTATATATTTAATGTGGATTCTTCATTTTCCGTTCGTTTGCATTGAGCTGCTAAAAACCAAGCTAGTATTTTTGTTGTTGTTGTTTTTTTTTTTGTTGCATGTAATAACATACGACAAAGCGAGCCTTCATTCGATCTAGGCTTCAGATCAGTTATTGTCTATTAACTTTTCATTTTAAGTTAGACATTTAGCACGTCTGCTATTGGTTTTTTTTTTGGGCTCTACGTTTGGTTCGGCTTGGTTTGGTTTGACTTGGAACGACTTGCAGGGTTTGTAATCCACACCACCCATTTAACTTGAAGACGGCAGACGGCAGTGCAGATAAACGATCGCATCTCGGAGTGAAGACAGAGAGTGAATGCATTTAAATAGAATTGAAATCTGATCTTTGACTTCACATCTGCTTTAAGTTGTCGTTTCTATTTGTTGCCCTCCACCACTCTTCCATTGGTTTTTTTCTGTCTGAAGCGATCTTATTTGTTTGTATAAGAATTTTGCAATATTTGTCAGATTATTTGTTTTTTTTTTTCATTTAACGAATAAATGTTTTGCGGCTGCCACAACGTCATTATGACAAAAATAGACCATTGACAAAATCAAATAAACTTTTTTCATTTCAAAAGTTGTTTAATTAACAATAGTCGTTGCTGTTGTTGTTGTGGTTAATGATGTTGTTGTTATTAGCGTTAAAGTTAATTGATAGTGCACAGTGTGTGTGAAGCTTTAACTACGATTAGAAGTGTTGACTGGTGCAAAATTGTCGATGGATATTTTTTCATTCTCAGAAAAATGTGGCTCCAATGCAAAAAATTAAAAACGGTTCCAAACTTAGTACTACTTTTCAATATGAAATATTGCTCCAATATGAAAAATAAATTTGTGTCTTAAAGTAATGAATAATAGCCCCAAAAATGAAAAGTAGCCTTGAATTTGTTTTAATTATTCAATCTAACTGTGTTAACGGGACAGTTCGCACCAGTTATCCAAAATCAAATTAACGTGTCATACTGGGTCTAGGAAATAATACCAGTTTTCCGTTTCTTTTTCAAAAACTCTGCAAAATAATCCCACCGGTCACAAAAAACTTATGATAGTGTTGTTTTTAAACCTCTAAACATGGCAAATACTCGTTTTCTGCATGAATGAGCATTGATTTACGTTGAATATCTTCAATCAACTTAAAGCGGGTGGTCAAAAAATCGTCCAAAAAATTGTCATAAAAATTTGCGTAAAATTGTGTATGAAATGGAATGGTTTTATTTTGAAAATACTCGTACAAATTCCTGACAATTTTTCAACAAAATATGCTCTTTTTCGGGGCGACATTCCTTTCAAAATGTTGTTGAATTGAGTGACAAATCATATGATAAATAATACAATATTTTTGGAATACAATACAATTAATACAATTAATTGGATTTTTGTTTTTGAGTAAAATTTAATTCTATATTTTGTGCCGTTTTAATTTATTTATTTTTTTTTTTTCTTTTTTTTTTTTTTGTTAGAATTTTTTGTCCAGTTTTTTCATAATATTTTGTGGATTATTTTGCTTTGGACGCATTTCAAGTCGGCGCCAGTACAGTGCGAGTTTGCGTATTATTGTGGTGCAAAAATTTAGAGTTATCAGCCCGTAAATTGCACCTCTTTATGTGGACAAACACTTAGCACTCAAACGATGGGTAACTCTTAAATAATGGGCAACTCTTAAATAATACTCATTATTGACGGTTTAACCTAACGGAAGAAACTCATAACCTTTAGTTTTCAGAAATGATGCCACGATATTTTTGGTCTGGCTTCACCTTTGGCACGACGTTCATCCGATTATTCACTTATTTCCGAATTATAAATATAGATCCAACTCTCATCTCTCGTAACAATTCATTATGGAAGTAGACTTCCATAAAAAAAGAACTCATTATTTTTTTTTGTCGGGCAGATTCTGCTAATTTAGAGAGTTTTCACCTTTTTTCAAATTTTGCATATTTTTCGTTGTGGTGATACTTTTTTTGATCATATTTCCATTGATTATATAACAGTCCTTTTGAATAAAATTAGGCCTCAAATATAACAAACGGGCATGCATTCCATAAATGAAATGTAGTAAAGCTTCTCACATTCAGCGAGATTGCATAAATTCTATTTTTAGACTCACTCAGCGGGAGCTATAGTTTAACAACTATTTTGAACGTCACAGTTTGAGAAACTTTTACGGGACTTGTACCTATACATTACTCTAATAATCGAAGTCATTCGCAGACACATCGCGACGACCGCAAATAATGATAGGTGACTGTATGCGAGATTAAACTCGCTATCATGCGAACGATAGCCGCGTGTATTAACCATGGCGCTACGATCGATCTCACGCTTCATTTTTTGAGTCTAAACATTTTAATAGGCTTATATAATTGAGAAACCCTATCTTTTCTAGTTTTTCGATTGTAACTGGTAACTGTATATGTTAAAATCCTAAAGCCGAAATTGGCCATAATTGCCCCAGTAGGAAAAAATACGACCATAGGAGAACTGAACCTGCATATCTTTTGGAAAATTGATATTTCTCTTTTTTCCGTTAATTATTTGTGCAGTGCTGGTTGTTTGACATAGGAGAAGTAAGTAATCCTATGAAAAGGCTATAACTTAGACGCTTATTTTTTAGATCTTGATTTATGACGTAAAATTTGAAAAATAGCGGTCAAAATTCCTTAGGAATGGAAAACTTTCTTATATTATATCAAAACATGACGCTTCGATTTAAAGTCGCAATAAAACGAGGCGTTCGGAATACTTTTCCTCGTATGATATAATCGATTACACTGCTCACGATGTGTGAATTTGATGTTCGCCAAAAATTGAAATGTGGTTTCGAGTAGACGTTAATGTACAGGGCTACCCCATCTTTGGATTACTTTCTCAAGAAATGAAAAAATTCACTTAATAGTCTAACATGAGCATGAGCGTTAATTGACATACTACCATGTCCACATGGAAAGAGTTTTTATATTTTTCAAACATTTTTATTTATTCGAGCAAGTCCATTTCATGACCATGAACGGCTTACGCTTCCCCATCGCCCCTAACGGGTACAATATATTTATGCTCTCGTTTTTCAATCCTCGAAGCACGCCAAATAATCACTTTCCGTCATGGTCTTCAGAGCGAACAATGATTACGGTGAATCTTTTCAATCGACTCAAAACAGTCTCTATGGACCAATTTTATGTGTTTGTTAAGTAGCCAGCCCCAGAATGTTAAATCATTCGAGTACGAAAGTTGAGAGGAGATATTAGTTTAATTTTTAGCGAAAAGTTTACGAAGAGCCAAGATAGTGTCAGATGATACATTATCGTTACGCAAAACCCACAAATCCTATTCTTTTTCTCGCCTGACACAAAAAACGTATAGCGCTCAAATAATATTTATTTTTGACAGTTTGAGACGGCTTAAGAAACCCATAGTGTGCAACAGTACGATAATCGAAGAAGAGTGTTAGCATAATTTTGGCTTTTGACCTACTTTGGTGCAATCTTTTCATTACAAAATGTACTGATAACCAGAAATCGCATATTCACAAGCTTTAACTGGAGGGTTTCCTTCGAAAAAATTAATTTCTATTTTCATTCCAAACGATATTTGAAGCGTCTGAGATCTAAAATCTGTCAACATCAACGGTAAGAGTCCTAATTGTTAATCAGCTATCTTTTGGGTATCAAATCAGTTGCGAATGCTAACATCATCAGGAAGAGTCCGAATTGTTAATCAACTATCTTTTGAGTATCAAATCTGGAATTTATTGGACGTGACTTCTATAGGCCATCTCTCGGCTATCTCTGGACACTGTATGGCCATTTGTGAATATTTCTTTCCACCATAATCTGTTCATTGAGTGTTTTCTACAATATCCTGAAAGTATCTACAGTAAAACTTCAACTCAACTTCTTCGCTCAACTAAACAATGCATTGTAAAAATCTCGAAAATCACTTTTCGCTTTGCACACTACTAAGTGTAGTTGAAATATAAATGGCATTTATGATGTTAAATTTTGCACAGTTTCTATCACAATGCTAACAACTTTGGGGGGAAAAAATATCTCTGAGAATCGATATACCAGGGCAATTTGAACTGGAAATTGGTATAACTCTTTGGACATAGTAGCATTGCAATTTTTATACGTAATAAAAAATAAGTAACATCAGTGCTACTTCTCAAGAATTTTTCCAATTTAGATATAAATTTGATGGCTTAGAGTATAATTTACCAGTCGTGCTCAGTCATGTGTAAAGCATCATTTTATCATTTTTTTCTTTCGAAATCGAATTGAAGTAAACATCATTTACACTTTATATTAAAAGTATTAATAAATGTATAATCCACCACATCTCCAAAAATAAAACCTTGTCTGAGATCATTTTTAATTAATTAGAAAATAAGAATCACTCACTTAGCCGTGATTAATGAAGAATTAACCGAATCTTTCATTCTATATACATATACATATATATCGTCCATATCTATAACGAAAGCCCACCATATATCCGCCAAGATTACCTATACACATATACAGGAATATATGTACTCGTATGTACCTACTGTTTATATGTAAATTATATATACATATATTTGTAGCATGGATGTATGCAAATGTGTAGGCAATAATGCCGCAAGTGAAAAGCAATGACGAGACTTCGAGTATTACAAAAACCACGAGAAACCTCCAAATGCGACTTTACCACATTTGGCTTGACTTGAAAAGAAATCAAGTAACATCCATCCACTTCTCTTTACGATTTCTTTTGAGACACAACATAAACAAATCAGGAAATAAACAGAAACGAAATAAACTAGACGGAAAACACAACTCAAAAGAAGTTGCCAACAAAACGTCAAAGAGCCGCGCAACAGATCTCAGATGGCGGCTATGACATCAGCAGCTCTAATAACTCGCAAACCGGTTGCTTAGTTAGACGGGTGGTGAGTGTAAATTTCTTAAAATGGTTAACATCTCTAGTAAACAAATTTAAGAATTGAAACTAATGAACTCTTTCGTCATCATTCTTTGCATTTCATTTCTACTCTGGCAAGCGAGAAAGGCGAACGTGGAAGAACCACTAATTTTTAAAGTGGGGGCAACAAAGTAACGCTATTGTTCGAGTTTCGATGTAATCAAATCTCAAAGCGTTAAAGGAGAAGTACCAGGAAGTGTGTATGTTTAGCAGTGAGGTTTTGAATTAAGCCAAAGCTATAACCAAATGAAAAAACTTCTTGTTTAGGACAAATCCTGGTTTGAAATTAATAACAGAAATGGAAACATTTTCGTACAAAATGAAATTTAAACAAATACATATACTGAAAATTGCATAAGAAAGAATTTCCCATTTTGACCTGTTGTTATATTAAATTGTTTTCAATATGGATTTCATCTCAATGCAAAAAACTTGCATGTCCACAACAATAGTTGATTAAACGGAAATATTTTTACATTTCTCACTCATTGAAAAAATTCGCACAATAACTAATTAGTAATCAGAAATATTCTAATACCTGATTTGTACATCCTCCACTACTAAATGGAGGTATACCAAGTTAGTCATCCTATTTACGAGGTGTGATCAAAAAACAACCGTTATTTTAAATTTTTTCCAAAAAAATATTTATTTATTCATCAATTTCTATTTTATTTCCTTTAAAGTAGCCCCCCTCAGATATTTATTCATCAATAACCACCTTGTCCTCTTCAAAGTAATCCCCCTCAGTTATAATACACTTGTGCTAGCGTTTCTTCTAATTCTCGAAACACTTCTAAAATGCGCTTTTTGGTATCGCCAACAGCTCCTGTTTCGATTTTTCTTTTGTCTCCTCAATCGTAGCAAAACGCTTTCCTTTCATCGGTTTCTTCAGTTTTGGGAAGAGGAAAAAGTCAGCGGGGGCCAAGTCCGGTGAATACGGTGGTTGAGGCATAATTGCGGTTTTGTTTTGGCCAAAAACTCACGCACAAGCATCGATGTGTGAGCTGGTGCGTTATCATCGTGCAAAATCCATGATTTTTTTCCACAATTCTGTGCGTTTCTGACGAATTGCTTCGCGCAAACGGCGCATAACTTCAAGGTAGGCTCTTCTGGACGCTTCCATTGGGATAATTGGGCTTTGGTTTCAATGTCATAGCCATACACCCATGATTCGTCACCAGTTATGACCTTTTTGAAGAAATCTCGACCGTCGTTGGCTACGTTCAACAGCTCCTGAACGATGTCTATGCAACGTTGTTTTTCCTCAAAATTTAGCAATTTTGGAACAATCTTCGCTGCCGCACGTTTCATGCCTAAAACATTCATAAAACTTGCTTGGCATGAGCCGAACGATACGCCAACATCATCAGCAACCTCTCTAATAGTGATTCAACAATTATCCAAAATCATTTTCTTCACTGCTTCAATGTTTTCATCGGTTGTTGACGTGCTTGGGCGACCAGGGCGAGCACCGTCATTGACATCTTCTCGGCCTTCTTTAAACCGGTTATACCACAACTGAACTTGTGTTCTGCTCATAGTAGACTCGCCAAACACCACAGTCAACATTTCAAATGTCCTTGCACATTTAATTTCATTTTGTACACAAAACTTAATACAGTTTCTTTGATCCATTTTTTCGAATAGTAAAAATCGAAGAGCACGCCAAAACACGACTAAGCTTTTTATCTGTCAAAATCAAACTGACAATCCAAAATGGCTGATGTTGTCAACACATACACGTATGTGAGCGGTACAGTACATACAAAATCGATCGAGATGTGTTGAAAGCTCTGTCTCGCTCTGGTCGGTCATCAGTGCCTTCGATAAAGTGAAAGAAGTGGTAAATCGTATTTTAAGTTTGAAAGATATAGAAGTTTCTGTGTCCCATGAATTAATGCGTAACATTTTACACGATTGTTTAGGTATGAAACGCGTTGCTGCTCTAGCAATTCCGAAAAATTTTCCTCAAAAACTCAATTGCATAAAAATTGCTGAAGACACGCTATGATGACCCCAAAATTCATAAAGTACATTATAACTAGTGACGAAACTTGGGTTTATAAGCTTCACAATCAATAAACTTCCTAATGTCGCGTGTTTTATGGCATTCCATAGACCAAATTCGTCGAAAAGTTAGATTTATAGAAAGAAGCCTCATGGCCTTTTTCGCACCACAATGACGCACCATCTCACAAGGCTATCATTGTGAACGAATTAGTGTTAACAATTTAACAAATACTATTGATTAACTACCGTATTTACCTGGTAGCGCTCCGGCCGATCTTTTCCGTTTCCAAAATGTAAATTAGCTCTACAAAGCACCTGTTTGGAGTAGATGGGAGACATAAATGATAATTGACGGCGAAGGCTAAAGCCTATTTAAGAAAATACATTTAAAAAATGAATTGATATTTAGATTATTCGTTGGCATAAGTGTTTTATTTCGGATGGGCCCTACTTTGAAGACGGTGCTGTGAATTTTAATAAATAATAAATATTTTGCATTATATTGCCAATTTTCGGCACTTTTTTTTTGAGAATGTATCTAAGAAGAAGTGGTTTGGCACGCCCTTCCTTGTGACCCTGATCTTTTGTACCAAGGCAAAATGACGTTGGGTGTAGTTATACGTAAGTCAGTAAGCTTGAATAAAATTTCCAAATTCCCGAATAGAATTTTTGTAAATTTTGGTAAGTAGGCATTTTTGAAATACTTAAAATTAGCTCAATTTTTGAAAAGTTTTTCTGAATTTATCCTTTAACTGAATTGGCCTTTAGCAATGTTGGCCTTAATCTAAAGGATGGCACACGAATAGTGTTACAAACACAAAACGGGGACCAATGGGGTAGTTTTAAAGGAGTTTTTTTTTAACCAGAAATGTGCCGAAGACGTATCCGTTTCAACAGCGTATGGTTTTAGCAAGATGGAGCAACTGCATACATAGCCAGACTGGTTTTGGTGGAGCCCAAACAAATTAATATCCAGAAACTCCACTTTCGGCTGGCCTTCAAGGTCAGCTGACTTTTTTTTATGGCGTTATATCAAGCAAGAGGTATACAAAACCAAACCGAGGAATTTGACTGTACTGAAACAGTGCATACTTTTCTGATCTGGTAACGCTTATGAGTGAATGAGCATGGAGATCATTTACGGTCTATCATCTTCTAAACCAATAAGTTATATAGGGTGGCGCATAAATAACGTTAACGGCGACTATATTGAATGCGTTCTTGTGCATCATTTGGTTTTAACTCGAGAACCAACTGCATCTTATATGGGAAAAGATGTAACATACATATGTAAAATTCTTTGCAAAGACAGCCTAGACGTATCTAACTACTGAGAACGTCGCCTGATGGAAGCTTCGGGGTTTTCCTCAATACTTGCTTGCACTCGAGCAATGGTTGCTTCATTTCGAACTGCACGAGGTCTTCCAGCACGCGGAAGATCATAGGCAGCCCCTTGTTGCCCAAAACGCTGAACCAATCGGTAAATTGTTGGAGCGCTAGGAGAGTGTCTGAATAATCGAATGCTGACTTTCAAAGTAAAATTGAACAACTTTGGTTATTTGTTCTGTGCTGAGCCTTTCCATCATAAATTTCCCAAGTATTATTTAGTTAATTCTCTAAAGAGACGAAAATAAAAGACGAACAAAAAATGTATTCACTGATCAAATCTTGACGTTCCTTATGCGACATCCTGTATAAAATAAAATTGAATTTTCTATACAATAAAAAACAAATAAGGAAACTACACTTATTTGAATTTCTTATTGTATTGCAATTGATGTGCCACCCTGTACTATTTAAACTTTAGCTTCGGATTTGGCATCATCATTTTTTTCACAACAGGTTTTACGACAGTCGGGGATTAGACATATTTCGAACTGTTGACGGCGAATTTCTCTCAATGGCGAGCCAATTTATAATTTCTGAAAATATTTTCAAAACTTGCGTATATAATCAATATCTATTAAAAATAATGTTTAAACTATTGGCCATCGCCATAAAAGTCATATGTTATCGAGCTCTATAATATATAATTATCGATTTTAAGTGCCCCCCTCCCCCAGCCATTTAACTGCAAACTATCAGCGCATACAGTGGATACATAAAAGCATTTAATATCTCGTAGAAAATTTCTCTTTGAACAGAAAATTAACCGCAAATTTCTCTACATATTGTGGGGAAATTCTCATAGTTCATTTTCCATTCTTTTCATTTGAGTGCCATTTTAACGGCTTTTTTTTTTGCTTCTTAATTTATCTCATGGAAATTCCAAACATTTTTCTTTTGCTTTCTTTGCCTTAAATACGTTGAATTCTCGTTGAAAATTCTTCTTTAAATCTATTATTCTTTTTGCAATGACAAATTGCGATATTTTCATGTGGCAGCAAGCAAAAGCAAACAAAAAGATATAAAAGAGTGAAACTCGGTTATCCTCATTATGCGGTTTCATAGCTATTTTGATGCGATTTGAGTGTTTTTTTCTCACAGTACACGCTAAAAGAAATATTGTTTCATTCACTAACGCAAAATGAATGACGATGATGATGATGACGATGGCTAACTTGACTGCCTGCCCCATTGAATTTGCTGCTAATATTTATCAGTTGACGCAGTTGTGGGCAAAACGCCAATATAAATATATATTATTACCAATCGATCGACTACGTAAGTAGTACTTGGTATTGTACTCATATCTCTTTATATGATTTTGTTGTTGCCTAATGTTGCACGTACTCGTGCACTACACTTGTGTCACAGTCATTTGTGCAACATACACAAAAGTTGTCATTTGCAGTTTGGAACTTTGGAAAGGAACAATGAGTGCGCATTAAAAAGTGCCTCTCGGTCCCATTTGTTCATAGCTGTTGTTGTTGCTCCGCTTACATAGATTCTACTAAATTTAGACAGCACAAGTTTCGTGACGTTTCATTTCATCCAAAGCTTTAAGGTGGCTGATAACCAATGTGGTACCTCCGCGACTTAACCGCTGTGTCTTTGGTTTACATGGGTTACACCACACCAGCAATACTTGTACTTTTTTTTGTGTTGCACCCCATTTTGTGGCAATTGTCACCGGTTGCTCATGTGACAAAATTTAACAGTTGCTGCAGTTTTGCTGCCTTTTGCTGCTTTTTGCTTAACAGATTCAACAAAAAGTTGTTGGTTGGTTTCTCGCAGAACTTCTCACATCCAGTCGTTTGTTAGTGACTGACTGACGGACTGAGTAATTGGCAATTTGGTGTCATAATTTTCAGTTGAATCGGAATTTAAAAAAAGATTTATGGCCATGTACGATTCACAATCTGGCGAACGTGTAAACGTTGTGTCTTTCAGTATCTTGATTGGATTTAAATGGTCAGAACAAGTTGTGTAAAATCGTGTTATGATTTAAACAAAAATTACCTGTGTATCTGGTTTATCTAATTTTGTGCCATAAACTAGTCGTATTTATTAGTACAAGTATACCCCGCAAATCCATTACATTGTAATTATAATATAGGTAGATTGGTTTTAGATATTAACTATTCAAATTACAAAAAGTGATTTTGTAATGTACAAACACAATCTATCTTTTGAGCAAGTAGAACAATTAGAAATTTTCGGGCAAGTAAACTGAATACTAAATATCCTCCTTCTATTCCCTTTTACCTAAATGTAATAGAAGGGTGTTACAATTTGTGCGTTAAAGCAACGACTCGGTTAGGTTATGTCAGTACGGCAGTCTGAATAGACCGTGTAGTCCATTGTGACACCACGAAACCTAGAGATAATGATATCCCTAGTTTCCCCTGTTGAACGATCCTAAGCGGCTCAAGATCTCTTAAGTCGGACAATATCTTTATCGTCTAGATCTCCCAGGTCCCTAAAGAAATAAGAGTCCAGTGTTGATCCCCACCTGTTCGCCAGGGCCGGGCAATTGCAGAGAAGATGTTCTATGGACTCCTCCTCCTCCTCTTCATCCCTACAACCTCTGCAGAAGTCACTAGTCGCAACATTCAATCTCACTGCATGTCTTCCAATCAGACAGTGTCCCGTCGGGTCTTGATAGCGACAGCAGTTTGTGTGAACGCTTCAGATCTAGGCGAGACCACATTCATCTAGATTGATCACAGCCTTGGACAGACGCAGCAGACCCACCTCCTATTTGCCGTTAAATATGCTCCATCTCGCAGTAGGACGAGCTGGCAAGACTAGGGACTCCAGCCGAGTTGGAGTCCGCGGGCATGCCTTTAGTCTGTCCCTGTGGCCCGGCACCCACATAAGGTGAATGTTGAAATATTGAGCCATCTCGTTAAGAGATCTGCGGCATTTCAGGACTGATGTTGAGTTCAGAAAGACAAAATCCATTGATATAATGGCAGCTTGACTGTCAAGGAATATGTTAATCCCCACCATGGTGGGGATGCTATCACGTTTGAATCACCACTTTTCCGCTAAGTTTTAACTATTTCTACGCGTTCTTCGTCTGTAAAACGATCCATATTCGTAAATGGCAAACTTTTCACTAAATAAATAGCACTTCAGATTATAGGTATTTAACAGTTGACAGCCTTGCCAGACCAGTGGTTTTGAAACCATTAAATAGATAACGCTGTACTTATACACTCATCTTTTATACAGTTATACAAAATCCCATAAAACTAGGTGCATGTTAAGGGGTTTGTTAAAATATGGTCTTAGAGTGGAAATGTATTACATGGCCACTTTGCCCTCCTGGTGCCTCCCATCAAAATATACATATTTTCCGCAATTCATTGTTGTCGTTTTCCCAAAAAATGCAACTGTCTCATTTATCTGATTCAGACTGTGCGACTGCTGGCTTCGGGAATATCATTTTGAATCGATTGAAGTGATTCAAAAGGAATCACAGCGCACTTTGGAAAACATACCGGAAGATGTCTGTTTAACATGCTTCGGGTATTGGAAAAAAAACCTTGGCATAAGTGAGTTGTGTCCCAGAGGAAACACTTTGAAAGCGGTGATTATGGACGAACAAATAAAGATTTTTTGAAAAAAAAAAATTAAAAAATGCTTTTATTTTTTACGCACCGTAATATCTATGAGTTTTTTTTATAACGACGAAGTAAAACACATATAATGATGCTCTTTTGAAACCAGTTAGAGATAAATTAAAAATTAAAAACAATTATCCTTCGACGCCAAATGGGAAACACCAATAATCATAAATAATATTCTCAAAACAATTTCATTAAATTATTCATAGACTTTCTCATTCCCTCTCGCTTAATATGTGTCAATGAACTTGAGTATTAAGGTCGGTGAAAGAGAGGGAGAGAGAGAGTGACAGAGAGAGAAAGAGAAAGGGTATCAAAAGCGACAAAACATAGACGAAAAGGAGATAACAAATGATACAAACAATTATGGGAAACCACAGGATAAACACGCTACTCACACGCATCAAGTTAATGTCAAGAACGAACACAAAGGTACCCACACTGATACACATATATGTATATAAAATAAAATATATATAAAAATACACATGTAAACGACAACGAAAAAAGTTACCAATCACATACGCATTCACACGCGAGGATTATTTTACAACAAATTGTATCAAGAACGTCAAGGAAGTTGTTCGCTATTTACAAGTCGTAGGATACAACGAATAGCCTCAACCATAGACTTAGTCGAAGTGAAATGAACAAAGCAGTGAATAAGGAGCAAAGACAAAATTGTTTTGTAACAAGTACCAGTTACATTATGGATATAACTGGGTAGTATGACAATTTCAGGAGATGTTAAGGAAGATTTTGATGTCGTTTACGTAATGAGCCAAAAAAATAAGCAATTGCAATTATAATTCAAAACAGAGAAATTAATATTTAAATCAAAAAGACATCATTTAAAATTCAACAGGCATTTTTGGAGATGCTGAGACAGAATAGTATGACCTTTTTAAAATGAATTCATATTGATTTCCAAATATACAATTTGCAACTGAAATTCAAAAATTATATAAGAATTTCGACAATTTCATTTGAAATTTTGTGATTTTTTAAGATTTAAGTTTTTCAGGTTGGCAGCACTGGTTGGTAACGGCGCCCAAACGTCATTTGTTAAAGTGAAAAGTGTGTAGTATATTCTGCCATTTCATCATGGAATGACGAATGACCTACCACAACGTCTAATTTTTGGTGAATGAGTCTTACAAAAGCTCAATGAAAATCCACTGTTTTATCGAAAAATTGTGTTCAACGGTGAGGCTCATTTCTTACTGAACGGATACGTAAACAAGCAAACCTGTCGCATCTGGAGTGATGAGCAGCCACATGCCACACATGAATTACCGATGCATACCGAAAAAACGACAGTATGGTGTGGTTTATGGGCTGGTGGCATCATCTGTTAAACGTTACCGTCAACGGCGAACGATATCGAGCCATGATACGCGATTTTACCCCCCACAATTGGCTGAGTTGAACTTGGTTAACATGTGGTTTCATCAGGACGGTGCAACATGTCACACTACTCGTGAAACAATGGATATGTTGAGGGATGAATTTGGTGAGCAGCTTATCTCCAGATTTGGCCCTGTGAGTTGGCCCCCAAGATCTTCCGATTTAACGCCTCTTGATTATTTCTTGTGGCGTTATGTCAAGTCGTTAGTCTATGTGGACAAGCCGAACACTATTGAAGCCTTACAGGATAACATAACATAACACGCGTTATTCGTGTAATACAGATCGAAATGCTCGAAAAAGTGACGAAAAATTGGAACTTCCGAGCGAATACTTGGAGATGGAGGCGCGGACAACATTTACATGAAATTATCTTTAAAAATTAACTGGCAAAGACCAATTTATCGATGCCAATAAAAAATTATAATATATGAAACAATTTGAGCGTTTTATTCGATTTGTAAAAAAACTACGATTAAAAAATCACCCTTTACTAAAGACATCAATAAAAAATTCCTCATAAAACTCGAAATAAACTGATTGAAATTCAAATTTTCTCTTTAAAATTCGAAAAACATCAATGGAAATTTAAATTTTCCATCTTTACTTTGAAAAATATGAGTTAAAAGTCCAAACACATCAGTTGAAATTCAAAACAAAACATTTAAACTTTAAAATACATCAACTGAAACTCAAGAGGCACAAAATGTAATTCAAAATTCATAATTTGATATTTTAAAAACTCATAAATCGATTTTCGCATTTCGCATTTAGCAAGAAATGTTGATAATCTTTCACTATAGATTATAAAGCAAAGGCATTTAACCCCTTTTTGCTATGAGAAAAAGTTTATAAGTTAAATTTGACCATACAATGTTCTACTACCAAAGGAGTGTGAAAAAACATGCTTTGTTCAGTTACAAACCAACTGGATGATACAAAAATAGCGACTCAGTTAGTGGTGACCATGACCTGGTATCAGAAAATGTGGTAAATGGGGATTCATATCGCAATAAGGACAAAATTTTCAGAATCATAAAGGATTTGGAGAAAACTGCATTACATGGTGTAAAAAATTAATACACAAATATTAAAAAAAACTATAAATCACAACAATTGTGATGACGAAAATAACTAATTTATTTTTTAAATCGCTAAAACCAAAACTTTGCTGTAACAGCAAAAATTACGATTAATAGCTTTGGAGGTCGCGTTTCCATCTTATACTGTAAAGAGATATTCAAAAAGTTGCGAAATGAAAAATCTGTAAAATTCAAATATGTTCATAATGCAGAAACGGTGCTTTCAAAGATTAGAGAAAAAATGGTACTCGCCATATGTTGTCAGTAATTATTTCAAAAAATCAACAAAAAAAAACCCTAAAATTCAGAAACGTATATATTTTAAAGGTTCAATGTCTATTCGGAATTCTAAGGAGTTTGGAGAAAGTGGTACACTGATACTGATATACTGATTGTATACTGATATATAAACGCTCAAAAATCGCCAAATGAAAAAGAAAACGCTGAATTGTTTAGCCTTATAAATTGGAGATCAAATTTATAGATAAAGTGTTTAAAAAGTCATTAAATAAAAAATTGCTGAAATTCATTCAAAAATATATGTTAAAAATGGAGCACTCAACCCAAACATGAAAGATTTTCTGAATTTTAAAGAGTTCAGAGGAAGGTGCCTCATATACGATATATAAAAAGTCTTAAAAGGTTGGTAAATGTAAAAAAAACCGCAACATTTTTAGCCCCGTAAATCACAGAAAAAGTTTATATAGGGTGGCGCATAAGTAACGTTAAGATATGATCAGTGAATGCATTTTTTTTAAAGTCATACATTTTGTTTACAGAATTAACTAAATAATACTTGGGAAATTTATGATGGAAAGGCTCAGCACAGAACAAAGAACCAAAGTTGTTTAATTTCACTTTGAAAGTCAGCATTCGATTATTCAGACACAAAGATGATATCGAAATTTCTTATATGTTCAAAATGTTCCTAGCGCTCCAACAATTACCGATTGGTTCAGCGTTTTGGGCAACAAGGGATTGTCTGTGATCTTCCGCGTGCTGGAAGACCTAGTGCAGTTCGAAATGAAGTGACCATTGCTCGAGTGCAGGCAAGTATTGAGAAAAACCCCGAAACTTCCACCAGGCGACATTCTCAGCAGTTAGAGATGTTTAGGCGGTCTGTGCAAAGAATTTTACATATGTTACATCTTTTCCCATATAAGATGCAATTGGTTCACGAGTTAAAACCAAATGATGCATAAGAACGCATTCAATATAGTCGCCGTTTTCAAGAATTGTGCCTAGCATACAACGAGCTTATTCACAAACTCATAATGAGCAATGAGGCTCATTTTCATCTAAAACATAAAGTAAACATATTTCCAAACTATATTCTAAATTTTAATAAATGCCAAAGTTAAATAAAAGCAGAAAGAAAAAAGTCATATATTGAATAAATCTCAACGTTACTTATGCACCACCCTTTAGATAAATAGATGAAAAATATGAATTAATTCTTCTTTATTGAGTTTTTAAGGTGCCATTGCAATTAAAAATGTATGCTGCCGATTCGTTTTGTTCTTATCTTTAAAAAAAATTAGAGCAATATACAGATAACAATATTTATTTAAAAGAATTTGGCTGCACTTTCCGCCTGGAGATTAAATATAAATCTTATAAATGGCATTAGCTTCAAAAATACATACTCATATTTAAAATTTTATAAAAATCTATCGAATAGGTTATTAGAAAAATACAGATTTGCAATTTAAGCTAAAAAATGCATTGGTCATATTCCAATAAAATTAAAAATATTAAACATTGTTCAAATTATTGCTTATATGTATTTTATTATTACTTATTTATTAATTGTTATTATAAAATTATAAATTTATTTTCTAGAAATTGTGCATATACTCGTGCTTCTTCAATTTTATGAAAATCTATTGAATGGATTATTAGAAAAATGCAAATTTGCAATTGGTCACATTCCAGTAAAATTAAAAATATGAAACATTGTGCAAATTATTTTATATATTTATTTTATTATTATTTATTTATTATGTATTTACTATTTATTAGAATATTATAAAATTATTTTCTAGAAATTGTGCACATAATTCTTTAATTTTTTCTAAAAACGATTTGCGATGACATATAAATGTCATGCCTAGAATTGAAGAAATGAATGTGGAGGGTAAGACGGCGCCACATGAAAAGCCAGAGAAACAATTCAATTGCTGCATAAGTCATTTAAATCTTGCGTTTTTGTTGGGACACCCTTTATGAAGTTTCACTTTTTCACTACCGAATCATAAACGAGTACCTTCGTAATAATAATTTAGTTTATTAAGCTGAAGTTTACGCCTTTTTATCTAAAATCAATTATTTTTTTATTTCACCGCTATCTTGCAGTATTAGTGTTTTATCGCCATTTACTTATTTATTTATTTATTTTTTTTTCTTGGATTTCTACCTACATAAATAAAAACGTTGTGGTTTCGAACTCTTAAACAACACGACAATGTCGTGAAATATAGGACATGCAATCATTCTAGAGCAATTTAATAGTTTCGTTGTGTGACAAAGCGAATGATAAACTTTAGAGCAACAATTTTGTTATTAATTTTTCACACTTGTTTGTTGTTTCCTTAGGTTTTATTAGCGCTAAACAAGAAATGTGCCAATTAAATGGCTACAATGTTATTTTTTCTGTAGTTGTCATATTTCAGATTAAGAACAAAAACTTGTTTCTTGTCTGCTGTGCGAAATAATCCCACTCCCATCATCGCCATTCCACTCTAATCATCACTTACATGAACATTTGGATTTGACCAAGTGTACAACGAATTAAAAATGTTAGCAAAATGTTGTTCTCTTCTCTAACATTGAATCAATGAAATTTTGGTTAATTTTTTTTTTTGGTAAATTCAAAAATATTAAATGAAATATTATTCAAGCATACATTGAATCAATAAAAATTTGGTTATTTTTTTTTTTTTGCAAATTCAAAAATTTAATTGAAATATTATTCAAGCATAATTCAACATCTGACAACTTTACTTGTCAACAATTTTGATTGGCTTACAATTCAGTTTTTGCAACACAACAATAAATGCAAATCCCCTTCCATTTAAATGACCTTCCTTGGCACAGTGATTACCGCACTTGACTGTCGGGCATATGATCCTGCATTCGAACCAGGATAAATTCGGCAAAGATGTAATTTTGACTTTTTCTCATAGATGTTGCTTTTCGTATTCCGCCTTTACCCGAAGGAGTGATGCAGCAAAAAAGCAACTTCCAGATGGAAGCTTTCAAAGTACCAAATATCTTTTAATGTGCCTCAATGCTTTTTAAGTCTATTGAGTAATGTCTGTTTGTCTGGCACGATGGTTGTCGCAAATCTCTATGAAACTTCTGAAAATTTGGCAAAGCCTATTATATTGACAGATTACAACCAGCAATTGGAAATAGGCTGTACAGACCAGTCACTTTTGCTGTCTCCTATACAAATTCGAAATTCAAGTCTCCCCATTCATTGTCCATTGAATACGAGTATCTTTGTAATGCTTGGATAAATATCGAAAGATAAGCCAATTAGTTATGGACCTTGCACTAAATTCTGCCAAATTTGGTAGGCGTTAAGAGTTGGATAAAGTAAGATCTGAGAGTGAATGCGCACAACATTATAAAGCTCTTCTGATACTTCCCGCTCAAATTGGACTTTTCCGAAAATCAATATTTTCTCTTCAATTTATAATTAGTAGATTGCAGTACTCTAGATTTGTGTTCGTTATATGGATTTGCATTGTTTAGCTATACTAGAAGAAAATCGACCATTTAGTTGCACCCCCTATGGTACCTTGCGTACGAATTCCCGATTTGTAGAAATTTGATTTTTTCTTTCTAATCCTTAATCTGCAGGTTGCAGTGACTTAAGTTTTTATCAAATGTATTGCTTTATAATGCTATGTAAAATTTAAACAGAGCAACCATAACCAGACCCTCTTTTTTAACTCCCATATAATTTACTTAATTTAACCAACATAGTCCAAAAATCATGCAATACGCTTAATTCTAGACAATTTAGCACGCATTTGGCATTTGGCAAACTTAGTTCTGTGAATGAAGATGAACTGAATTGCGCCCACTACGTCCCCTACGGTATCAAGATGGCAAATAGGACCGATTTAACTCAAAAATCAGTGGTCCCTCTATAACTTCTAAGCAGAACATTTCAGAATGCTATAATTTTGATTTTTCTACTGTTCTTTAATTCAGAGTATTTTCGGATAAGATCCAACCAGTTTACTAAGCCCCTCCTGCCACTCCGCATATTTTGTAATAGAACTTTGGGTGAAGTTACGTAGAAGTTATTAAGTGCACAACTAAGTTCCCGCTGTTTGCCAATAGATGGCGCCAGTCGTAAGTGCTAGTTGATTCTGTCATAACCTAAGCACCATAAGCCAAGCTTAGGCATATGGTAAACATAACGCCTCGACACAATAGTGATTTTCTTTTGACGTCATATTTTTTTGGTTACGTGAATATGTATGATTTTGTGCCAAACAATCGTCATATGTGGGGAGTATTGTTTTGCTTCTTTCAATCAAAAAAAAAAAACGGTGGCTGAAGCTCATCGAGAGCTTCAAATCGTTTACGGAGATGCTGCTTTAAGTAAAACAAAGTGTCGAGAATGGTTCCGTCACTTTAAAGATGGTGATTTTGATGTTGACGCAACTACGTTCCCGCTGTTTGCCAATAAATTGCGCCAGCCGTAAGTGCTAGTTGATTCTGTCATAACCTAAGAATCATAAGCCAAGCTTAGGCATATGGTAAACATACCGTCTTGACACAATAGTGATTTTCTTTTCACATCATATTCTTTTGGTTATGTGAATATGTATGATTTTGTGCCAAACAATCGTCTTATGCGGGAAGTATTGAATTTCTTCTTACAATCGAAGAAAATGGTGGCTGAAGCTCATTGAAATCTCTAAAACGTTTACGGAGATGCTGCTTTAAGTTAAACAATATGTAGAGATTGGTTCCGTCGCTTTAAAGACGATGATTTTGATGTTGACGACCGTTCGCGCGAAGGAAGACGAAAAACCTTCAAAGGCACTGAATTGGCGGCATTTCTTTATGAGGACCAGTGTCAAACGAAGCTAGAGTTTGCTTCAGTGTAAGGAGTTACCCACCAAGCCATTTCCAAGCGTTGAGAATGATTCAAAATCAAGGAACTCTGTTCCTTATGAGTTGAAGCCAGAGGACGTTGAGCGTCGTTTTTTCGCCTGTGAACAACTGCTTCAGCGACACAAAAGGAAGGGGTTTTTCTTCATTATATTGTAAAGGATGTTAAAAAACGGATTTATTACAGCAATCCAACGAAAAGAAAGTTATGGGGGCTGCCCGTTCATGCTTTTACGTCGTCGCCTCGGCCGAATATTCACGCTGCGAAGGTATTTGCTGGGACCAAATTGGTGTTATTTATTATGAGCTGTTGAAACCATGCGATACCATCACTGGGGATCGGCATCGACTTCAATTATTGTGATTAAGCCGAGCTCAGCGCATGAAATGCCCACAATACGTGGAGGAACACGAAAAAGTGATTCTTCAGCATGGCAACGATCGGTCTCACGTGGCCAAGCCCGGTAAAACCTACCTGGAAACACTGAAATGGGAAGTCTTACCCCATCCGCATATTCTCCAGACATTGTGCCGTCCAATTATCATTTGTTCCGTTCGATGGCTCACGGTCTGGCTGACTAGCAGTTCCACTCATATGACAACATCAAGGAATGGCTAGATTTGAGGATAGCCTCAAAACATGAACAGTTTTACCGTGACGAAATTCGAGCTTTGCCAGAAAGATGGGAAAAAATAGTAGCTAGCAGTGGGCGATACTTTCAGTGAATTGTTTGTAAAGATGTTTTAATAAAAAAATTGCATTTTTATAAAAAAGGAAACAGCGAGAACTTAGTTGGGCACTAAATAGTTCACCTGACTGAAATTTCTGTGCTGGTTTTTGAAATGCTTTAGCTCAGCTGGTTAAAATATGCGAGTATGTTCTATCATTGCAAGGGTGGTTTTTCATAGGGGATTTAATAAATTTCGATAAATCGTTCAATTTGCATGGGAGGTTACCGAATGGAAGTGGCTATGCAACCTATTTTCGTTCTCAAGTTTATCGAAGGCATGCTGTGAGACAAATTTGACTGAATTATATGCAAATGTTTGAAATTCATTTTAATAGAAGGAAGAAGGGAGGTTTCTTGGGCGATTACTACGCATTATAAAGTAATGCGACGAAAAATAATTTAGGTTTAGGGAATTCAATCAATGTCTGTAGGATGCGCTCCCAATGGAGGTGGAAATACGATCCATTTTCGTTCTCAGACCGTACTTAGGAAACGCTTGATGTGTGTCAAATTTTACTGGATTACATGTAACTGGATAAAAGAGATGAACACTCAAACATATGGATTGAGTCGGTGATTTGTAAGGAAGGCACCAGAAGGGGCATGGTTAATATGTCGATATTTTTAAAGGTCATCAAGCATAATAGAGTAACACACTGATACTTTAGACGCTTCCTTCTTGGAATTACATTTTGCCATCCGAAGGAATGATGGTATAAAAACTGAATTGTTCCAGTAGTTTGATGGAAAAAAACAGTTATTCTTCAGATTGAAATCAACTATTTAAATAAAATAAATTTCAAATTTACTTTGATCGAAAAATAGAAATTACTTTCTTGCAAATGCAATATTTTCTTTGAGAAAAATATGAAGTTTTTTTTTAAATAATCTAGTTAATGTGTGAATTCCTTTATCGAAAGGGGGAGTTTCTTGTGATTTTTATGTGGGTTGCTTAAACGAATTAAAATTAGTTTTTTGCAGTTAACACAGGGTTATCCATTAGGTGGTTTCAAAACGTTGGAGCATTTGAAAACCAACATGTGCCAAGTTATCACCGAGATACCGGCCGAAATGTGCGAAAAAGTGGTCGTAAACTGCCTCAAAAGGATCCACTGCTTTTCGTGAACAAATGAAATAAAAATTTCATCGAAGTCATAGCTATATGTGTATTTTACTTAACTTTACTTTTTAGAACGAAAAATGGATAACCAAGAGTTTAGCAAACATGTCACAAATTTACGTTTTAAATTTTTTTGAAGCTTCTGATCACAATTTTTGTCTGAGTTTAAAATTTTTTTTTAAATGTACCTATTTATTGTTTTTAGCTCAATATTAAAACAAACCTCACACACACAGCATAAAACGAATTCTCCTCAATTTCCAACCTACATCGAATTGTAAGCTCTGAACTAAGTTCTTGTCCTTAAAGGTGACTAAGCTATAAAGACGACTGTATAGAATTGTCTGAACTATACATGTTGTTTACGGTACTTACAATTTAATTGACGTGTAATGTCGGTAGAAAGAGAGAGACGGTGAATCCTTAATCAGGTCCTTTTTGTCAAACCCCAAGGAAGAGTTAGTTGGAATACAAAACAAAAAAGAAAAGTAGGGAGTCCTTTCTGCTTGAATGTTTCAATTAAAATGCACAGTGGAAAAAAAATTCACTATTTTGCTTGATTTTATGGTTAGCGGTTGTTGTTCCAGTGGTTGATTTTATTCACAGTCCTTAAGTCCTTTGTGTGAAACAAAGGATTTTAGATATTCATGTGATTTGTTTTCTGTTGTTGTTGTTGTTGTTGTAAGATTTTTATGTTACTTTTCTTTTTTGTTGTAAGTGCAAAAAAGAAAAATAAAGTTCGTTAGATTTAAAATAAAATTCGTTATTTCGTCGCTTCACTTCACTTCAGTATTTATACTTTAACTTAACAAAACTTGACAATAAACTTCGATTTATATTTTACGGAATTATTTTCTGTATTTGTTTAACTTCTTATGTGGGGACAATCGAAAGAGAGCAAAGCATTTATTTTTTTTGGTTGGATTTATTTATTTTTACTGAATGGAATTTCGTTTTGTTAAGACTTTTTTTATTTTATTGCCAGAAATAGAACCGTTCGTTAGCGCTGTTAAATGGAAACTGTTTGTTGGCAATTTTAGTTTGATTCATTTTACGTCTTTTTACCTTTCGCTTTGACTCTTTGCGGTGCTGTTAGCGAGAGCTGTGTGTGACAAAAGCTTTTATTCATTTCTTCGAAAGCTTTTGCGTGCTCTAACATTGTGTGAAGGTGTCGACCGTGGGGGCACTGTTATTAACAGAATCCCCTGGCTGACATATTTATCGTTATTTTTGCTGCGTTTTATTACCTATCTCTAAGATTCGTTCAACCCGAATTTCTTAAATAAATGAATGACGCCAGAAATGTAATCATTTATATAAAATCGTACAGTTACAGTCATCGTTTTGGTTTTGAAATAGTAAATCTTCATGGAAAGCGCACCGACAATACGTTGTTCTTTATCACAAAAACTCAGCATTAGCATCTGTTTTTGCAACAACGGATTCGTTACAGAGACGTACCAACAACGTCGATGTCATATAATTGAATGTAATTAACAATTGGCCTGGCCCTTTAGCTCCTATGATTCAATTGGTTTCGTTAATGAGGCACAAATTGAATGCTTAATTGCACTGGTAGGTAGAACGGAACTGCATTAAATTATATATAATTTAGTGTGTTTCGAGCTTTTAGTAAAAAATGGTCTGAACTACTACGACCTTACATAAAAATTATCCGAAATATCAAAAATCAGTGATTTTACTCTAATTTCTACACGGTAATTAGTAAGCTATAATAAGCAAGTTCTATTAGTTATAATTTTGCTTATTGCATCGTGCATTAATTCAAAACACTTGTTGATAAGGACCTAGCAATTTACCAATGGGCGTAGCATGCCACTTTGCGCATCTTTAGGCCAATGCAAAAAAACTTTGACTGATGTTCTATACGAGGTGTGTTTAAAATATAAGGTGAATTTTCATTTTTCTCAAAAAATATGTATGTATTCATCAATTTCTATTTTATCTCCTTCAAAGTAGTCCCCCTCAGATAAAATAAACTTGTGCCAGCGTTTTCTCCAATCCTCAAAGCAGTTCTGATATGCACTTTTTGTTATGTCCTTGATCTCTCTCAACGAATCGGTTTTATCGCCTCAGTTATCGCAAAACGCCGTCCTTTAATGGATCTCTTCAATCTTGGCAACAGGAAAAAGTCGCAGGGGTCCAAATCTAGTGAATACGGTGGCTGAGGCATGATGACGGTATTGTTTTTGGCTAAATAATCTCTCACAAGCAAATATGAGTGAGCAGGTGCATTATCATGATGCAAAAGCCATGAATTTTTTCCACAATTTCGGACGTTTTTTCACACTGCTTCACGCAAACGGCGCATAACTTCAGGGTAATACTCCTTATTTACCGTACGATCCTGTGGTAAGAACTCCTGATGCACTACGCCATGGTAATCGAAGAAAACAGTGAGCAAAACCTTAACATTTGATCGAACTTAGCGTGCTTTCTTTTGATCTTGACTCTGCTCATTAGAGCGATTGAGCTTGTCATAACCATATACCCATGATTAGTCACCAGTTATGATTCTTTTAAGCAACTCTGGGTCATCCTTGATATCATTCAACAATTCCTGAGCGATGCTCATGCGACGTTGTTTTTGGTTACAATTCAGCGGATTTGGAACAAACTTCGCCGCCGCACTCTTCATGGCCAAAATTTCCGAAAAGATTGCATGGCATGAGTCAACCGATATGCCGACATCCTCAGCAACTTCTCTAGTCGTGATTCGACGATTCTCCATAACAATTTTCTTCACTTTCTCAACATTTTCATAGGTTGTTGATGTACTGGGGCGTCCAGAGCGAGCGTCGTCATTCACATCTTCTCGACCTTCTATAAAATGCTTGTAAAGGCTGATTTTTTAATCGTATTTTTTTTTTTTTAATCGAATAAAACAATCAAATTTGCATCATATATTAAAATTTTTTATTGGAATTGATAAATTGGTCTTAGCCATTTAATTTTTAATGATAATTTCATGTAAATGGTGTCCGTGGCTCCGTCTCAAATGTCCATTCGGAAGGTCAAATTTTTCGTCACTTTTTCGCGCATTTCGGCCTATATTCCATGAATAACGCGTGTTATCTTATCCTGTAAGGCTTCAATAGTGTTCGGCTTGTCTACATAGACTAACGACTCTACATAACCCCACAAGAAATAATCAAGAGGCGTTAAATCGCAAGATCTTGGGGGCCAAATCGAGAGACAAGCTGCTCACCAAATTCATCCCTCAACATATCCATTGTTTCACGAGCAGTGTGTGTTGCACCGTCCTGATGAAACCACATGTCAACCAAGTTCAGTTCAGCCAACTGGGGCAAAAAAAAATTGCGTATCATGGCTCGATATCGTTCGCCGTTGACGGTAAAGTTTCTTCCACAGTCGTCTTTGAAGAAAAAATGGACCGATGATGCCACCAGCCCTTAAACCACACCAGACTGTTGCTTTTTCGGGATGCATCGGTAATTCATATATGGCATGTGGCTGTTCATCACTCCAGGCGCGACAGTTTTGCTTGATTACGTATCCGTTCAGCAAGAAATAAGCGTCACCGCTGAACACAATTTTTCGATAAAACAGCAGGTTTTCATTGAGCTTTTGTAAGGCCCATTCACCAAAAATTAGACGTTGTAGTAGGTTATTCGTTATTCTATGATGAAATGGCAGAGTATACTGTACACTTTTCACTTTGATAGATTTCTTCGGATACCTCCCATACAAATTGACCAATTTTCCGAAATTCAATACTTTCTCTGCAACTCCTATTTCATAAACTGCAGCAATATACCTTTTCATAATCGGCGGTCTATAATTCTTGTTAACATCTGAAAAACTAAAACTATCGCTTAACCATGGCCCTTCTGCTACCTCGTATAAAAACGACCGATTCAACTCATATCTTTAACAGTGAAGATGAACAGCAGTGTCACATTTCTTCTAGTGCCTCCCACACAAATTGACCAATTTTCCGAAACTCAAATTTTTTCTAAAGCTTTTAACTCGTAGACTGAAACGAATTGAACTTTTTTCCATTGGGTTTGCTCTGTAATTTTTAGTGAAATTTGAGAAAATCTACGGCTTTTCTGGTACCAACCATACAAATGACTGCCGATTACTCTATCGTACTTATTCTTAGTTTCCTATCCTCTGTATAGTTAAACTAATTTCAGTCGAATTTGTGTGCATTAAGATAGTGTTCGAGAATGATAATAGACCGCATTGCCACGCCTCTTCTCTCATACAGTGTTTCCCTGTAACTCCTATTCAGTATGCTGCATCAACATCAATTACTGTTCTATGTATTGCCTCATAGCGTCTAGCAAAATTTGAGAAAAGTCTAGCAAGTGACCACACCCCTTCTGGTACCTTCCGTACAAATGATCATAAAAGGAGGCGCACCAATTGCACTACCACAAGAAATTCAAATAACTTTTCTTTAATCAATGTATTTCATTCATTTTTTTATTGTATACAAAAGTTAATTTTATTTTGTATAACTAATTGGTTTTGATAATGATAGATCGTTAATGACCTCCATGTTCATTCACGCATAAGCGTTACCAGATCAGAAAATTATTCATTGCTCGATCGTCTCAATTATTGTTTAATGGGCTGCTTCAATCCAGTCAAATTCCTTGGTTTCGTTTTGTACATCTCTTGGTTGACATAACCCCATAAAAACAAATCTGTTGCCGTCAGGTCAGCTCACATCGGGGATCAGCGTAAAGTGGAGTTTCTGGATATTCATTTGTTTGGGAATTTTCGTTGGAAGTCCATCGTAACCGGTCTGGCTTTATGTGCAGTTGGTCCATCTTGCTGGAACCAAATGCTATTGAAACGGAACGTCTTCGACGCAGTTCTGGATAAAGAAAACTGCATCAAAATCTTTAAACAACGGTCCCCATTGACAGTTACTGCTACACTGTAGCACGATTCGAGCGCCACATTGTATATACACCAGCTGCATAGAATTCAGCCAAATTTGTCCCACGTCTTGTGTTTGAGGGACTTAATTCTGAGAATGAAAAAGGCCTGAAATACTATGCTTATTCGGGTATCCTCGAAATAAATTGTCTTTAAACTGTAATGATTAGTGAAATGTGGAAAATCGACCAGATAACCCCTCCATTTTTTTTTTACCTCTTATGCAAATTACCTAAGTTAACCCATATAATCCTGGATTCATATCTTTTATTTAATTGTGCTAAATGAGGTATTATATTATGGACTAACTTAGACGATTTTATGATAAGAACTTAGTAGTTCAGAACGAACTCTCTGGCACTTTTCACACTTTTGTGCCCATGCTGCTAGAGGTTGGATGAAGGTATTGTGGTTCAATTTATCCGATAGAAATTTCTGTACTGTTTTTGTATTATTCTCGCCTTCTTCGCTATTGCCGCGATATTCGGATTGGACCACCTACACAATAAAAATGAAGGCATTTTTCCGAAAACGGTCTTCATAAAGCTATTCTGAAGGCGGATTTTTTAATATAGGAAGCTCCTCTCCAGCGATGAAAGATCATAAGATTGGAATACGAAATATGTACGTAAATCAAGTTTATTGAATTTTGAGCTTGGACCACTATCATAATTACTTGTACATAAAACGGATGGTGGGTGGTAAGCTGAACCATCATTCCGTCACGGTAACACTGTTCATCTTTTGAGGCTACCCACGAATCTAGCCATTCCTTGATGTCGTCATATCAGTGGAACTGCTAGTCGGCCAGACCATCGAACGAATGAAGTGATAATCGGATGGCACAATATCTGGAGAATATAGCGGATGGGGTAAGACTTCCCTTTTCAGCGTTTCCAGTTAGCACATTAAAAGGTTTAGCGAAGTGAGGCCGAGCGTTGTTATTCTGAAGAATCGCTTTTTCGTGCCACTCCGCGTATTGTGGGCGTTTCTCGCGCAGAGCTTGGCTCAATCACATTATTTGAAGTCGATACCAAACCCAATGATGGTTTCGCTTGGTTTCAACAGCTCGTAATAAATAACACGGACCTCGCCCCACCAAATACAGAGCATAACCTTTGCAGCATGAACCCATTTTTCATCACCCGTTACAATACGATGAAGAAAATCCTTCCTTTTTGTCGCTGAAGCAGGCGAACAACCGGCACCTTGGCTTCAACTCATACGGAACGCAATGTCCTTTCTTTTCAACCATTTCCAACGCATGCAATCCTTCACGCGAACTGTCGTCAACATCAAAAGCACCGTCTTTAAAGCGATGGAACCAATGTCGACACGTTGTTTCACTTAAAGCAGCATCTCCGTAAACGGTTTGAAGCTCTCGATGAGCTTCAGCCGCCGTTTTCTTTGATTGAAAGAGGAAAATCAATACTTTCCGCATATGATGATTATTTGGCACAAAATCGCACATATTCACACAACCAAAAGAACATGACGTCAAAAGAAAATCACTATTGTGTCGAAGCGGTATGTTTACCATATGCCTAAGCTCGGTTCATGACGTTTAGGTTGTGGCAGAACCGACTAGCACTTACAGCAGGCGCCATCTATTGGGAAGCAGCATGAACTTAGTTGCGCACTATATTCTGACATATACTTGTATATTTAAAATGATAATATCCTTTACTATTTCAATTAAAACATTCCGAAAATCTTAAAATCATTTCAAGTTATGTACATATAATGTGAATCAAAGAGATATGATCCTAAAATCATTAATTTCGCCATCATTTTTAAACATGTCTGCTGCTACCCCATCAAATTTGATGTGAAATCACTTAATTCGTGTGGTGGCATTTCAAATACAGCTTACACTCAAACAACTGACCACGCGAAGTACAGAAAAATGAAAAACGGAAGAATATTATGATGTCTTATTAAAACAGCTCACAATTAAAATGATTTCACCAAAAATGGTATAATCAAAACTAACCAAAATTGCAAAGAAAGATGTATTTGTACCAAATAAAAAATTTCAGGGAATTAAATAAAAGAAAATTATATACAGCAACAGCGACTTTTTCGCATTATTGTCTATTTAATTTGTGCCAAAAGCAAAAAAAAAAACTGAAAACGAGATATACAGAGACCAGACCAGCCAAGAAAACGCCAACATAAGAATAAAGTGACCTTAAATATTATCCACCACTTCACGAAGAATTATTGAACTTTAATTGAAAACGCCAACAACAACAACAATAGTAACGAATAAACTTGAAAACATGACATCATTGACGAAATTACACACCAGACAATGAATCCTGAAAACTGAAAGGATATCCATTTAAACACTGCGATCGCTTGTGTGTGTTCCGTTTTATGATGACATCATTCGAACAACTTTTATTGATTACCAAAAATATGGCTTTGACACCGTTCGCCGGTTTATTGATGGACAGGCGAACATTTACTATATGCATGCAATCACTTTCGTTTAACCCATTCCTGAACTTTGTCAATTTACACACAATTGATTTTCTAAAGCGTATATCGAATTGTGGTTCACACACAATCAACATTATTTGTTATTCAATACGAAACATTTGTCATGATCAAGTTGAAGACATCAGTGATCAGAAAACGTAGTGGTATGCAGACTTCAAAGCTCGTTGCGAATACAGAATTTACGCGGCATCCAATCGTTTATGAAATTGGACACAAATTTCAAATATTAGGGCTGCAAAACAGTTCCATGGTAAACCGCTTTTCGGTTATGAAACGAGCCAATAAACCAAATATTTAGATTAAAAAAAATTATAATTATAATAATTAAGTTTTAGTATTACTGTTTTTTTTTTTGATAAATAAATAAATAAAATAAAACAAATGAAATAAATAAAATAAAATAAATAAATAAATATATAATAATAACAACAATGAACAAAACCAAAACCCATGCAAATCATGTAAAATCAAGATTCGATTCATAGTAATTACAATTTCATATGAACATTGCCGTCGAGAATTCATTCGGCAAAATAAAAAATATATCAACTGTAGACATTATAAACTACAAGATTTCTTGCGTAACATGAAATAAATTTATCCATTTTTTTTTTTTTTTTTTTGAGGCGAAGTGAAAATTATTTTCAAACAGTTCAACAATAATTGATATCGAGTTTTGGAAAACTCAATTACAATCGTTTTTATACTGAAAATAGTATTCCTAAGTTCACTCTGGTTATAAAGGGTGATTTTTTAATCGTAGTTTTCTTAAAAATCGAATAAAACATTCAAATTTGCATCATGTATTAAAATTTTTTATTGGAACCGATAAATTGGCCTTTGCCATTTAATTTTTAAAGATAATTTCATGTAAATGTTGCCAGCGGCTCCGTCTCAAAATGTCCATTCGAAAGCTCCAATTTTTCGTCACTTTTTCCAGCATTTCGGCCTGTATTGCACGAATAACGCGTGTTATGTTATCCTTTAAGGCTTCAATAGTGTTCGGCTTGTCCACATAGACTAACGACTTGACATAACCCCACAAGAAATAATCAAGAGGCGTTAAATCGCAAGATCTAGGCGGCCAAATCACAGGGCCAAATCGAGAGATAAGCTGTTCAGCAAATGCATCCCTCAGCATATCCATTGTTTCACGAGCAGTGTGACGTGTCGCATCGTTCTGATGAAACCACATGTCAACCAAGTTCAACTCAGCCAATTGGGGCAAACAAAAATCGCGTATCAGGGCTCGATATCGTTCGCCGTTGACGGTAACGTTTCTTCCACGATCGTCTTTGAAGAAAAATGAACCGATGATGCCACCAGCCCATAAACCACACCAGACTGTCGTTTCTTTAGGGATACATCGGTAATTCATGTATGGCATGTGGCTGTTCATCACTCCAGATGCGACAGTTTTGCTTGTGTAAGTATCCGTTCAGCAAGAAATGAGTCTCATCGCCGAACACAATTTTTCGATAAAACAGTGGATTTTCATTGAGTTGTGAGTTGTGTGAGTTGAATTTTATAGGCTTTCAAACCCAAATCGACGTGTAAAATTTCCGTTGTGGTTGAGTGACACATGCCCAATCGCTGAAAACGGCGACGAATTGACTTTAAACGATATCATTAACACCGGTCGCTACGACTGCAATATTTTCTTCGGTACGCACTCTACGTATGCGGTGGTTTTATGTCCAACAAGGTAAATTTGGTGCGAAATTTGGATATAACAGCACGAATTGTTGATTTATCAGGTCGATTATGATGACCATAAAATGGTCGTATCAAACGATGCACATTTGTAATCGTTGCTCGCTTGTTAGTCATTCCATGATGAAATGGCAGAGTATACACTTTTCACTTTGACAGATGACGTTTGGACGCCATTACCAACCAGTGCTGCCAACCTGAAAATTTTAAACTTTAAAAAATCCTATATATAACTTCACCCGAAAAATTGATATATCAGATGTGTTAAAAAGAAAGTTCAAAGCTGGTTGTAAGCACATACTATACGCGGCAAGCAATTTTGTTCATATTTGGACACAAATATAAATACCAGGGCAAAAAATAAAAGGTAAGAACTTATATGCATATATGGGTGAAATTAGTTATTAGCATGGTAGGCTTCATAAGAGAAGTGATTTAATTTTTTGCAATTGTTTCTTTTTTTGGATTCCGTCAAAAATAATAAGATAATGAAACCTACAAATATTTAGGTCACTGCAATTTAAAACATATAAGCTGGAAGGAAAAATTGAATTTGGAAAAATCAATCAATTTGCACAGGAGGTACAAAAAGGGGAAAGTCAGTAAAGTGCGTTTACAATACCCCACCATGATCTGGCAAAAAAAAAAAAAAATTTGGCTGCACCAAAGTATGAAAATTTTCATAAAGATTTATGACATTTGTTGTAGCTACTAAATTATGAATACCTTTGGTCAAAAGATGCTTGATACTTTAAATTTACCTTTTAAAGTTTTTGCAATATCAAATGGCATATACGAGTGTGATCAAAAAATAACAATTATTTTCAATTTTTTTAAAAAGTATTTATTTATTTATCAATAACTATCTTGTTCCCTTCAAAGTAATCCCCCTTAGATATAACAAACTTTTGCCAGCGTTTTTTCCAATCCTAGAAACACTTCTAAAATGCTCTTTTTAGTATCGCCAACAGCCTGTTTCGATTTTGCTTTTATCTCCTCAATCGTAGCAAAACGATTTTCTTTCATCGGTGTCTTCAGTTTTAGGAAGAGGAAAAAGTCAGTGGGGGCCAAGATCAGTAAATACTGTGGTTGAGGCATAATTGCGGTTTTGGTTTTGGCCAAAAATTCACGCACAAACATCAATGTGTGAGCTGGTGCGATATCATGATGCAAAATCCATGATTGGTTTTTCCACAATTCTGTGCGTTTCTGACGAATTGCTTCACGCAAACGGCGCATAACTTCAAGGAAGTATTCCTTATTGACCGTACGACCGTGTGGCAAGAATTCATGATACACCACGCCATTGCAATCGAAGAAAACAGTGAGCAAACCCTTCACATTTGACCGAACTTGACGTGCTTTTTCGGTCTTGGTTCTTCTGGATGCTTCCATTGGGATGATTGGGCTTTGGTTTCAATGTCATAGCCATACTCCCATGATTCGTCACCAGTTATGACTTTTTTGAGGAAGTCTGGATTGTCGTTGACGATGTTCAACAGCTCCTGAGCGATGTCCATGCGACGTGGTTTTTGCTCAAAATTTAGTAATTTTGGAACAATCTTCTCTGCCGCATGTTTCATGCCTAAAATATGAGCCGAAGGATATGCCAACATCATCAGCAACCTCTCTAATAGTGATTCGACGATTATCTAAAATTATTTTCTTCACTGCTTCAATGTTTTCATCGGTTGTTGACATGCTCAGGCGACCAGAACGGGCATCGTCATTGACATCTTCTCGGCCTTCCTTATACCGGTTATACCACAATTGAACTTGTGTTCTGCTCATAGTAGACTCGCCAAACGCCACAGTCAACATTTCAAATGTCCTTGCACATTTAATTTCATTTTTTACACAAAACTTAATACAGTTTCTTTGATCCATTTTTTCGAATAATAAAAAATCGAAGAGCACGTGAGAAACTGACAATCCAAAATGGCTGATATTGTCCACGTATATAACAGACATGTGTACCAACATAACAGAAAAAATGCGAAAATCGAACATACGTAACTCACGAAATTTGAAAATAACGGTTATTTTTTGATCACACCGAGTACATTCATTCATCATAATATTAATTCCAGTATAGAAATAACCCTAATTGAGCATTTAAAAATGCTATATCAATTACTTTTGAACTGTTTGGACTTAATCTCCGCTTCGTCTCAAAGAAAAAAAGTGCAATTAACTTGTTCCATATTGGGCAAGAAACCTTATTTAAGGTTATTCATTTTTCGTTTTCAAGCAAAGTTAAATAAATCAAGTATAAATCAGGATCCCTTTGAGGTTCCTTCAGCGTCATGTCACCTCCAGACCATAATGAGAACAAAAGCAGTCAAATTTTCCGGACGCAATGGCTTTTCCACAATCGCTTCTGGATTTTCCGACCCCATATGCGACGGTTTGCTTGTTCACGTAATCACCGAGTGAGAAATGAGCTTCATCGCTGAAGAAAATGTTTTTCAATTGAAAGTCCACATTTAAATTTCCAGTTTTGTAGTAAGTTTTAACTATTTTTACGTGTTCTTCGGTTGTTAAACGATCCATATTCGTACATGGCAAACCTTTCAGTGAATAAACAACACTTCAGATGACAGGTATTTAACAGCTTACAGCATTGCCTGACCGACGGGTTTCAAACCACTAAATGGTAAGCAAATAACCCTTTATGTTTGTCTGCAACCCATCAGCAACTCGTTATCGCACTGGTGAATGGTATTTCATATTCTTGTCAGTAAACCAGGTCGATCGGCAATACATACATGGATAGATGATTTGGGCTTACATCATTATTATGTTGAGATTCGTACCATCTCAATTATTCTTTTTTCAATATCAAAGGAAATTTCAATTGCTATTTTCTTTTCATTATTTTTATTTAATCAATTTCCTATATTAAATGGTAACTAAAATATTCGATTGATATCTTTTTCAATCTATATAAATAAAAATCAAATGCCGTTCGTTGGTAAGGACATCAGTTGAGAACGGCTGGACCGAATTGAATAATTTTTTTTTAAATGTTCGTCGTAGTCCAACTTAGGTTTTTATGGAAAGAAAAATTTACCACGCCCACTTTTTTCGATTTATCTAAAATTGTAAAACGGCTACACCGATTTGGCTAATTGTTTTTTTAAATATTTGTAGTAAATGTTTCCAGTGCTGCTACAAATATGGGTGGGATTGGACAAAGGGGCGTGGTATCTCCCACAGAAACCACAAATTAACAATCCATTATCTATGCTCCTGCTTACGGTATTTGAACAAAATTTGGTGCGTAGGTTTGGTGTGCATATCTTAAGTGCTACTGCAAATATGGGCGGGATTGGACAAAGGGGCGTGGTACCTCCCATACAAACAAAAAATTAAAAATCCATTATTTCTGCTGCTGCTTACGGTATTTGAACAAAATTTGGTGCGTAGGTTTGGTGTACATATCTTAAGTGCTGCTGCAAATATGGGCGGGATTGGACAATGGGGAGTGGTACCTCCTATACAAACCACAAATTAAAAAGCAATTATTTCTGCTCCTGCTAACGGTATTTAAACAAAATTTTGTATTTCGTTTGAGTGAACATATTTTAAGTTCTTCTGCAAATATAGGCGTTTCTTATTATAATAGACCGATTGGCATGAAACATTTCCAATAAAAATAAAATTTGAAGGCAAAGCAACGTTTGGCGGGTCGGCTAGTTTGTAATAAAAAAAACCTGCCACAAATCTACCGTTATGTAAAAGAAACGTTAAGATCTGTCTTATTTAACGAACTAATGGAGGGCTTGACATGTGCTATTAAATTCATAATATTTGCCGTCGTTTTGAACTGGTCGAAATGTTGCTTGACAGCCACTTAAGTCGCTGTAACTTTTCTGTCATTGAACGGATTTATTTGAAATATACAGAAAATTCGGAATTTTTACAGTGATATGCTTTTTCATAAAACTTGGTGAATTTGACTGGAATTAAATTCTGAATTTACTGCAATACTCCATTTTTCGCTGCAACCTATAGATTTGTCACAAATGGACCTGAAATTTTGGTCGAATTTCCTGATTTTTATGCAGACTAATTTGTAATTAAAAAAACCTGCCACAAATCTACCGTTATGTAAAAGAAACGCGAAGATCTGTCTTATTTAACAAACCAATGGAGGACTTGACATGTGCTATTAAGTTCATAATATTTGCCGTCGTTTTGAACT
>JAHXMU010000797.1:0-10019 GCA_019455685.1 Philornis downsi
CTCCGCTGTAAATCAACTTGACTCGTCGAGAGTAAGACGCGAATTGAAAATTAGCAATATAATTAACAAATAATAGTAGGTAAAAATAAATGCACCTTAGATTCTGGATTACAAATTTTGAATGAATTAAACACAATAGAGACAAGAGATGTTTGTTGAAATTACTGACCTTAAAAGTCTGAGCCTAAAAGTGTAAATGTTAGACAAATTGCAAATTACGGGTTCTTGTGCCACTTATTTATCCCCTGTCAAATTAATAAGGTATAACGAGAAGATAAGGTAAGCTTTAGTTTGCAATATGCAAATGTTAGGCACGTTAACTACAATTTGACGGGATTTTTATTAAAATCATGATTCTATAAAAACATGATTACATAGAACTACATGCAATAAAAAAAATACCTTCCGAGGAAAGTGTACATGAAATACTGCAAAGTGTTTGAAGATATAACAGGTAAACTTAATTATATGTACCCATAAAATATATCTAAAACCTATATATTATTTAAGAATTAAGTCATTTCATCAAAATTTCAAAAATAATGTATATTCAAAAAATTGTTTTTTCTTTAATTACGAAAAGTTTCTAATTTTTCTAAAGGAACTTAAAGTTTATATAAGGTACAAACGAGTAAACAGTATGCATCAGCTCCTATACACGGTTTGGCTCGAAGAATACATGCCCGATGACTAGAATTTGAGTGTACTATTTGTGTAAAAGTTTTCGCGGTACCAGAATTCTATCCATTGCTTTTATGGTCCTATGGTTATGGTTAAAGTCGATTCTAGTTGACCTGATTGGGCCTTATTAGTGTGGCTTTAGACCTTGCAAATCAACAATTAAAAAGAATATACTACTGCAAATTCTGGAGAAATCCCAAGAAAAATAAGTCAACACGCGTCATATTTTCGTCTATTATAAAGCTGACTTCGACAGTCTAATATGGCAAAAGCTGTATGAGGTCATGTCCTCGTTTAGAATTCCGGCTAAGTCTTTAGTAAAAATAGGCAAAAATCTTAGTGAGTCTTTTTACACCAAACGAGGTTTATCTGCTTCCAGTCTCTTCAAATATCTTTACAATCTTGTCAATTCATTGCACAGTAGGTCGATTATGGCTACCATAATCAACCTGTAATGCACGAGAAGTGTCCGCGGTTGAATCACCACTTTTGTGGTAAGTTTTAACTATCTTTTAAACGATTCATGTTCGTAAATGGCAAACCTTTCACTAAATAAATAACACTTCAGATGACAGGTATTTAACAGCTGACAACCTTGCCAGACCAGCGATTTTTAAATTACTAAATGGATATGCCTGCATAATACAAATTGCACCGCGTTTGAAAGCATTTGATGTTTGTTTTTATCGTTACATTTTCAAAACTACAACAAAGTGTGCTTGCAGTTCCACCAATTAAAAGCATCATAGTAACGAACAAAGTAGTTGTCAGTGATTTATTTAATTTGTTGGAAATCAACTACGGATTTCTCCAACTACGTAACTACGAATTTTTTCGGTGTAGTCAGAAGGAAATATGACTTAAGTGCAATTATGGCAAATTCGGTTTTAATCGTTACTAGCGGAGTGGGATGAAACCATGGGATTACAAATAATATGGCTTTTTGTAAATTTTTTCCAAATGCAATCTTACTCGGTCAATAATATAGTAATATTAAAATTTTATGAATTTCGTTAAGAAATGCAAGCCATTCCTAGGGCCTATTTCTTCTTTACTAATAGCAAATGTTAAAAATTTCGTATATCTATCTCTAATAGTTTATGAGGTATGGTCGCTTAAATCTTTCTGCAGTAAGTGTAGAGATACGCTGTTTTTTTTTTGTTCAATCATAACCTAACTTGGCGCATGACAATTTCATGATTGACAGTAACACATTATTTTTAGGACATGTTGTATGAAGTCCTCCATGCATACCTCTGCATACCCTCTGCATACAATTTCATGACAATTTCATGATTGACAGTAACACATTATTTTTAGGACATGTTATATGAAGTCCTCCATGCATACCCCTGCATACAAGAACGGTGAGCTAGACGTCTAACGAAACAGGAGATGGGAAGTGTACAAAGTTGCTAAATTGGAATCATTCTTGAAGGAAGATTAGCGCCAAAAGCAAGAAGAACTTGCAATTGCATTAGATCTCACTCAGCAAGCAATTCCACTTCGTTTAAAATTGTTGGGAATGATTCAAACTGAAGAAAATTGGGTTTCTTATGAAAAAACGCCTCGACATATTAAACATTGATTTTGCACCAGTGAAATATTGTTTGCCAGTTGTAAATGAAAAGGTTTTTTTATGTCGTATATTCGCTGACAATGATTATTGGATACGCTACGATAACCCAAAGAAGAGAAGAGCATAGGGATCCTGTCTCCAAGTCGTTGTCTGCAGACTAATTATAGAAAAACTCATTTGTATATGTGATTGAATTAATTTGGTGTCGTGTATTATGAATTGTTCATGCCAAATAAAGCCATTACTGGAATCGTCAAAATTTATATCGTTTTATGCATCTGCCCTGCTTGAGGAAGGAATTGATCGTAAATATATCTCATACTCACAATATTTGATTGTGTTATGCGCACAGTAGAGAGAGCCATCCTAAGTTACATGCATTTTTAAGGGACCACCTCAAATGCAGACGAGATTAATGAAAAAATATTTTAAAATATCCATCTTCACTAGAAAAACGGACAAAATCCATATATTATGTACGGAAATTCGACATTTCTGATATTTTTATTTAAAGAGATATGGAATAAATAAGAAAGTTAAATGTGATGCACTTTTCAGTGAAAACTCTTTAGCAATAAGCCTAAGCATTTTTTTGTTATTGCATTTGATCACTTCAAAGCATTTTGCACTTGTTAAATAATGTAAATTAAAGGAAATAACACTATTTTGAAAAATTGCTATCGAAAACTATGGGTTTGATTGGGAATTAGAGATTTATGTCTACAACGACCTCCCGTTGGGTAATTATTTTAACACATTTTACCGAAATTTAAAAAAAAAATCCGATATGGAACCTCTACAACAAGAGATTACTTGAACATCTTATGAAAAGAATCCTTGTTAAATTTCACTCTTCACACTTCTAATGTTTTCGTTCATGCAAATCCTGCCGTAGGTGGAAGCTCATTTCCCATGGGTAGTGTGTAATGTGTAGATGCCTACAAGTGGCGAATTGTGTTTGTGTGTGGCTACTCATCGTTGTGAGCAGTGCACACGTGCTGTTCCTCATTTCCCATGGGCAAAGTGTAAGCGATTATTTCTCGTTTCGCATGTCGATGTGCTGGACATGGATGGATAAATGCGTACTCTGGAAATTAGCAAATGCTTATATGAAAATTTTACTAAATTGCCCACAAAATCTGTCAGATCAATCTGTCGGTGCGTGATTTCTTTTAGGGTTAAACAAATTATCATTAGTGGCAATGCTGTGCTTAAGTCTGGCAACTTTTGATTTCCTTTCACTTTTTCCCTCCTTCATCTTTTATTAATGTTATCTTCCTGATAATCCACATAACAAATGTTGCTCTTGTAGGAATAATTTGTTGGTAGCATCTGGATTGTCTATAACCGGGTTAAAGCACCGGGCGATATGCTTTTAACGGTTATATTTTTACAAAGTCTGTTTGTGGTGCCGGTGTTTCTCGATTGCGGATGCAACAAGTTGGAAAGGAACCCCAACACAGAGACAACCAGTACACACAGCAGTGTACTAAGGCAACAAGCAGTAGTCCACAATGATGAAGATAACTCCCTCAAAGTTTGCCAGCAGAATGCCAAAATGAACAACAGGCACTATAGGGACTACTACGCGGAACCGACCTACACTGACATGTCTTTAATTCCTGGTGGTATTTACATTGTTGGCACCGATGAACCATATGAAGATCAGGAGTTGCCCGAGCGACAAGTGGAGATTCGAGACTTTTATATGGACAAATATGAAGTATCCAATCAAAAATTTGAAGCATTTGTAAGGGTCACAAAATATGAGACGGAAGCTGAAAAATTCGGTGACAGTTTCCTGTTCAAGTCACTCTTGAGTGAGAAAGAACAAGCGGAGTTGCAAGATTTCAGAGTAGCCGCAGCCCCATGGTGGTTCAAAGTAAAAGGGGTGTCATGGCGACGTCCACTTGGCAAAAATAGTACTCTAAAGGGTTTGGAAGACCATCCGGTAGTGCATGTATCATGGAATGATGCGGTAGCTTATTGTAAGTGGGCTGAAAAGCGTCTACCCACGGAAGCAGAATGGGAGGTGGCCTGCCGGGGTGGTAAGAAAAGGAAACTTTTTCCGTGGGGAAATAAACTAAAGCCGAGGGACGAGCATTGGTAAGTATTGTAAAAAGAAACAGGAACTAAAAATATTGTGCTATAACCTGCAATTTAGGGCACTGTGGAGGGATGTTCTCCTATCTGAATCGAAATGTATAGAATTAATTCAGGGTGCGATTTTAGTTCATCTATTGAGTTGGCAAAATGGTAAATTCTTTTGTTGTGCTTAAACTAAATTTAAGTTTTTTTATTCAAATAATTGCTGTCTACACCGTAAATGCTATTTTGTTCAGTGGCCTATAATCGTGCAGGCAACTTTTTGATACTTAATTGAAACAACGACTTGTTCTTCCAGAAATGTTGGTTTGGTTCTTTGAAAACGGTCCAAAATAAACCAATCTTCGAAAATCCCATCAAGTTAACAATGTACGCGTTTTTTTTTTTTTGTTTTTTTTTTTTTTGTGCAATTCGGCCTTTGATGAAGTCCAAGGTCGTTTATCTTGCTTGGACCAGAAATTTAAAGAATCCATTTTCCATCCCCAACGAGAATGAGTTTCAAAATGGGACCATTTTGGCCGTATTGAAGCAATATATCATTATTGCTTGCCCGGTTTTATAAGTCACTGCGGAAAACAAATATCGAAATTTTCGACAAGTCCAAGCCATTTCAAACGGTTTTCGACGGTAGTATGCGATACCTTCAGCTTCTCTGTAACTTCCAAACGCGTTCGTGGCTTTTAGCCTTTTCTGAAATTAGAGAAAGAAAACTATTGCAAACATGTTCCTCTTGCGTCACCATATTTACAATGAGATGCAAAATTAAACAGAATACTGAAAATGTGGTATTTCACAAACTGAAGCTTGAAATCAAAAATAACAAAACCAACATTTCTGCGAAAAAACCGAAATTACTTTCCGGTCTATGATAGAATATGGGATAACATTACTTCAGGTAATTGATTATATGCGCAAAAATAAGGTATACAAGCTTTCCTGGTATAAGTTTGACTTAAAGCAAATCAAAAAGAATAAGGGATATAATTGATAAGCTTCTTAGAGATACCTATTCCCTCGAAAGTTGCCGTAAGCACAGCCAGCTAAACAAACTCCTTTACTGATGTTGGGAGCAAAATCTTGTTGCAACAGTAATATTCACTTTTTTATAGATTTACATAATAAATTATATCACCAGTGATGCAAATTCTTTTAGTATTTTAAGTTTTATGCTGTTTAGTGGTTATGTATTAGCCAATCTGAAGAACTCGTATAAATCACATTTTTTTATTCGTTAATATGTTAAAAATTAATTATTAATAATTTAAAAAATAGATTTATTACAGGTCTAATAAGGTTGTATAATATAAATATATGAATAAGGTTGTATTCATAGATGAAACAACCTCCATTAAACGTTCTATTAGATGTACATTTGCTCTTCTATTAAGCTTTTGTGGTCAAACATTTGGAAATTTGTATATCTGGGCAATAAAATTATTAGAATTATAACTTTATTCCAATAATCTATGCATTTGTGCTTTAATTACATTAAAATTTTTAAAAATGTTTCATTAGAATAATTGTTTGTTTATATGATGATGTGTACAAATTCAAAACAATAATGCAATTTTCATTATCCTACCATTATATCCAGTTATCGAAGAATTTCAGGCGATTTATTTGAAATTATACGTTTTTTACATTAAAATTTGAGTAATGTGTTTCATTACACGGTATATTCGTTTTTGTTTACTTTGTACACCACAGTCAGATTAAATTACACGTAAACAATATTGAAAAAGGTGGCATTTCAAAAATATGTGCTTTGTCCAATAGTTAAAATGCTCTTTCTTGTGAAACTTTCAATAAGTGCTAAAATAATAAATAAAATAAAATTTTTAAGCTATTTTTGGGGTTTCCCTTAAAATGTAAACCAATTAAAACTTAATTTCAGAAATTCGATTTTTAGATCACACCTAATTTGTTGAGTTTTAAGCAATGTTTCATGCTATAAAAGGGATGTAGCCGTTTTCCGATTTTTTTTTTCTTAAGAAAATTGGTTATTTGATTCCATCCTTATTTGAATTATATTGACATGTTGATAGAATATATCTCTTATTCGTTACCTCCACTTAAATTATCCTAGATGGGGATTCGCTCTTGCTTTATTAAATTGAGTCTTCTGTAGTGTCGTTGTTTAATAAGAATAGACATATGCAAGTGTAATGTACGATATATGTTGCCATTTTTCGTATTCCACATTCCTTAGCAGACGCAATAACACTACCAATTCTGATAAAGTAATTAACAAACAGTTATTACAAGAGGCAATAGGAGTTTTATCTCAAACTGGTTTGAGATATGTTGATTTTTTGTTGGCGAAGACTTCAGAATTTACCAATAGAAATAGTAATTCACTGACTCCCATTTACTTTATTATCAGAATCAAAACCTGATTAAAGTGAAATCTCGTTGAAGACTTATGCATTCGAAGACTCTGGTTAATAATAGGTGTGAAAGTTTAATACTTTTCCTGCACAAACTAGTTAGTGGATTTATTGACTGTCCGTATTTACTTAGTTTAATAGGGCTTAATGCACCTTTCCGTTGTCTCAGATATTTGGGGATATCTAATATATCTGTTCATAAAAGTAATTATATTATAAATGAATACATTGTTAGAGCTATTAAGGAATTCAATATGTCGTGTTATTTCAATTTAAACTTTGTACTGCTCCCTAAAAAATTTAGTAGGAATCTTAAGCCCATTCCGGTTTTAATTGGTTTTTCGTGATTTTCTGTAGGAAATTGTCCATGTCTAAAAAGATATTCTAATATCGGAAGTTAATTGTTGACATTTTGTTTTAACATTACAAAACATTGATTTGTTTATTTGCATTATTTATTTCCTTTCCTGACAGCTGCTGTACGTTCATTTCGTTTCTTTTCTCTATTATAGGGCAAATATATGGCAGGGAGAATATCCCGACGTAAATACCGTGGAAGATGGGTACGATACAACTTGTCCTGTTCAAAAGTTTCCCCAAAATGCCTATAATATGCACAATATTGTGGGTAATGTGTGGGAATGGGTACATGATCTTTGGACGGAAGATGATCAGAGCCCCAATCCAAATAGAGTAAAAAAGGGAGGTTCATATCTGTGCCACAAAAGCTATTGTTATCGCTACCGATGCGCTGCACGCTCCCAAAATTCGGCTGACAGCTCTGCGGGTAATCTAGGATTCCGGTGCGCTAAGGACATGCCTTAAAAAGAGATGCAAATACATGCAAATATATGTGATACAAGGATAAATCCATTTTATACAATAAAATAGAATATCCATTCAGTATTCTTCGATTTCATATCTTCCATTTTGTACAATAAAATATTTGAAATAATCGTTATTTTAAAAAAAATTTTAATTTTATTAGTTCATATTTTGCTTTGCCAATTCTGGGTTAAATTGACTGTTGTACTTCTGTACGACTCGAGGTCCTTCCGCTTGGGTATCCGCAGGCTTTTTGGCATCTTTAGGTGCAAGCAACGCGTCTTGCCTAGCCTTTTCTGCGGATTCTCTTTTAAGACGTTCCCTCCGCATCTGTTCCAGCTTTAAACGTTTTTGTTCACCATCGTCTTCCTTCGATTTGCTTCGCTTTTTGCGCTCTTTTCGTTCTTTATGGTGTTTTTTGTGCTTTTCTTTTTTATGCTTTTCTTTTTTATGCTTTTTACGATCTTCCTTGGATTTTTTTAGTTTTTTTAGTGCGTCAGTTGTATCTGTTCTAGCGCTTGTCGAAAGAGGAGTAGGGCTTCGCTTGCGTTTTGTATTGCTTCCTTGTACAACTTTCGGTTCCGGTGGCAACAAAGCATTTATCAAAGTAAGAGGGTCATGGTTGTGCTTATTCTTCAAATCCTTTTCGATAACATCCCTTTCTTCGCCCGCCTCCAGACGTTTTGGTGCCACCTCGTACCAGCTTTTTAAACGCAGCGCCTCATTGGTATCCTGGCCCAAATACGTCAAATACCCAATTTGCTTCTCATATTTTTCTTGTTCATCCTTTTTCTCTTTTTCCAGGTCTTTGTTAGTGGTCTTCACATGAGACTTGTAGTCGGCAAAGAGATTGACATGTTCACCGGGTGAACACTGCTTCTCCCCATGGAGGTTTTGGTGTTTTGCGGTGGAATCATCACTTCGCTTCTCTGGTAAACCAGAACGGCTGCGTAAAAAGTTTATGCGAGCCTCGCTCTCCTAAAGGTTAAAGAAGTTCGCTGATATCATGTGGACTGACGTGGAAAAAATTGTATATCTTACCGCAAACTCGAGTTTTTCAAGTTTTTTGCGTTCCTCTTCACGGGCGGCCGCCTCGTCTTTTCTAACGCGTGCTATATTCTCCTTGGTCCTGACGTGCCATCTGTAGAATATTTCAACAGGCAGTATTGGTGTTCATAAGCATATTAAGCATCAAAAAGTTACCTTTTTTTCGGCAAAATATTCATTTTATTCCATATAAAAAATTTGTTTGAAAGGGTTATAAACAAAACAAAACATAAGCAGATGTAGTTGTTGCCACTGCGAGTTGCCAGAATATCGTTTTTTTACGCCAGGGCTGGGATGTTCACAGCGGCATTGCACAGAGGATTTATTATTCGGAGGTACGCTTTGGCTAACTTCTACAATATGGAGACGTAGTTGCATAATTAATAGTCAATAAATTAAATTAACTATTCTAGTTACTGGCAATTATTTTAGTAGTCAATCTTTTCATTGGTGGAATTGTGAATAAACATTGGGGTTAAATTAAATTATTTCAAACACATGCTCTATTGAGATCTTTTATTTGTTAAAACATCCAAGAAGAGACCCAATGTCGCGGAATACCAGTGCACAATACGCGTCAAGTAAGTTTAGTAGCTTATGCAAGAATAAGTTGTCAGAGGAAATGTCTTGAAGGACACCTTCCGTATAAATATGTATCTTAAAAAAAACTGTGCATGTGTAGAAGTGTCTAGAAAGCGCTTTTCATATGGCAACAGTTCTTGCAAGACCTGTCTTACATGAAGATCAGTCTTTGAAAACACCTTTCAAGAAGCTTCCGGGAAGACATTTCTCATACGAGACCCGCCTTGAAGGTACATATTCATAAAGGGAAGTAATTTTTCTACAGTAAAAGTGATACTTTTCTATACAAAATTGGACTTCTTTAGAATTTTCTAAAAGGAACGCGCTTTTTTTGACACTTTTCTACGGAAAAAGCGTCTTTCATGACACTTTTTTTATAGGAAAAACATCTTTTGTGATACTTTTCTAAAAAAAAAGCGTCTTTCACGGTACTTTTAATTTAATTTATTTATTCAGGATTGTAATTTTAAGCTTTAAGGTCGATTTGATTAAACTACAATATTACAACATATCTTCAATTCAATAACAAACGCATTATACAATTTTGCAATACTAATGTTATAAAAATTATATTTACAATATCATAGTCTACTTCACTTATTAGAATTTTTCACTTTGTATGTTTTTCGTCCTAAAATACGGAATTATAACTTTAATTGCAATTTACAGCCGCTCCATAATATAACAAAAAATTTAATAACAGATTAAATGCTAATAACAGATTATTAGCTACCAGTAATCTTTTTAAAAATGTAATTAACTAAATAATTAAGATGCTATACTATATACTATATATACATATATATGTATAT
>JAHXMU010000797.1:10119-128134 GCA_019455685.1 Philornis downsi
ATATAATAGCTCATGAAAAAAGGAAAGAAAAAATAATAAGTTTAGCGATAATCATTTACCCGTTCACAATAAAAAAAAAGATGGACAGCAAACTATCTGACGGCTATATCAAAGAAAAAAGGGCTCAAGCGGATAATTATATATGAGAAATATCATTGAATTATGCAAGAAGTCTCTTTTTGTAAGTGTTTTGGGATGAATAATCAATTGATTAGTGCAAATCGAGTAAATTTAAACAATTCTGCAAGAAACAGCGGTGATTGATTTGTAATAAAGTGAAAAAACAAAAGCAACAAACTAATAACTACAAAATTATAAAAAGAACAACCTAGAAATTGTATCACAAACGGAGACGAGTGAACAGATAACGTAGTATAGCACGATTGACCGGATTTTCGTTATATTGCTTTTAACTGTACCAGCATATATTTCGATACAATAATTTATATGCGACATTATTAAACCATGTACTAGTTTTCGTTTAACATGAAGCGGAATTATTAAATCGGAATTATATAACCGCCGAAGAGTCATACACACGCGCGAAACTACTTTCTCAGCATGCGAATCAAATGAGAGCTTATCATCAATTATAACGTCCAAACATTCAATATTGCGCACAAATAGCTACCACATTGTAAGACAAATTCAATTCGCATGGGCGGGAAGCAAACAACATTGCTTTTGTCTTAGACGGACTTTTTTATAAACAAAATCTTCCGTGACACTACTCTACAAGAAAAGCGTCTGCCATGGCACTTTTCAATAAGAAAAGCGTCTTCCATTGCACTTTTCTATAAGAATAGCTTATTTGGTGACATTCTTCTACGAGAAATGTTTTTCCTATGAGACTTTTCTATAAGAAATATTGTTCTTTACAAATATGTTCAGAAAAATTGTCCTTTATACAAATTTTCTCCAAGACAGTTGTTTGCAAAATAAAAAAAAAGTCTTCTAATGTACTCTTCTATATGAAAGCTTGTCTGCCGATTGAGTTTTCTTTATATGTCTTACAGAAATTTCCTTATTCGAAAGATTCACCTAAGACCTAACACATGGAGACCGTCATCCAAAACAATTTGGTAAGAATAAAATTATTATACAGAAAAGTACTTTTTAAGAGAAAGGTGTATAATTTGTGACTTTATTTTTGTTAAGCACTATGACTGAAAATAAATGAAGCCCTAAAGCTCCTAAAGAATAAAATAATATTTCATTTATTTTAATAAATATAAAATAATTGTTCGGGGTTTTTTAAGTTCTAAAATACAATATAAAACATTAATGCATATCCGAAAATGAATGTATTGGTTGGCAGTTGTTCTTATATTAATTGTCATTAGATTGTCAATATCAATTACGCTCTTAGTGGAAATTGTGTATATTAGTAAATATCAACTATTTACCATCTACTACGCATTAGTTAGAGGTATATTCCTTACGATATAGTTGAAAATTTAGTTCGTATTAACTACGTAATTTTTGCGGTTTTGTTATGACCTCTTGCCTGCAAATTATCAGCTATTAGTCAGTTTTGAACAGATTTGCTGATAGATCATTCACTTTTGTTATTTTGTTATTCTGACTTTAATTTTGATGCAGAAGTTGAGATAATGAGTCAGAACCATAAGAGTTAGATGCTTGATATACGAGTACACGTAATTAAGAGAGCTTATTGGGACTATGCAGTTATGCTGCGTCTTTCTTTGCTTTTTTTTTTTTTTTTGGTTATGCACATTTTTCGCCCTGATGGATCTCATGCATGCTATATTGATTAGGGTTTATGTTATCGTAACGTATGTCACGCTCGTCCGCTATACTTGAAGCATGTCTTCCGTCTATTACTACATACATATATAGATGATCATTCTGATTTGATTTGGCAAAGGAAATTATTGACAAGGTTATTAGTTCATCCGGCTATCAATCCGTGTATCCTAATTCTGGATGTAGAGGTGATGGAGTATGTTGTTAATGAGGTTAGGATAACATGGGCCATGAATACCTTTGGAAGCCCAAAAGAACCCTGTTCTGCCGATATAATTCCAATCAAGTAGCTAGCATTTGCACATGAGATTTTTCCAATGATTATCAGCATTAGCGGAACCAGTTTCCTGCTGAACACCATTCTGAAGGTGATCTTCATAATCCTCGTGGTTAGAGGTGGAGAAAGCAAAAATCGTTTTAATTAATAAAATCGAATAGAGGTGAATGAAAAAAAGATGGTCTCCATGTGCAAATGTGGTAGAGGCAAATAAATAATTTGCTCAATATGCCGTTCTGAAAGTCTTTAAGTGTTGTCGCGTTTACAAGTGTAGCCGCACTCCTATTTCGGTGGTTTTGCCAAGCGCAACATACTGGCCGACTTATAACGGATTGCCTGTAGGCAGAGTAAACGCATAGTAAACTTTGTACTAAGGTGCAGGTATAGGGTGGCGCACGAATTTTGATACTGTCAACTGTAAATGGGGGTTGCTATTTAAAGATGTTGAAGGAGTTTTTTTACCCAGAATTGAAGGTGTATCCGTTTCGACAGTAATTGGTTCCAGCAAGATGGAACAACTGCACACATCGCCAGACCGCTTATGGCAGGGCTCCAACGAAAATACCCAACGAAATTAATATACAGAAACTTTACTTTCTGCTGGCCCCAAAGGTTACCTGACCTCACCGCACCAGTGAGGGTAATTATGGGGTCATGTCCAGCAAGAGGTGTACAAAACGAAACCAAGAAACTTGACTGAATTGAACCGGTTCATTAAAACTATGTATAATCGCAGTGAATACATTTCTGATCAGATGTCGCATATGCGTGAATGAGCATAAAGGTTATTTACGTTCTATCAGCTTCAAAACCAATTGTACATATATATATAAAATAAAATTGAATTTTTATACAATACAAAGTGAATGAAAAACACTGACAAAAAAAAGTTATTTCAATCTTTTATTGTAGTTCAATTGGTGCGCCGTCATGTACATACATACATATATACACGATGAACGACTTTATAAATCTGTCCTGGGACAGAAGACGGAATTGCTCTTTAGTTGTAAGTATAAGCCTATGGTTTTCAGGCCATCAAGTCTACGTAGAGTCGATTTAAAGTTCTTCTTACACTATTTTGTTATGTACCTAGCTCAGAAAAGGTAGCTTTCTAAGAACGTACATACTTATACACAGGCTTAATCCGAAAGTATCCAATAAGTCGTGCAATTTCTACTCGCGGTTTCTTTATGTGGCCAAGAGCTCCGAACAAAGGTTCTCTGCTGAGAAGTTTTAGCAAAATTAAGACGATTGCGGTCCTTGGCAACACATTCGTAGTCATATCAGCACTATGAAAGAGCTAAAAAAGTGTGTTCTGGGAGCCGGTCTCTTCTTTCATACGGATTGTATGACGATGATAGTGCAGTTTCACCCGAATGTAGACGATATTTTTCCAGATAGGCTGATGGATCTTAGCAATTACCGTCAGTGTCAATTTCTCGAACATTGTAATATTATCGGGAATGATGCAACAGAAGTCCTACACAGTAGAAGTTTGTTGCCAGTTTCATCTGGCGGAACAAATCTATAAGCACGATACCAAGATAATCGAAGAAAGCTCAAAAATTTCGTTGATTTTCGACTTGCTTCATTTCTGGCACGAAATTTGTTTGATTTGTAGGTAATCATAGGCATATATCCAGGGATCACATCTCCCTTAATAATAAATTTTATAACGTAGACAAGAAATCGCTTCCTCCGAGATTTTAAGATGAAGCCATTTGGGATTTAACACATCTGTGGCTCAAAATATCTTTTTAAAAAGGATTAGGCACTCGATTTGAAATGCCAACATCATCAACAAGTCCTCAAATTTTTAACGGATGATTTTTGAGCACCAAATCTCAGGTAGTTAATTGTCGCTCTGGTCGCTCTTAGTCTTCAATTCGAGCTTCTTTGAACTGTTTTTGTGTCACTTGTAGATATTTCTTTCCTGCAAAGTCTGTTCAACATTCTAAACATTTTCGCAGCAGAAATTTCATTTCGTAAACAAAGTCTGCGCTCAAAGTAAAAAAAAAAATCTGACATTATAAAAATCTCCAAAAACTAATGACATTTTTATTATATGAAATTTGTCACAGATGGAAAGCCAAATATTTCTAAAAGTCTATATATCCGCGTCAGTTAAATTGAAAACTCTTCTTGCTGTTCAGTATCTCCAATAAGAAAAAAATTTAAAAAAATTATTTCCTATATTCCCAACTGGGTAATCCAGATTTTCTTCATTAAAAGTGCATTCGATTTAATTTCTTTTGTGATTAATTTGTTTTCTGTTAAACTTAACATTTCTTTATTATTTTTCCATATATTTGGAAGGAAAAAATTAAAGTACTTAACAAAAATCTTTATACATATATAATTTCTGTGTTTGTTCTGTAGTTTAATTACATGAACTGTTTTTTCTTTAAAGAGGTTTTGTTTTTTAGTTTACACTTTTTCATATGATACAAAATTACATTTACATACCTATAGTTTGTTGCAAAGTTCGATACAAATTAAAAAAATTTAAACAATTTGTTTATGTTTAAAAAATGAGAAATTATCAGTTTTGTTTTTGTAATTGTTTTTAAGGTTTTCTTACTATTTTTATGATGATTCTTGTATTCATTTGATTTAATAATTTTTCCTTTTTGTTTTTTTTTTTTTGTGATATACATACATTTTGAATTTTTACGAATATAGAAAATGTTTTATTTATTTTGTAGTTTTTCGCTTTTATTCGACTGTTTTAATATAAAAAACTATCTTTTGCATCTATTTGACATTGAGAGAAAAATAATTTATTTATTAATTTTTAGATATGTATATAACAGAAATGTGATTGGTGAAAAAAGGATTAACAAATGCGTTCCTTGAGTAAGCCGCCGTCATTTTTGGGTTAACACGTGGAACAAATGAATGAGGCTGAGGAAGCATTGTCTGAAGTGTGAATAAAAAACATAAGTTACTGCTGTGAATTTGGTCATTTCATAATACAAGACTGGACGTTTTTCGTTGACCAAAAAATGTTAATAAATATTTCAATTATTAAATTACTTGCGGAACGAAAAAAATTTTATATGAAAATAATTACATACTTTTCATATCTAAGGCCAATTTAATGGAAACTTAAGTAAAGAAAATTAAAATAAATTTCCCATTTAATAAAAACATTCCTTATTTAAAATTTTGAAGTGGTGGAAACTGAGCAGTGTAACCTTATGTAGACTAGAAACAACCTTACGTAGGCCAGGCTATGCTGGGTTCGGCGATGTTGTAATATTCCCGACAATAATCTAACATATGCCCTGCCCAGTCGTCTTACTATACGGTTATGCGATACACTTTGAGTTTGGTCGGCAAATCTTGCTGTAGGCGACGGTCAGCGAAAAGTATTCCTGTAGAACTGACAGGACAACTCGGAAACCTTACTTACGATCAATCAAAATAATTCCCCCATTTAACAAAAAATATTCCTTATTGCAACTTCCATATTCTGCCTAAATTGTATCGCCTGCTCAATTTAAAGCCAGTGTTTATTCTTGCGAATCCAGTACAATTTACCACAAGAGAATAATCTAGATCATATTATTAATTTTAGATCATTCTTTATTAAAGACTGATCAAAAGTGCAGGGAAACGTAATCTTCTTATCAAAGATTTAAAATAAATAACAAATTACATCTCAAGAGGCACAAGAAAGCTATTCAATGCTGACAGATCTGATCATTAATAGTTTGAGAAGATTTCTCTTTATAGTCGAAACTGTTGCCGATAACTTTCGAGATGACTCTTTAAAGGAAATTTCCTAAATAGCGAAATATTTGTGTAGACAATTTAATGACCTTACACGGCTTTTTTTAGAATCGCTGAATGGGAGCTACTACTTAACTATGATTTCGATTATCTGGTATGGAAATTATGAGGCTGTTTTTAGAAAATGCAGAATCAAAATGTGTTGTAATAGTGTGTATTTAGATGTACGAGTATAATAAAATTTCAAAAAAAAACATACTTAAAATCTGTATATTTGACAATTATTTGATAGATCGAGTAAAGACAGCGCAATGCATATATATATATATATATATATATATATATATATATATATATATATATGTGTTCCTGTGTTTCCAAATCGGTTCGATTCCTACAAAAATTCACAATACTCTGTCACTCCGGAACCGTGTTCCATTCAAAAATTATTATGTGACAAAAAAATTATAAATTGATTTTATACTGCATCCAATTGGCGTCGAAATTTCTAGTTTTTAGATTTCATTTCACAAAATAGCTATCTAATACTTATAAGTAAACGAAAAAACAGATGGTGCAATTAAAGAAATCTTGAAACACTACTAGTTTTTGTGGTATATATACAATTTGTTATACCAGTAGTTCAATTAACTCAAGATTGCAGCAGTCAAGATATTTCAAAATTTCTTTATTGGCGCCACATTTTTATATTCATATAAATGCTGTTCTAAACACTTTTGAATTGGATTGGTTCATTTTAGTATTCGTGCCGTTTTAACTCTTTGGAATTGTAACCGATTTTATAGAACTGGATTGAATATGGGTTTTCTTAGTTCAGAAATATGGCGTCAAAACATAATGCTCTTGAATTAATTGGCCCTCAGCTCTTCCCATAACGAAGCATTTACATTTAATTCCACAAGCATATAATATTACAGCTTTACACATTGGCACTGAGCCCTTAATTCCAGCAGTCTTTTGGCATAACAGATTATTTTTAAACCTAGTATTGACTTCAAACGAAATTCTCTTTCCGATACAAAATGCATATACGTTTTGAAACGAAACCTCATTAGCACGAATTTTTCGTCTGCATTCTGCTTTGCAGGAAGATTTGACGTTAGAGTCTCGAAACGGGAAATGTTCAAATAATCGCTTGGGTAGTAATTCTGATATGTGATGCATTAGATTGAATAAAGCCAACAGAAAGTAAATTAAAAACTGGACTGAAAAGAATTTCAATGAGCGCTAGTTGAGTTTAGGTTAGTTTACAAGCCCTCATTTTTCATATCTCAAGACTGGCATTTTTCCACGCGCAGAGGTCAATATCAGCTCTTATATGGAAACACATATGATAAATATGTGATGCTAAAGAAATCTCGAAATACTTAATTTTTAGTTGCGATGCGAATTAAGTGTTATGCTGCATTTTCATTATAGCTCAAAACTCTTGTTTGAAGTGTTTTGGACTTTCGATGTTTTCGTCATTTTCGGCAGAAGCTGATACTCTTTGAAGAAATCCACGAAATGAATGACATTATTTTGGTTTTAGTTTTAGTCCACTTAATGCTGTTCATGACGTGATCCAAACAAATTTTTAAAACCAGCGCTGGCTTAATAATATTGGAATAGTAATTTTCACATGAAAAAACTTAGTAACAGACTTTATTCAACAATACAAGAAATATAGACAAAACAACGTAAGCAAACAAATTCGATAACTTAAACAATAAAAACGTAGATCATATTCATTGCTCTCGGCTTTTTTTTTAGCAAAAAGAGAGTTTTATTTTGCCACAAATTTTGGCCTGGCGCCAATTTAGTGTAAACGGCATATTAAAAAAATAAAAGAAAACCATCTTGATAAGCTCTTCCACATCCCATTTAAGGAATGTAATGGAACTGCTTTTAATTCCGAGTTTCGGAAATCGGGGTCTCAACTCAATTCTGCAAAAAATTGTATATTCGACAAACCAATATTACGGTTGTAATTTCGGTTGTATTATGGTAAAACCGCTGTGAGGCAGTGACTAATGAAATCACCATGTTGTTTGAAATGTGTACTTTAGATTCATAGAACGGACACATTAAGCGTGAAGATTTCGAACTTTAGATTGAAAGGTTTTTACTGAATTTTGACATACGAAGTATCGTGGGTTTCCCCGATATAACCGCCGGCCGTGGGTTTTGCCCCAAGTTCTGATACCCGACAACCGCGTATACCACCAGATGCAGACCGCGATTAAGCTCACATAATCTTAAATAATATTTTGTACGAATTTATATTACTTTACTTACTATGTAAATACTTGCTGATGTGCCGAACAAGAGCCTACGAAGGCAACATGAATATCGTATCAGATGCAATGATACACGGAGTGGAGAATCGGATGAAACTCTCTTTTATTCGCAATTTCAGCGATGGAAAATAACACAAAAACTTGGCATTGCTTCCATAGAAAGTTTTTCTCACGGAACATTTTCCTCGGACCAATTGTCGCCTAAAAACTTGATCGCTTAAGTGTTGTAACGATCCATGGTCCGGCCATAAGTGGCCTTCAGGGAACAATAACTCTTTCTAGTAAAACTGTCCAAGAATTCGTTCTTTTAGACTAAATTTCAAAATTAAAATGTGAGAAAGAAGATTATTATGAAATTTCGAAAAAGTTCATTTTTTTTCGACGCCATTTGTTAATGTTTTCCAATCTTTTTCTCCCATACAACCATTTTTCAATCTTGCACTTTTTCATAATCAAAGTGTTACCCTAAATAATGTAGGAAATGAAGGACAATTTTTATTACGAGATATCTTCGAAATCAGCATTATTATTGGATCAGCATTATTAACTTAGAAACAAAACGACGCAACGATTTATAATTATCGCATACTCAACCAATTCAAACGTTGGGATGATTTCATAGAAATCTTATCCCTCCTATTGGGTACAAGTACGATAGCCTGAACTAATTATTCGAACGGGCGTTAGTTGGATAAACTATATTATAACTGGAGGAGAGCCCAAATTTCATATGATGTACACATCACGCCTATTAGGCCATTGCAGACCAATGAATCAGAAATCTATTGAGTGAAAGATTTAGCAATGCTAAAATCTAAAGTCGAACATGTTCTATTAATGGATTTTGCAAAAATTACTTCAGAAGTCAACATAAATGCTTCAGATGTGCCACATACATTCGTTCCAATTTCCTTGGAAATAACTCTGTTATGTGGAAGAAATATTTCAAAAATTATACAAAAATTTAACTTTCAGCATAATAGAACTGTTTTATTACAATGACAACATATTCTGTTTAATTATGTTGCACCACTTCTACCCAACACATTCAATCAGCTCCAAATGAAGAGAACCCGATTATTTACACATGACTGACCAATTCTATATATGCATAGAAGAGAAAATTGCGTGAGTTTGTGTTTTACCATTTGTTAACAATAACAAAATATATTTATATTTAATTTCTGATTTTATCGTTAATGTATAAAAATATAAGCGTTTAGCATTAAAATAAGTTTTTTTTTTATTTTATTTTAATTTACTTTTTTGTTGTTGTCGTATTATTTTTGTTTTGCTATCTTAGGTTTGTTTGCTTTACTACTTTCCTCTCGGCATCTCTCTATTTTAATATTTCTTTTTTTTCTTAGCTTTTCAAAAATTTCATTCATTTGTTGTATTTTATATGTATAGATATTATTCTATATAAATATAAAAAATAAAATTATATTTTAGTTAATTATTTTAATAATTAAAATAAACATTAACAAAAAATGCTCGAAATGTGTATTTTATTTTGTTTTAAAAAAATATTTAAATACAGTGTAATTATAATTCGGGAGAGTTTTCCGAAATAATAATAATAATAATAACTATTGCTTTAAAAGATGAATTAATTTCAAAACAAAATTAACAAAAACTTTACAAAATATTTTTTTTTTCTTTTCACTAAAGGTATTTTACAGTAAGAAATTTAAAGAGAAAACTTCAAAACGTAACATTTTTGAAAATTGTAAAAATTCAGAAAAACAAGAGAATTGGGAAAAAACTAATTAAAAAAAGTAATTTACAAAAAAAAATAAACGCTTTTTAAAAAAGGGCCAAACAAGAACTACGGATTAATTTTGATTAATTTACAAAAGTGAATTTAGATTTTCGCCAAAAATTCTATAAAAGATGTTTTTTGTTGGCCGTAAGTTTTTTTTTAACATTTGATGCTTTAGATTTCAATTTTAGAAAACTAATTTACACTGTTGTAGAAGGTAGGTTATGTGATTTGTGATTTTCTTTCATATTAAAAATTACAAATATTTCTTTGTAAATTTGAAAACCTGATTTTTTTTGTTTTTTTTTTTTTTGTTTATTCTTTATTCGGAGAAATTTACAAGTATTTTTGTTTCCTTTTGTAGTTTTACTGTTTCTTTTAGTAGAGACTATTAACTTTTACTTTAAATACATATTTCTAATCATTTGCTTAGATTTTAATTTAATATTTTCAGACTATGGTGTTTTCTTTTGTTTTTGTTTTTTTTTTTTCTTAGTGGTTGTGTTGTGATAACATATTTCTGCTAAAATTTATGTATTTACTTAACAAAAAAAAAAAAAGGCAAATAAAAAGTATATAATATTATTTTGTGTGTTTTTTATTTCTTTATAATTTCAAATTATAAATAGCATTAGAATGTTTGACAAAATTTTGAAAAAAACACGATAATTTTTTTGTTTATTTGTTTTTTTTTTTTTTGTTTTTTTTTTTTTTTTTTGTTTTTTGGTGCTAGGAGTATAGATAAAGTTTCTGGGGGCTGGGAAGGGAATAGAATAGTGTTTAATAAGTTTATCTGGTTGTGCCTTAGTAGTTCATTCTTATGGATTTGTTTGCATTTGGATTAAACATAATCATTGAATAAATCTATAAGGCCTTCAGATTGACCCAAGGAGAAATTATAGTAGCCATCCAATGGCGGTTCAATGGACAACAGTGGCGGAAAGTCAAAATCTAAAAAGAAGAGAAAATAACGTGTATAAATAAATTAACAAGTCACATATTAGATAGTCAAAATACATTCTTGATTTTTTTTCATCTCTTGTTTCCAGTTGTATTGATTGTGCTTTGAAATTCATGCCAGAGCTGAATCTCATGGTGCTACAAACTTTCAAATACAAACTTGTATATACAACAAAAACACCAGAATTGTTTTTATTGTGGTATGTGCCATGCAGACCCACGAGAATTCAGTTCCAAAATGAATTTGTTTTTTTCTTCCTTTCTGCTACTTTGTTTAATGAATTTGTGACGGATTTTGTGTTTATTAGATTTCACTTTTCTAAAAAGATTTCACTTCAGGCTATAAGAAAAAAATAAACGAACGTGATAGAAGAAAATGCATAAGACCTGATGAGAAAAAATAACTAATAAGGACCCTAACGGGACTATTGATAAAAGTTGTGCCTAAAACTGATACCTGATTTAACATTTGATTAATATCGGTTGGTTTCCTAAGTGGTATTGCTATTTTTGGTTAACTAAACCTAAAGAAAATGGGAAGAAGTACGTCTTGTGAATAAAAATATTTTTTGTTTCAAATTGCAAGTTACGTATTTGTATTATTACTAAGAAAAAAACACCTTTTAAACTTTTCAAAGTACATTCAGTTGTTCATGTTTAATTCGATCTGTGTAATAGAACTTTGTTTTCATGTTGATTCAAGCCCAAGAGAAGTTTAACTTTTTGCAAAACTTGATTGGCGGAAAGAAGCAGGCTGGTTCCGATCTTATATAGGTATATTTTTATAGTAGACAGTACCAGTCCGAAATCGATGGTACTGTTCTATTACCCCGTTACACAACCGTTCACAACTCGTTTCTAAGTGGAAGGAAAGAGACAATTTACTTATAGCTAACACATCTCAATATTATCTATTTCACTGTATTAAAATTATTTTAAAATGAGATTTTTTTTACCGGCTGACGAACAGAGTTCTCAACAAGTTCTTGTGAGTCAATGTTTTAAAGTCTCAAGTGTAAAATATTTTGGTAATTTTTTAATTATTTATAAACAAACGGTTAGACTATACACTATAACCGATTAACATAGATTTACATGAAATGTATTTAGTTTCTTGAAATATTTCAGCTAATTACGAATTCTAGTAAATGAAATCTATTTAATTTCTTGAGATATTCGAGCTAATTATGAATTTCTGACTATCGCCATTGAAGTTCATGTTTTTCCACCTCATTTAAAAGGCCTAACATAATTTTGCATCTATATTGTCGTCAAATAGAAACATATATTTTTCTATATCACTCATCCTTTTGGACTAATTGCCATCATTTTCTTGTCTCTGTTCAGTTCGACCCAAAAATCACTTCAATCTCAGTTTGTGCTTATAATAAGTTCGCTTTTCTTTTACTTTTTCGTCGCACTTTTTTCATGCATTTTCACTTTATTAAGAAACTACAACATAAACATATATTTTTAAAAGCGAAATTTTGAAAAATCATAAGTGAGTAACACAAAGCATACTCATAAGGTATTTTAGAAATCAAAATTCAAATTTGGACTGAAATCTCGCATAGGGTTTTTGGAAGAGAAATTAAAAAAAAAAAACAAGCTTAAATAATCAAATTTTAAACAAAAATAAATTAAACATAATTTGCTTATAACATGGAACACTTGTTTATTTTTAATATTAATGATTTTTTTTATAATGACTGTAATGAATGCCGTTTTCTTTTTTTATATTTTTTACTAACCGATTTAATATTCGATTTGTTTTTAACAAATGTTATCTTTTATGTTGCTTTGGAATTTTAACGCGCTCAGCAAGAACTCAGACTGTGATGCGAATATGGTATATGATTAATTTATGAATTGAGAATCGTAAAAAATGGACTGTGCATCTTCGATCGATCGATTGTGAAATGACAGTGGATAAACCATTTCTTCGGCTTTCTCTTGGCGAAATAATCACATGCAACGAAATGTAACGCAAATCACAGAGAGAGCTCCTGTCAAGCACGATTCCTTCGATGGTGGTTGTGGAGGTGGTGATGGTTGCTCGCGTGGAAGTTGTCATATGATTTTTGAAATGCTTGCCCGCGTGAAGGCATTCAATTAAAATAAACTGGTATTGAGTGGAAGGAATATACTTACAGTATTGGGGTGTGGGACTAAGGTTAACAGTATCCGAAATAAGTGCGTTCCGGACACCTGTAGTGGTATTGCTGCCACAATTCGAATTTGTCGTAACGATATGAGAAGAGAGTTGTGGTGAGTCGGTGACATCATCCGTGCTGTGGTGTGTACCGATCAGATGCTGATGATGTTGCTCTTGCGCTTGCTGAGGCTGTTGATGATGGTGATGGTGCTGAAGATCATGATGATGGATTTGCTGATGCTGCTGTTGCAAGGATTGGCCGCCAGTGGATGCTGTTGTTGCTGCTGCTGCTACTACGTCATAACTATCGTGTTGAGGCGATGACACAGATGAAGAATTGGCCGATGTCGCCGATGACGTACTGCTGCCTGTTATCAAGGTCGCATGGTGCGTGTTGTGTTGCTGTTCCACAGCGCAATTTGCCAAAGTAACATCATTACGCAAACCCGATTTCTTAGTGAGCGTGTTGGTCATCGCCACCTGCCCCGTAGGACACCTTGCAAGAGTGAGCGTTTGAGTTGAATCACTGCTATCCTGATTGCTGTCACCAGTTAGCCGACGTTCATGTTGTTGGGCATTGGGCGCACATGCTATTAGATCCACGGACGTGACTAGAGCATCTTCAATGACAGAACCACAAGACATTGCTTGTGGATGGGTTTGGTGCAGTTGTTGCTGCTGCTGTCTCTTATGTTCTGGGCCCACATGGGTGATGACAGGTCTTGTTATCGTGGGGAATATTTTGAAGTCGTCATCATTCACCAGGGACTGATGATGATGGCTGTGTGACTGCCTGCTGTAGGGATCCAGTGATAAATTTTGCTGCTGCTGCTGCTGGGCGGCCTCTTCAATTGATTTACTAAGGTTACGTTGGGCCGAACGTGTGTTTGTGGGATATGTTGATGAAGGTACGACAGCCGGTAAACCTGAAAGAAAGACAATTATACATACAATCTTAGTTCGGCGACTATAAACTTACCTAAACTATGCCTTTTATCTGCTTCCACGAATGGCGTCAAACGATCGAGATCCTCGATCAAATGATCATGATGTTGTATGGCTTCTGCCTGACACGGTGCCAATGAAGATTGGCCGAAATTGGGCGAATTTTCCGGTGATGTGTCGTGACAAAGGAAAACATTGATTTCACCGTTGTTTTCAGCCTTTACGTGGATTTCACGAGGTTTTGAAGAATCAGGTAACTGCAAGAGAAAACCACAAATTAGTATTCGGTATGAAATCGAAATTAATTACAAATGTCTACTCCACTTCTGGCAATATACTAAAATCAGAGTGGCTACTTGTTAAGTATATGCTTGTGATTGAACTGAGAAAACGACGATGGCAACAACGAGCAAATACCGACTCGTATTTTCAATATTTCAGATACTCAGTGCGAGTGTATATCATGCGGCAAATAATGGCCTGCCGGCTGGTCATACACACTGATATGTTATGGTGACATGTCTGTCCGTCACGTCTGTGGCTATATGTAAAGTTTCATTTAAAGATATTTTAATGAGATTCTATGCGTCTGTTTCTGAACTGCTCGCATTTAAATTGCGAGTTGTAGGCACATACATATATCGTTTATATTTTCATCTAAATATAATTTAAATCTTTTCGGTGCGAATGTATCGCCGTCGTCCATCGCATGTGGCTCCTGGCCGCAGACAAACTTATGTCAAGTTTATAAAAATACACTCTGGTAAGGAGAAAGTGTTATAAAAACAATCAAATAAAGATAAAAAAAAGAAAATCTTATTTGACGGCGAATTTTATTTTGGTGTTTGTATCGTTACATTGCCATAAAGACGCCTGTATCATTGTTTTCCCTATGACAGTTAATTTGTATTTCAAATTTCGCTAATAGCGACAAATGTAGGTTACCTGGACAATTTGTGGTCGGTGAAATGTCGAAAGGGCAAATTCTCCCAATTTCTTTATGCTTTACAGATCAGTAGAGATCGAATAAAATTTGGCAGAAGTTGCATTTGCGATAGGTGGGAGTATACACAAGTTTATAAAAATACACTTTGGGGAGGAGAAAGAGGTATATAAATAATCTCAGTTGATGCCGAATTTTCTTAGGTATTTTTGGTCGTTACATGGCCATCAAGACGCAGGGATAGTCATTAAGAAAATATTTCAAGTAACGCTAATAGCGACAGGCGTAGAAGTGTTCAAACCAACGCTGTCAATTTGACAGAAATAATAAATAATCTATAGCCGAGAGGAAAACGACTCAAGCGGAATTAAGGCAAACTCAGATATATTCATTATTAATATTCTACTTATTTTTACCCATATTTACAGTCAATCCCCTTCTCAAGATTCGATGTTGAAATTAAATCAATTTCTCAAAGCAGAGGTTTTGGAAAATTTTATAGTATATCTAAATATTGATATATGTAAGTAGAATAGGATTTGTGTTATCGTTATTTATGTTCTCAAGATATTTTCGTCTTAGAGCTATTCCAAAATTTCATATATTTCGGAAGTTAGAACAAATTCCCATAATATCAACTTTTTGCTAAAAACGTTTATAACCGTATTCATAAATACTTATTAGAAGTTTAATAATCAAATTTTTATAGCAAAAACGTTTTTCAGACATTCAATAAATCATTATGAATAATGATGCCCTTAATATCTCAAAAAGGCAAATTCCGAGTTAAGGCATTTTTCCTGCATCTACAAAAATGACATGCGCTCTTCAAATCAATTTTTATTCCCCACTTTACTGAGTACTGCAGCAAATACTTTAACAAATTTCAAACATTTCACTGCTGTTATTTGTAGTTCAGAAATATAACTTAAAAATACATGAACATGTAAAAACCACTTTGGTGAATAGAAATATGTGACCTGGCTGTTCACATGGTTCAGTGGTTTAAAGTAGAACTTACATTTAATGCCTTTGTATAAGGAACTACAAGCTTTTAAATGCTGTAATTTAAAAGGGAAGACGTTTTCTTGTAGTTCTTAAGAAATATTATATGAATATTTTATGTATATATCTGTGCTTACAAGGAAAAACGATACCAATTTTTTTTTTTGGTATTTTAATTTTTAAAAAAAAAAAAAAAAAAAACAAAATATCCGCCGTTATGAAAGTTTGTTACAACACTCGATATATATAGTATTTTGAAATAACGCTGTGACGATAACATGCGTTTTAAGGACTTAACAATAACAGTAAAAAAAATATTTTTGCTGATATATATATTTTTAGAGATATTAAGTAATTTTTGCAGAAACTGCTCTTTTAAAAAAGTTATCTTGTGAATTACACAGAATTTTCGACTGGGACAAAAATAATAAGAAATAAATTCGATTTTGTCCTATCTCCATTTAAGTCGCTCTTCCTAGTGAACACAGATAGTGCGTCATTAGCAGAGATTTTGTGACTATTATGATGTTTTACGAATTGTTACCAAATATCAATGTCCCATGCTGTTTGAAAACAATTTCTAACGTTTCCATTTAGAAGCTTACAATTTAACATGATCAAATGTTGAAATGCTTGCAGATGCATTGCTTACACCATAAATCTATAAGATGGTTATTTGATGCATTGATCAATATATAGTGTAATTACAACATTTACGTTTTTCATTGCATTTCTGCATTTTTCATTGTGTGACTAAAGCTTTGCAACCACCAATTCGGAGACAATAAGAGTGAAGAATACTTTGCTGAGATCCAGCTTTCAAAATGCACTCAGTTGTGAACATATGTCCAAATCCTTAGCAAATCTCAATGAAATTTTGTTTAATATTAAGCAATTTTATATATAATGCATTTATTGCAACTTACCACAAGTTTTGCTTCTGGTGGCGCTTTTATAACTATTATTATTTGATCTTTGAACAAATCGACATTCAATAAATCACTGTGCGTCACGTACGCCAATTGATCGTTTCGAGAGATTTCACCATGCAATTCGTTGCGTATCTGATCAATCAACATATTTAATTCGTTTTCTTTCTGTTCGAGACGCTCGTTCTCCAGCTTAATATCATTAGATCGCTCGGATGTCAACAGTGAATTGCCACATTTCCATTGGATGTTATTCTTTGATTTCTTCTCCAATATGCCAATGCCTTCCAGCACATTGGTGATGTCATAGATGCGGCGCTTCTGCACTGAAAGCTTAGTAGAGGCATCATTAAGATCGACCACACCGTCTGGCGATTCTTGCAAGAGATCAACAAACTTCTTCGTTAAAATACCCAAAGAGGTATCGGCTCGATTGCCTTCAGGAGTCCGCTTTGCACAAGACGCCGAATTTTGACTATGTTGGGAATTCGTTGAAGGCGTACCGATTTTATAAAAGAAATTCGGAGCCATGAGGGCTGATGAGGAAGAGGTCGACGAGGCGGATGAAGGAGGTCGGGCTGGTTGTGGTGACGGTGTCGGGAAATTCATTGATGCTTGCTGTTGCTGCTGAGCAGCTTGTTGTTTGCTGGAACGTATTGCCACAGTATGTTGTTGCTGATATGCAGTCTGATGTTGCAGACTCTGTTTCGCCTGTTTCTTGGGATGACTGTCATTCATGGGTATGCGCCGTTTCACCTGGAGAGACGCAAAAAAGTAAAAGTTACTAAGGGTGTATGAGAAAAGTTACTAAGACGGTATGGCTTACCTTGTAATATTGTGTCATATCTGTGGGCTTGTATTTCGTTTGTTGTTGCGAGGCAGGTGTTGTGGCATTCGTAATATTAGACGCAGTTGGTGGTGAATTTACTGTGTTGGTCGTCCCTACGGACGATGAGGGGGTCGTTGTGGACAACATCGACGGTTGTTGCTGGCCCACCACGACTGTGTTGGAAATGGCCGGGGCCAGTGAGACACCATAACCATGATCCAACAAGTGCGTAGCCATTGCAGAGGAACATGTTGTTGAATGTTGTTGTTGTTGTTGCTGCTGCTGCTGTTGGCAGGTTGTTGTGCTTTGTGTCATAAAAATCCGTGTATTTTTGGCGCTTGCCGAACCGGTCCGCGCGTTTGCAACGGCAACTTTGGCACTTGCCACACTTTCACCAAACAATTTGCGCATGGCGCCCGAACTGGCACCCGATGCTGGACCCACATTGCTGTTATTCGCTTGATAAATATTAGACGAGGCAGCAGCCGTTGTTGCATTTGTTGTGTTGTTGGTGAAGTATTTGGACATTTTATAAACTCAAATGGGTACAAAGTGATTCCCTTGATTCCGATCGATAGTGATCAAACTTTGTGCTTAATTTCTCACCCTCTCTCTCTCTCTCTCTCTCTCTCTCTTTCTCCTTATCTTTCTCTTAGCTTTACTTTTTTTCTATCTATCCTACATATATGATTTGTTTATGTTCTTAATGACCTTTCTGCTTCTTTGATTCCTTAAAAATACTATGAACTTGTTTGCATTGTATTACCGCTTTTAATACAATTTTCGCGTGAATGTGAAAGGAGAAGGGAAGGATAAGTTTTTGAAACTTTTCCGGGAGGTTTTTTCACTTCTTAGAAAATAGTAATTTTTTTAACTAACAGAGTGATTTTGACGTTATCGTATTGATACGGAATAGAATTTCCTTCTTTCAGTGTTGTTGCAACAACTTTTGGTCCTCGTTTCCTTCTTCTATTTGCTGTTTCTATTATTGTATGAAGAGGAGCGGAGATTTAGTTGAGAGGTTTCTCCTTTATTATATGTTATTTTGAATGAAAATTGTTGCTAAATAGGATAGGAGTTTAAGGATCCCAAATGTTCTCATATTTATGTTGCTTTTCCGCTGTTGTTTTTCTTTTGGATAACTTTGCTGGATTGTTGCTTCCTTAATGTTGCAAATTGTTGTACTTCATAGATTGTTTTGTTATTGTTGTTGTTTTTGTTGTAATTATATTAACGTTTCTTAATTTCTAAAATAAGCACCTAAGGATTCCATTATATCTGCAAAGAGAGTATGAAGAAAAGAAGAGACAACTTAGTAAATTATAAAAATAATTAGTTTTAAAGAAGAATTAGAAGCTACAAATTAAGGAACTATTTAGTGAATGTAGTTAAAGTCGTTCAATTGATTTAAACAACTTGTAAGACGTATTTATACCAACGCGACACAATAAAATACAGCTAAGTGTCAAAAAATTATGTACATAGAATCGTAAGAAAACATTCACACCTGAGCGACACGAATTGAATGCGACAATGGTTCTGCTGCGACGTAAATAAAAAACCATGTTTGCAGAATTCCTACAGTTTTTTCCAGATCTTGGACAAGTATTTTACACCATTCATTTTGTCAAAAGTTTAAAAACAAAATACAATATATTGCAAAAAGAAACCTATTACATTAAATGGCATTAGAAAAATAAGATTTCGTACTCAAAAGGTTTAGCGATCGCTTGACCCAGTACTGTTTGAGTTTATCTTCGATAAAATCGAAAACGCAAGCAAGGCGGCCGAAAACGAGAATAGTGTTTATGATCTAGCCAGTCATGCACAATTTCGGTTTCGTCGATTCCGTTTCCGTAATTTTCATGTCAAAAATACACCACGCTCTGGAAGGACAGTTATCCAAAATGTCGATACAATAATGGAAATTGTCAGATTCGACCGTCAGATTCGACAGCACTTCAATAAGGCTGGATATAAAAAAGCTCAATGTGTGGTTGCTAAATAAAAAAACTCATGGACCGCATTTTCATCTGCGAATCGTTGTTAAATCGCAACAAAATCGACCCATTTTTGGAGCTAATGATGACTAGTAGGTCACTTATGACAACGTTAAGTGAAAGTAATGCAGGATTGACGATCAGAAAGGTTTTTATGTCTGTTTGATAGGATTGGCAGGTTATCATCTACTATAAGCTGCTCTCTTACTCTTAACTCCGAACAGTACTGGCAACAATCTGAAGCAAGTAATCGCCCAGAAGCAGTCAGCTTTAGCCAAAAAGAGAGGAATGGAAAGAAATTCACAAAGCACAACGTCAGGCCACACATATCTAGTGTGACTCGTCAAAAGTATCGGGAACTTGTTTGGGAGGTTCTTTTGCATCTAAAGGGTGTCCCAACAAGAACGCAAGATTTGAATTTGGCGCCATTCGAAGTGTCATTGTTTGACATTTGAACAATTGTAATTGTTTGCTAGTAGAAGGTACGAGGGTAGTAAAAGTGGAGCGCTGCACGAATGAACAACGCATTCTCATTGTGAAATTGTTTTACCAAAATGGTGAAAGTTTTGCGGCTACAGTTCGAAAATTGCGATTAATTTGGGGTCACAATAATGCTCCAAAAGAGTCAACTGTAAAGAGATTAATGGATAAATTTGCCAAAACTAGGTCTGTTAGTGATATAAAGACAACAACGCGCTTTCGATCAGGTCGATCGACCGAAAATATAGCAGCTGTACGTGATGATGTCGCTCAAACTCCATCCACCTCAATTCGACACCGAGCTCAGCAAATTGGTGTCTCCAAATCCACTATGCAGCGAATTTTGACGAAAGATTTGCATTTTCATGCATACAAAGTTCAATTGATTCAGGAACTGAAGCCAGCTGATAATGGACAGCGAAGGGAGTTCGTTAATTGGGTATCGGAGAGACAACATGAAAATGCTGACTTTGCCGATAAAATCATCTTCAGTGAAGAGGCCTTTTTCCATCTTGATGGCTTCGTCAATAGGCAGCAATGTCGCATTTGGGGTGAGGAAAATCCTCGAGTGATTGAAGAGAAGCAAATGTATACTCAACGTGTCACTCCGTGGTGTGGATTTTGGGCTGGAGGAATCATTGGACCTTTTTTATGAAAATGAAGCAGTCAATGGTGTTCGGTATCGTGAAATGATAACCAGTTTTTTTCGTGCCTAGAATTGAAGAAATGAATGTGGTTTGTGTTGTTTCAGCAAGACGGCGCCACGTGTCATACAACCAGGGGAACAATTGCATTCTTGTTGGGACACCCTTTACCTTATAGCTCGGGCTTGGTGTCAAATGATTACCACCTTTTGCTGTCTATGGCAAAAAATCGCCTTAAAAGAAGTTTGTGAAAATCGACTTTCCTAGTTTTTTGTCCATGAGGATAAAGGTTTCTATAGGAGAGGCAGAATGAAATTATCTTTAAAATGACAAAAGGTTATCACACAAAATGATACACATATGAACTTAATCGGATTATTCTAACTATTCTAAATAAAGCCTTCAATATTATGTACTCTATATTAGGCTATCGTTTGTCAGTGGGAAGGGAAGATTTTTGGGACTAAAGCGTCTTTTCATGTAGCACTAGCATAAACAGACATTTAAAATGACGTCTATCGATTTTCCTCATATTGTTAAACTTTCAATTTCTCCGACGTTGTAATATTTTGTCCGCGATGTAACATACAAATATATTACAATCAGAGTCAATAAAAGAAGCACAGTAATTTTCTTTAAAATCACTATTTTGCAAAGGGATTAACATTAATTGAAAAATTGACATCATTGGCAGTGAACACATATTTCCTTCCATACAAGCACAGCGATCAAAAAAGTCATTATAACTGGATATTTGACTTCAAAGCTCGAACATCTTTATGTGAGAAAAACATGAGAAGCACAAAGCGCACATGAACGAGTGATAAACGAGTGGCATCTAAGAAATATATAATTCCACATATGCCTCTCCCCCTCATCTGATTTGGCTACCCACTAAGAGAAACTTTCTCTTTATGGGTTTTTAACTCCTCCACGGATGTTTAAGCTTTATCAGATAGAACGTAACACCGGAAATAAAGCATTATTGCCCTTTAAATGATCCTATAACGGTCATTGTCTTGTCTGAATAGGGTCACATAAATCACTTTAGACCAACAACAATAATCAAACTAATCAACGTGACAACATAACAACATAAACGTTTTGTTTTCTATATTTTGCGAAAACATTAAAAAAACGGAAAAGAAAAGTAACTAAAATTTTAACAAATCATTACTACACATCGTGGAAGAATTTATGTATAGTTACTGAAATTGAAATTCTAATATAATGCAAGAAATCGCAGCATTTGGAATTTCCGTTTAGAACTATTTTTATAGTCAGAGTGTTCTAAAAATACAACATCAATCATCATTGTCATTCGCCTTAGTCTCCACTACGAGTATATGTAAATTTGTCAGCTGAATGGCATAAATTCGGGGTTTTCCTCCAACGTTTACTGATATAGAGGTTAACACAAGAAAATTTCGTTTGTGCTTTTGTTGATGTGCAAAAATATTTAGTGGAAAACGTGCTAATACTACAATAGACAACAGAATAAAATAACATGTTAACACATATTTAAATATTGTGTTTTGCCTACCTATTTATGGAGGCAGCCACAGTGAGGCTAAAAATTGTGTTTAACTTCAGCCAAAAACAGAAAACTGTACAGAAATTTCAAGCAGGTAAACTGGGCTACGGTAAATATCTAAGTTCCTATCAAAAATGCTCTAAATTCTAATAAAAGCACAATAAAAGAAACAGAATTACGATTTTCTGAAGCTCTCCGCCCAGAAATTCGTTTGCATGGAAACCTAAAGAGCTATGAAAAGTCCATTTGCATTCATACAACCAATTTTACTAAATGTCTGCTTCTTACTAAACTATATAGGATTTAGTACAGTTGAATGAAAAATATGAATCTAGGAATAAATGGATTAAATTAGGTAATTTGTGTAGAAGTTGCCAGAAATAAATTGGTTATCTGGTCGATTTTTTTAATTTTACCAACCATTATAATGCAATACAATTGAGAAATATTTTAGTTACTCTTGTCTACGAATTAGGAACTACAAAGGAATAGTTCAATTTCGATAAATCGAAGGTCAATGACAGCCATCATGCATATTCATTCTTAGAACTAAATTTATAAAATGTAGAACATTGTATACATTATATTAAATTATACTGAATTTAGTGAGGCTAAAAAAAATATTAACCTAAGAATTTATATTTTAAATCAATCATTTGTATGGGATGCGTCATAAACTAATACAATGGATAAAAATGCAAGTTACTTCGGTCTACAAGCAAGGATTTACAGGAGCAGTTTGGATTTCGGCCTGGAATCGGCCAATTTGTATGGGAGGCACCAGAAAAGGTAGATAGATATAGCCCGTTTACAATCCCAAGTATTAAACTGCGCCAAATTTTAAGAACTTTCACAACGATTTATATTATCCAGCAACCAGGAAGCCAGGTAAAAAGACATCAAGATACGAGTATATGGTACGAGTATATAGTACCTAGTCCTGCCATATGTTCTGTTACAAATATAAAACGCGATAAAAAAAAAAAACCAATATTCATATTGTATTCAAAATTATTTCATTTATTAGAAGACAATATTGGTTATTAAAAAATTGTATTCACTCGAAATGGCCGCCTTTTGCTTTAACACAAGCTTTCAAACGGTGGGGCCATTGGGCTATAGCCGCACGTACGATTTCCATGGAGATCGAGGACGCTGCTCTGCTTAATGCTGTTTTAAGGCTTCCCAAATTTCTGTGGGGGGGTCTTGCAAGCCATATTCTCCAGTTCTGACCACAAAGCATAATCCAGTGGATTGAGATCTGGACTCCCTGATGGCCAATCTTCTGCTGCTATAAAGCCAGGAATATTGACTCTGAGCCACTCCTGCGTGGTTTTAGCTTTGTGCGCAGGAGCAGAGTCCTGTTGGAAGATTCATCTACGTCCATTGAAAAGTGTATTGGTCAAACCCTTCACAACACCCTCTAACACATCTTTTTGGTAAACCTTTGCACCAGTTTTTACGCCCTTTTCACAGAAATGGAGGGATGTGACACCATAGTGGGAGACTCCCCCACCAAACCATTACGGAAGAGGGATGATGGCCACGTTGAACCCTTGGAACAACTTTTTTCGCTTCCTTAGATGAAGTGGCATAAATCTTGTCATTTTGTTTGTTGAAAACTTCTTCCACTTTAAAAATTTTCTCATCCCTAAACAGAATGTTTTCATAGCCATTGTCCGCGTGCCACTGCAAAAGTCGCTTGCATCTTTCCAGCGTAATTTTTTTTAGCTGAGGAGTTAGAAGATGCCCCGTGGACCGACGATAGGCTTTCATGTGCAGATCATCCCAAATCAGCCTAGACATGGATCTGGTTGATATATCCAATTCCTTGGACATGATTTTCTGCATTCTAATGGGATTTCTTCGAATTCTTTCACGCACTGCCTTTACTACCGCACTCGTACGGACAACGCGCGGGCGACCACTTTTTGGCCTGTCTTCTACTCCAGACAATTCGCCGAAGCGAATATTCCTAGTGGTTTTAGCAACTCGAAAATTTGGCCAGCACTCTTTCCGCACTTATGCAACGCTATTACGCCGACTGGATTCTCTTTACCGCCCCACTCCATATTAATAGATTGCAAACTGAAACCAAACTGACTAGTATTCTTCACTAATCAGTGCATGTGTTCTGAAAAAAAAAGTTAACGGTTCTATTCTCGCAAGAAGTTTGAACGATAAGCGCTGGAAATTGTGTAACAGAACATATGGCAGGACTATGTATATTAAAAGTGCTTCTGGATGTTACATATTCATATTCATTCCTTCAGGTGAGGATATAAACAAGTGTGAGGTTTATATACGGTGTTAAACGGAGTCTATTAGTAAAATTTTAATATACATAGTTACTCTGTAGGTTGCGGTTAACAATGGTTAACAAGTAATTGTTTTCAAACTAGGGGTCTAAGAAGTACTTATTCTAATTTTTGGATTTATAAAATAGTTGCAGACAGATTCATTAATTTATGAATGGATTAAGCAGCAAATAATTTTAAATAGCATTAGAAAAAAAGTTGTGAAATACTTTACTTTTACATCACCGAACAAATATTTTGATAGCTATATTTACTATAATTTAATTAATATATGAATATTATTTATAAATATATAGTTCTTATCTACAGCATACAGCATACTTAAAAAATGTTTTGTCGTTTGTCGATTTTTTCTGGTAAAACAATTTTCTAACAATTCTAAAAAAATTACCTAACTAGTTCCAAAGAGATAATTAACTGCCTCACTGTGTAATAAACCATGGGTTAGGCTTGGAACCACATCAGAAATGTTGATTGCTTGAAATTTAATTATCACCTTTGAACTAATTCTGTTCCATATATAAAACGGGTGGTTGGAAATTCAAATGGCACAAAATCAAAGATTTCAATAAAATGATGTTAAAATTTTTTTTAAAACTTTATTTCTATTATAGGGTTAGTGGTTTCAAAACAATTTAGTGGTTTCAAAACCACCGGCCTGACAAGATTCTCAGCTATTAAATACCTGTCATCTGAAGTGTTATGATTTTAGTGGAAGGTTTGCCATTTACGAAAAAATAGTTAAAACTTAAAATAGTAAAAACTTACTATAAAAGTGGTGGTTCAAACGTGGGCACTTTTCGTGCATTACGGGGTAATTATGCAGATAATCCATAAACTTTGGAGCATTCGAAAAACAACATTCGTCAAATTATCACCGAGATACTGCCCGAAATGTACGACGAAGGGGTGGAAAACTGCCTCAAAAGAATCCGCTGCTGCAACCAATCCAGAGGCGGTCATTCAAATGGCATTGTATTTCGTACATAATGGCGAGGTCCAAGCATTATAATGAAATAAAAGTTTCATCGAAAATGCAGCTTTATGTTTTTATTTAACTTTACTTTTGAAACCTAAAAATGGATAACCCCTTGCATGGGATTAGAAATAATACGTTGAGAACAAACAACGGTAGTAACACAAACACTGCTTAACAGATGTTAGACTTATTTAATTATAATTTCAAAAGTAATGCATGCAAATATAGTCCTTCAAAATCAACTAGAGCATATCTATTCCGAATTTTGCTACATGATATTTCGAAAGTTAAAGCCAATTTAGAAAAATTGTAAATTTTGAAAAACAACATAATTTATCCTAAAGTAGAACAGTGGTAAGCAAATTAAATTTAGAACTCTAACTTTTATCTAACACTGTTATTTGTGATCGTGTATATCCGTTGCATGTGTATGTGCGTATCAGTGAGCGAAATTTTCAACAACTGAAACATTTTTGGTACAACTGAGTACATGGTACCTTGGAGTTATGCAACTTTGATCAAAGCAGTGCTCACTTTGTAACAAAAATATGAAAAATCCAACATTTATAAAATCTAACGATGTAACTGGCCTCCGCTTAAGGTACCGTAATCATCTTTCTCTCCCCTTTATGTCACTTTACAGTGTTGATAAAGAAAGTCAGAACGATCGTACGCGCATTTAAGTCACAATTTCCCATAACATTTTAGGAAATCGTAAAGGCAATGGCACACTAACTGATTGGTGTAAGAAATTTAACCCTATTTGTGCATAATTTGGTTAAATTTTCTAACAAAACATTTGCATGTAATTCAAATATGGTTAACTCTGTCAGACTTAGTGCCCTTGTATGCCTAAATATTTTGAAAATTTCAATATAAATGTAGTGAATAAAATACGTCATAAATTAAGTTATAAATGGTAACTTGAATTATGTTCGCACATCAACTTGACTTCAAAAATGCAATATATTATGGAAAATCGATTCTGTTTTGCGATTCTGTTTATACATTTATGAGATATGTATTGTTTTGACTTAAAAAAATTAAATTAGATTTTCTTTCGAATGTTACAACAAAAAAACAGATTTTGTGGCATATGAAGCAATCCAAAAATTAGCTAACGTCCCCAAAATACCCCATAGCCTATTCAACACTCAATTTTTGTAGCGTTATTAGTGCTGCTATTACCACTACGTGGCGAAATTTTTTGTTTAGAAACTTCATTGGATAAAACACCTGACATTTGCAATATGAACAAAGTATGAACAAATAATTGACAAAGAAGCCAGGCACCACATTTATATTATATGACAACGTGACCACTTCTTTTTAAACCTACTTGTGGATTGCTCGATTAAATTTCTTATTAAATATTTGCCATTTTCCCGAAATCTGATTAAATCGTCAGATATGCCTGTTATGAGTAGATTGCATATCGATAAGCTCTCTCTATTTTTAGTACACGTTCGTGATAATTTTCGTACAATTTGGCAATCTAATACTACCATCTCTGATGTCCACCATATGAAGAATGTAAACCACGCAGTAACAATAATAAACGCCAAGCTAACTCTGTTAGCTGTACTAAGTACAGGGGAGCCGCAAGAATCGTACTACCAGCACAATGTCGATGTCAATGGGGAATGTTGTTTAAAAATGCTGAAAGAGGTTTTCTACCCAGAGCTGCGTCGAAGACGTATCGGTTTTAGCAGCATTTGGTTCCACTAAGATGGAGCAACTGCACACATAGCCAGACCGGTTATGGCGAAGCTACAACGAAAATTCCCAGAAACTCCACTTTCCACTGGCCACCAGTCATCTGACTTGACTGTGTCAGACTTTTTTTATGGGATTATGTCAAGCAAGAGGTATACAAAAAGAAACAAAGGAATTTGGCAATAATTAAGGCGATCCCGACTTCAACCCTTCAAATCCCCATGGATAATTTTCTGATCAGGTATTGCATATGCGTGAATGAGCACGGAGGTCATTTACGGTCTATCATCCTTAAAACTAATTAGTTATATAAAATAAAATTGAATTTTATATATAATAAAAGAAAAATTAAATACATTAATTAAAAAAAGTCATTTGAATTTCTTACGGTAGCATGAATTTGCGCCACTCTGTACATTACATTGTTTTTGTAAAAATGTCAATAAACTTAGAAAAAACGATTATACAACATTTCGGGTATAATAACAAATATCTATTTTATCTTTTTTTTTCTTTTGAGAATATAAAAGGAAAGCGCAACTGAAATCGTATGAATTCTATTTTCTATTCTTTGTATGTACATAAGTAAGTACATCATAAGAGAACTAGCAAATGGAAAGTGAGAGAGCAAGGCGAAATATCGAAAAAGAAAGGCAGGCAGTAAGAAAAGGTTCTATATGAAAAATAAAAGAATCAATTTACCACCAATTTGTTCGCTATTACTTCTTCTGTCGGCAACGGAAAGTTCAACATTTGTTATTACATATGACGTTCGTCAGGGCCAGACCTACAGCATGGATTCAGCGTGATTGGCCAGATTTTTTAAAGAGCTGCAGTTAAGCTATCATTGTTAGCGACAAGCCTACTTTCCGCTTAACTTTTTACTTTAAGCCCAGTGTAGAATTAAGTTATTTCACGTAATAACATTTATAATTGTATTTTTCCGAGCAACCAACACAGCGACCAGCATCGCTTAAATTGCTGTCTTAAGCTAGGTACAGTGTTCCTTTCACGATGAAAACGTTACACGAGACATCCTTTCCGCATGCGAAATTTAGTGGCATGCCAGCTTTCTAGCTTTTCTACTAAATCTGGTGACAACCTTTTACATAAATTGTTAGAAAAAGTGGACATGAGGTATCATTAATTCATTAAAAAATACAGTGAAGTTATTAATTTCGACTTATTTTTTACTTGTATGATGCATCTTTGAGAGTTTTCTGCTATTCCGTTACTTCCTTTAGTTATACCGTTGTTCTTGACAACTTAAAATAAAAAGATGATATGGGAATTAACAATTTTTCATTCATGTCAAAAGCAGCACTAAAATTAGCAATCTTTAGGGCAATTGAAATCATTACTTCGTTTTCATTTCCTTGTTTTCTTCTTATTAACTGCATCCATGTATGAATTTTTTTTTTTTTAGCCAAAAGAATGGTATGACAACATTCAAAATCGGCTGTATGTGAAAATTAATGAAATGAAAATGAAATAGCGGTAACAAGTATAACATAGAAATTAAATCCGCATTTCCTAGTTTCTAGTTTAAAGCCTCCATTCGCCTCAAAAGGAATTCCTTTTCCAATATAAAATGTATACAATTTTTGTAAACGAAATTTCATTTGCACAAATTTTCTGCCAACATTCCATTCGCCTCAAACAAAATGCGAAAATAGAAAAATTTGCGATACAAAGTTGCTCGATGTAAAAGCTGGACATTTTTCGTGTTGCCTCGAAACGGAATTAATGTTTTCATAACTGTTTGGAAAATGAATTTTGACAGGTTTGGAATTATACATCAAATTTGTTCGACGACAACAATAACACAATAAGGGATAAATTAAAGAATGCATACAAATAAATTCAAATAAATATTATCCGTATACAGATAGAAGCAAAATAAACCAGGCAGAATTCCATTGGGGGTCGCTTATACCAGCTAATACCAAAAATTATACAAAACATTTTCGTAAACAAGTTTTAAAATCGAAGGTTTCTGCTGGACAAACTAAATTAAAATTTCAAGGCACTACAGTGTTGGTAAATTGTGGATTGGGACAAATCTATCATATTTATCTGTCGAAAATTTTTATAAATACTGTTAAATCTTAAACCGTGTAATAAAAAGAAACCGTTGTGTTACGTTTATAGTTTAATAAACAAACATATCACACTATTTTTGCAATTACCGAGGTTACAAATTGTTCAGTCTAATATGAAGGTCTTAGCTAAAGATCAAGCATTACTCCAAAATACCTACCAATACGCCCAAATATCACACACGCTTATCCAGAGAGGTTTACGACCATGTTTCTAAGGCGTGATGACTGAGACGGAGTTAAGGGACATACTAAAGTTTAAGTAAAATAGGTAAAATATTTCCCAAATTACGAAATGTATTCATTCGTTCATACTTGAGATCAATAATATATTGGGATATTCAAGTAGTTTCCTTCTTTCCCAACGTATTTAACTTTTTCACTATCGAAATGTTAAAAATGCTTTTCAAGCAAGTAAATAATGTTCCCATGTGTATGGAGAAAATGTATTGACTGAACGCCAGTGCCAAAAACTGGTTTTCAAAATTTCGGTAATGTTGATGCTGAAGATCCACCATGTTCTGAAAGACCAACTGAAGCTGCTGAAGACACAATAAAGGCATTAGTTGCTGCAAACCGTCGAATACCATCTCGTGAGATGGCTGAGAGAATAAATTTATAGAATTCCTCCGTTCGTGTTCATTTGAAAGGCCTGGGTTTAACCTGACAGTTGTACCTATGCCTACGTCATATGCTTACGGAAAGACGTCAGTGATTTGCTTCTCGTATATATGTCTAGAAAATTATTCAATTATCCAATGTTACTGGAGATTAGGGAGTGAAAAATGATAATCACTTCATTAAAAAAGTGACGATGCCTGCTTGATAGGATTTTGGAGAATACTTTTTTTTAAGCTTCTACCGGACGGCACGATGATCATATTTGAAGTGTAACACAAACATGTGAACAAATTGAATGATTCGAAAAGTCCAAAATTGATCAACAGGAAAGATCCACCAACATAATACAAGACCTTATACAAGTTTGGTAACTCGGCAACAGAGCACTCTACAAACATTTAAAAAGGTGGTCAAAAATCACTTGGATTAGTATTTTGCCACCTAAAAACAAAAGTTATATGAGCGTGGAATCATGCAACACCTAGAACGATGGTAAGCTGTATTGGATAAGAAGGGCATTATATAATTCAGTAAAATATTTATTCACTATATGGAAATTGTCTTTCATAAAAAAAAAACGAAATTACATCTATAAAGAAAATTTAATTTTTTTTAATTTAATTTTAATCTTCATTTTGATTATAAATACTAATTCGCAAATGCCAACTCTATTGAAATTGTAAGAGTAATTAAGTAATTAAGAGTAATTCAGATTTTCCTAAATTTTAAATGTTATTTTTTAATTTACCCGAAATTTTTATATTTCGAAATCACGTTTATTGAAATCATTGTATTACTTTCAATGATAATTTCCTTAAAAACAGTTTCTTCAAGTTTAAATTTAAATTGTGATTTTGTCAAAAACTGATCAGTGAATTGAAATAATTGTCACATTGAAAAAGCGCACTTTAAACCGAGATTAGGAAATTTCGCAGCACACGTGATTTGCTTTGGTGTTATTGCTACATATTTCTTGCAGATTAACATTGGAATTGTTGTTTTCAAAATATATGAATATGAAAATATATGAAGGCAATTTAATTTCTAATTTAATTTTCTTAAAGACTGTGTAACATTCTTTATTTTATTTTTTTTTCATTTCTGCCACAATTTATTGCTGCTGCATTGTAATAACTTTGATTCAAATTAGTTTTCTTTCAATTAGATTTGTTTAAAAAAAATCTCGCACCGCTCTTTTGCAATGGAACGTTTGTCTTAACCCTCATTCATTCACTCACTCACTCACCCTTCCAAGTTAACTTGTGTAATGTTGATGGACAAGTAAAAACTACAACAACCATCGCAAAAAGTTTAAGCCAACACAAAACGCACCAGGTTTAAGATTTCTTTTAAAAAAGAGCGAAAGTATAACACGAAAAAACATAAAAGAGAGAGGGATGGATCACATTGATGGCTCTGGGTTGGCTGGCTGGCTGGTGGCCCTCGCCACAATAGAGCATCACAGCAAGAATGCGCTGATCTTACACAAAAAGCCCTCATCAAAAGATGAAGCAGAATGAATACAAAGACGAAGAAAGGCAAGAAATAGCAAAACATAAAAGTAGTAGACGATCCAAACAAAGTGTATCAAAAGCGGATCTCCTAAAATAAACGAAATGTATAGTTGGATGAAATTAAAGCCTCCCCCCGCCACACTCTCTAAGATCTCTTACAACGTACTATCTGTCTGCAATCCCCTCCTTGCTCCTCTGCCTGCTTGGTGTCTTTTTTTAGGCACTGTTTTGATCTGTTTGTTTTCCGTCCCAATTTTTGTTGTTATTCGTGATATCATTTTTCGTGTAGATTTTGAGCAGAGAATCCGTTGGAGGTTTAGTTTTCTGGTATTTCATTGATGTAATCCGAGTTGAGAACATGGAAACTTTAGACGACTTTAATGAGATTCAGCTCAGCAGCTCCCTGCCCATTTAGGGCAAGAACAAACATTTTATAGAGACTTTTTTCATTTGCATTTATCTCTTTTTTTATGGCTCCAAGTGTCTCCGATGTCTTTATTAGTATTTTTTTTTGTACGGATCATAGGGGCCACAAAAGTGTTGAAAAAATATTTGATCGATTCGCAGATACAAACAACTCTCACTTCTGCTCCGTCTACTTTCAGGCAGGCAAGTAGGTAGGTGGTGGTGTTTTCAAAAATTATTGATGAACTCCGGATAATGTTGGTGATGACGATAATGACAATGTCAATGCAAATTGCTTCAACAGAAAAAGTAACTGTAAAAAGTATAAAATTACTTTTATCGTATTCAGTTACATACATATAATGTTTATCCTTTTTTTAATATGAATAATACTGAACAACAAAATCTGTTGTATTGTGAGGGAGCAAGTAAACATTTAAAGTGACCGGCAACATAAGAGGTACACAGGATCAGTACCTTTAAAGAATGATTTAATAATTTGCATTTTAATCTGTTCAAACAAACTGTAACATTCACGCCTTTTAAGCAGCCTTAAGATTCATTCGCAATTATCATGGCTAGCTTGCAACAGAAAAAGCAGCTATCTGTGTAAATTTTATATTTTGAAAACATATGGTAATCTTCTCTTCAAAATGTCAGTAAAAATGTAGATGTGGCATCAATGGCTGCATATTTCGAAAAGTAATAGTAATACTATTGTGAAGTAATCAATTTGCTGCAATGTTTTCGATCATTTAATCCATCCCTAGAAGTTTTCACTTGTTCGCTTTTTGGTTCCGTTTGTGTATTTTTACTATTCTTCTTCTTGCTCATGTGTATTTATAGTAATGTGTTCGAGCACGATTTGTGGTTGATACCATTTTTAGCAATAAAAATATGTTAGGTGTACAAATAAGTCCAGACTCTACAATTACAAAAAATGGACCTGTCAGTAAGTTATTTTCGAAACTAATAATTTTCGCGTATAAACTGGAAAAATTACTTCGCAAGGAAAATTTTTTTTAATTAGCAATGCCAATTTATTGTTGGTTTCCAACACTAAAATCGGAATATCTTACATTTTTGCGACATAATATATTCGATAACGCATTTGTAAACTTGTGAAAGACAATAACAAGAAAGAAAAAACAACTTTACAAACATATTATCGAACATTTTATGGCACAAAAATATTAGCTGTTTTTATTTCAGCATTGAAACCCAATAGAAGAAAAGCTGGCAATGCGGCTAAATTTTTTCAAACTATGGCCCATGGACATTTTTCCTTGTGAAAAAAAAGTAGTAAGCAGCTTTAATCCTGTAATATTAGCGATTTTGTATCAGCATCAAATTTTTTTGTCGAATTTTGAACAGAATAAGCGTGAACTTTTCATTTACTTCTGTAATTGGAAGAAATCTGCACCTGAGTCGCATCGATTGCATTTGGAAGCATAGACTGCTTCAAACCCTATCGTAAGTGATTTCGACGAAAAATGCAATGAAAAAATTAAGAAACATTCGGGGTGAATATTTGCAATTATATTTGGGGTGACTCAACAAGCAGTTTGACATCACTAAAATCCTTGGAAATGATCCAAAAGGAAGGAAGTTGGCTTCCATATGAGTGAGAATTCTTTGCAGGTATAAACGATTTTAGTGCATCGTCTAACCACTGACGATGAAAAATGGATGCAGTGTGACAACCCAAAGAAGAGAAAATCATCGATGAAATCCACTTGGTATTCGTATGCTACCAGAAAGATGACAGAAAATAGTTCCTGGGCAATATATTGAAGAGTACAAAATATAAAGTTTTTCACAATAAATGACGCTTATTTGTACTCCCAACAGCAGAAATAAATGGGTAGATGGTTAAATTATTATTTTCTTGGAATAATCTTCTTAATAATCTTCGAAACGCATCATTGAAGAATATAGCAAACAACACAGTGTGATGACTGCAGGAATCCCATTTTTCCATTTTGTAAATCAAACAACAATAGTTCGCTTTAGTGTCAACAGAAATGAAACCAGTAATGCGGTGATGCTACATCACACTCTGGCAGATTCGCTAATGAGTTATTGATATATCCTAGACTATTGGAAAGTCTTCATTTAGGTCACATATTTATTGATATCTTCCCATATTTTTTGTTTTAAGTATGTCAAAACTTTGTCATATCGTTCAAAATTGTCATCTCTAGAAGCAACTTAAATACAAATTGTCAATTTTTATGGCAGATTCTCAAAATAAAACTACAAGACTTATTGATTTCGATTATTTAAAATTTTTGCATACCGACTCGAAATTATATGTTTCATTTTTAAAATGAAATGCAAATTCTTCTTCAAATTCTAAAAATATGCAATTTAATTTAAATTTGTGGAGCTCTTGTATAGAAAACACTTATTATAATTAAAATTATAATGATGAAAATTAAATAAATAAATAATTCTTTAAAATGTTTGAAATTTGAGCAAGAATTCAGTTAGTTTAGATCGTGGGTTCGAACCCCGACGCAATCACTAACATTATTTAAGCTGCGTTCATCTCGATGTGTCTGACAAACACTTCGAGTAGTCGAACTGATTCCTGAATATGGGGATGCAAGGGAATTTGTTTTAAACTAATATTCTTCATATATATAAAAATGAATATCTGTCTGTCTGTGTACAAAAATAGTTTGTAAGAGAACTCCTCTCACACGGCGTACCCGATCTTCATGAAACTTTCAGGGCTTATTCGTGTCGGCCAGGAGAAGGTTTTTAACTATGTCCGAAGGTCGAAATCGAGGCGAGTGACATGATAAGTCCGTCGGAAAAGTGGAAAACTGGACATTTTTCATTATATATATAATTCTACTGTACGAGCGTTGTCATTGAACTCCTCCTAAACGGCTGGACCGCTTTGCATAAATTTTTGTATATGCGTCTGGGTGGTGCCCGGGATGGTTTAGATTTACAATTCGGTCCAATTGGACAAAGGGGCGTGGTACCTCCCATACAAACAAAAAATTAAAAATCAATTATTTCTGCTCCTGCTTACGGTATTTGAACAAAATTTGGTGCGTAGGTTTGGTGTACATATCTTAAGTGCTACTGCAAATATGGGCGGGATTGGACAATAGGGCGTGGTACCTTCCATACAAACCATGAATTAAATATCCAATATTTCTGCTCCTGTTTACGGTATTTGAACAAAATTTGGTACATCGGTTTGGTGTGCATATCTTAAGTGCTACTGCAAATATGGGCGGGATTGGACAATGGGGCGTGGTACCTCCCATACAAACCATAAATAAAATATCCAATATTTCTGCTCCTGTTTACGGTATTTGAACAAAATTTGGTACATCGGTTTGGTGTACATATCTTAAGTGCTACTGCAAATATGGGCAGGATTGGACAATGGGGCGTGGTACCTCCCATACAAACCATGAATTAAATATCCATGGCCTTTCTTATTATAATAGACCGATTGATGAAATATTTCCAATAAAAATAAAATTTGAAGGCAAAGCAACGTTTGCCGGGTCGGCTAGTTCTTCATATTTTGATAAGTTTCATACAATCATAAACTCATCTAACAAAACATAGTTTTTATGATAGTCATTAGTTGATACCGATTTAAACCGGCGTTTTCCTTAAAAAAAATTCCCTCTTTCGAATTAATAAAAAAATTGTTATTTTTTTAAATGGGCGGGTTTTGTGAGTACCCCCTCCTTTTATGGCATATAAAACGTTATAACGCATTTTAAGTTGTAGACTTTAATGAGTTTTCATTCTAAGGATGGCTACAACGCGCAGAGTTGCTACAAATAAATCGGATCGATGGAAGTGTCACGCCTTTTACCGTCTTTTTCCGTCCTCTTTGTCAAGTCCGAGGGTTAATTAACAATTTATGACCTTTTACGGTATATTTGAGAATTTACTGTTAACAGGGGAGAGCAAGGAGAGATAATTTGTTTAATAACATGACAATGTTATGTTATCACATTTAACATAGCCGCTACACACATGTCTGTATGCTCGCTCATGTTAATTATAGCAGAGATCAAAGTAATGGCAACAAAAAAAAGCATTCGGTTGTGAGAGGTAAAAAAATAAAACGAGTGCGGCTGTTGCTGGTGTTTTTGTTTGTGTTGGTTTTGATTGTGTCGCTTATTTTATTAAATTGTTTTTTTTTTGTTTTTGTTGCTTCGGATGGCATTGAAAAATAAAATAATTAACATTAAACAAAAAAAAACCCCAAGAAATAGGAACAACAAATAGATTGAAAGACAGGAAACTAAATCCACCAGCAAGAAATCTAATTTTATCAGAGTTACAAAAAAGGAAAATTATGTCGTATGACATCTTAAAATATGCAATCTAAAGACATTAAGTGGAGGGGATGGATATAATCTCACAAATCTATACAATTTCTTTACCTACAGGCTCGTCAATTGACATGGGCATAAGCCAAGGGTGGGTGTCATCTCTGCACATGGCGCGACTTATTCTTTTAAGAGGGTGACGGTCTGGCAGTAAATATAATGACTTCAACCAAAGTCCACATTTTAACCAAATTTTCGAGAAAACTTGTAAGTATGTAGAATGGCCAATAACCGACTTAACCAAAAATAGAGCTAAATCCGTATGATTACTATTTCCCTGAGCAAATCAAATCTAGTGCTACCCTCTGAACGGCAGGTCAGATTGACAGGTCAGCAGACCCACTTCCCACAATTACATCAGAGCAGCCCTACACCGAGCAAACGCTCTGGAAACAAACACCGTTGCTCTGGCCAAAACGCCCTGAGCAGAGAGCATGTTGCTGACTATCCAGTCATCACCTGACCTAGTTATCGCTAATCCCTGGAGGTTACTTATATGTGCATATAAGGTATAATCGCACAACACATACCACCAGTCTTTGACTGGTGTACCGCAATTGCACGACTCGTGATTGGACAAGGCTCTCTTATGACCCATGACCCGTCAACAAGAAACCAAGACAGACGTTAAAACCAAAATCAAGATTTCTCCCAGCGAACCTAACATCTGACAAAAACCTAAATGTAGCACGTCTGTTATGACTCTTCCCAACGTGTTTACCATCTCGACAAGACTCGTTCATCCAGGAGTCCCCTAAGCTCAGCCCTACCAAATTCGCAAAATGGGCCAGTCCGTTGCCGCCAGTGCATACCCTTTCCTAACCTCCAATTCCGTCGCACGACGGATTTAAAAATCCAGAAAGCCGGCACCCATCAGTACCTGAAGGGCATCTGTCGATACCGTACGACCTACTGGCATACAAGCCAATAAACCACTCTCTGACAAGAGAGGATCTTACGATACCCGAGTGCAGACTTCACCGATTAATACCACACAAGGGACGCGTAAGTTGCCATGACAACAAACAGCCCCTGATAAATGATGCTGATGCGAACAGCTCGTCCGCTAAGCCCCAGGCACTCCTAAGAACACGTCTAAGCTGGCTAACAACGCTCACCTCTCAACCTATCCAAATGAGGCAAATAGTTCATTCATGGCAACGCCCAAGTACTTCACCTCGGTGACGCACAGATCCATCAGTCAAACGAATAAGTGGTTTCCGAGATAATCTACCCCGCAAGAGCATCATGTCGGCCAGCAACATCCACCCCGACATGTTCCGGACATTGCTATCGTCATCATGGCCAGGACCCTCTGCCAAAACTGGGAAGGAGAGCGACCCTAATCAATATATGGTTAACAAGAAACAGTTTGTGTGAATCGTAGCGCAAAATTAACACGAATTATAACGGGCGAACGAAAATATGAATGCCAGCCAGTGGTATCAAAAGAGCAAACATCAAGTGGAAAATAAAAACAGACGTGAAAGCAATCTAACAATTTTTAATTAGCTGATGAGGTGGATGCCAACCTAAAATTAACCGAAAAGTTCTACCAGTCACCGGGCAGAATTGATTGTAGTTGCCTACCCTCTTCTAACTCCTCCTCATCACGACATGATTTAATTATTGTGTAATTTCTTAAGCTGCAATGCTAGCGGACAAAGCAATAGAAGCAAAAAACAAAAAACACACTCACACATGCACACATTCACACAACACTGCGGTAAATTTGGTGTAATGAAGAAATGTAAAAGCCATGTTTGTCATGCTGGCTGGTTGCGCTTAGATAAACAGATACTCAGGCTGTTTAGATACATTGAGAGATAACAGTGAAATAGTGTTACAATGTTAATTGTTTGCTATGCAGAGACGTCATAGACATCTTCGACTTGCGCCTATTCTCCTGCCAGACTATCGGCGCAACTTGCGTTCGCTGCGACGAGTGGCTGGCTGGTCGGTCACAATGGGGAAAAGAAGAGATCTGGAATTTTTTCAGTGATTAAGTTGTGAACTTATTGTTGTATGACCTAAAATGTAGCGACCAAGAATTAATGTAGCACTGCTACGAAATATGAAACACCACCATAAAGTGTATCCCGCCCAACGGTTTTGTTTTTGTTTTCTTCTTCTGCCACCCTCCTTCGCTTACTTTCATTCCGCTGCCAGCACACAAAAATATGATTTCGCGTTTTTTTTTTTGTTTTCTTCAAATAAATTCATTTGAAATATGCACAATATTTGTTTTTTTTTTTTGATTGTTTAAACGGAAGAAAGACCTGATAAATTACTACACAAAGTGAAAATGAAAAAGCTGAAATAATGACGAACAGACGACCAACAAATGAGCAGAGGAGTATGCAGAGTATAAAAATAAACGAGGTCGTCGTTGTTTTTTTTTTCTTTTGATTTTTGCAAAGTTTAATTTCATTTTGATTTTGCAAATACGCAAAGTCAAAAGCGGGAGCGAGGACAGCGAAGAAACATAAAAAAGAAAACGTAAACAAACAACAATAATAAAGAGACCACCGCACCAATTTCATACTCACTCATACTAGCTCTCTTCGCAACCACTCCGTGTTAGAGTGAACTGTTCCACATGTTCAAGTGATAGAAGAAGAAAAATGGAAAACTATGTAGGAAGTGGAACTAGGCAGTAGTCAAAAGAGCTGCTATTATTATTCTTTTCACTTTTTGCTAATACTACATTCCCTAATATAATCCATGCGGTTTAATTTTCAAATGTTTTTCTATGATCAAATAACCGAAAGACACCTACGAATCAATTTATGTATTTATCAAAAAGGAAAAATGCGTTTTGTCACATTAATAACATAATAATTTCCCTTATGTGGCTAGCGCATATGTATGTTGCCATATTTCTTTAAGCCAATAAGTTGAACTGACTTACACATACTTTCACCCCCTGTCGTTTTACATTGGTGAAAAAGTAATATAGCAGCCAGAATGGTGTTGTAGGTCGTTTTGAAGTTACGCAGAGATCATTGATTTCTGGTAAATCGCCAGTATAGGACATGGCGTACAGTCCATTTTCATTAGCAAAGCTATGTTTTCTGAATATTTAAAGCGCGCTAAATCATACTGAAGTTAATAGAACTGAAGGGATCATATGAACCTATGTAATATACATATGTAGGTTATACGGATTGCCTATTTGTATGGGAAGTACCAGAAAGCGGGTGTTTATTCGCTCTATGTTTTCAAACTTCGAGACTATAGACAGAAATATACTCATTATGAAGCTGAATAAATATGGTGTTGGGCAGAATGCTGCAAAATGGTTTAAGAGCTACCTTAGCGGAAGGACACAAAAAACAAGAATACAAAATGTTTTTTCACCGTTGAAGTTAGTTGATCTTGGTGTTCCTCAGGGTTCAATATTGGGACCTTTACTTTTTGCAATATATATTAATGATATGTGTGAAGTAGTTGAGAAAGGAAAGCTGGCTCTATTTGCTGACGATGCGTTGCTGTTTGTGGAAGCTGACACGGCGGATGAGTGCAGAAGACTGATGCAGAGTGACTTAGAAAGAGTAGATAAATGGCTTAAACAAAATAAACTAAAATTAAATGTGAACAAAACAAGATGTATGTATATAAATGGCAGTAATAGTGACAGCATAATGATCGAAGATGGGGAAATAGAGAATGTATGTGAAATAAAATACTTGGGTGTGGTAATAGATGATAAATTATGTTTTGATAAACATGTTCAATATGTAGTAAAAAAGATTGCGAAAAAAGTGGGATTTTTTAAAAGGATTAGGAAGTATATTAGTTATGATACAGCGATAAAAGTTTATAATGTAATGATTAAGCCGCATTTTGAATATTGCTCCACAATTTTGTTTTTAGCTAGTCAAAGAGCAATAGGAATCTTACAAAAAATACAGAATAGAGCAATGCGAATTATTTTGAAATGTAATATTTTGACACCTATTAGAGAAATGCTAAATGTGTTGACGTGGTTGAGCGTAAAACAAAGATTATATTTCAATGTATTAGTATTTATATTCAAAATCAAAAATAATGTATTACCCTCGTATTTGTCTAGATATATAAGAATAATAAGAGATGTTCAGCCTTATAATTTAAGAAACAATGAGGACTTGAGACTAGCCTCGTTTAGAAGCGCAACAGCACAAAATAGTTTAATTTATAAGGGATTTGCTTTATTTAATGAATTACCGAATAATATAAAAAGAGAACTGAATTTTAATCGATTTAAGGAATTTACTACAGCATATGTTATAGATAAATTTTAATAACAGTTTATTGTATTCAAATAGTTAAATATTGACTAAATAAATAAATAAACTAAACTAAAACTTTACTAAGCATTGCAATGCAATACAATTGGAAATAATTTAAGTTACCACAGTCTGAGTTATGGATTAGAGTGGAAAAATAAATTTTCCATAAATTTGCGAGGTATTGGAAGGGACCTCGATTACGTCCTCGATCAAACTTTGGGACATTAGTTTTTGAAAAACGTAATTTTCAGCTTTTTATTGGAAAGAGAACTAACTTTGTAAATAAATAAGTTTGTATACAAGTAAGTTGTGATATGTGAGATATCCAATGAACTGATACGCGATTCCAGTTTTAGAATCACTATCCATCTGCACGTGAGTTTGTTGAAAGGATGATAAAGTCCAATGCGTAAGAAATCTTCCCATACAAGGGCTTTTCGAATTGTTTTTCAATAATTTCGCCATTTCTTCCTCACTTGAAAGCAATGTGCGTGGATAGTAAGTAGATGAATGCGCGAAAGAATCATTCGAACTCACATATTTTCAAAAGTTTCAAATGCTTTCAGCGGCCACTTAAGAAACTTTTAGCTTCTTTGCAACTTCTTGAAAGGAAACGTGTCGGTTCGATAACGGCTTTGATTTCGAACTCATAAACATCACTTGAGCGACCGCTCTGCTGGTCACTTTGGAGTATGAAATTTTCAGAACGGAATTTCGATAACCAATTATCTGCACCAAAACCCTACTCGCCAAAAGCACTCGTTGCGCTTGGGTGTTTTTTTTTTTTTTTTTGAGATAGAAGAGCCTTCGTATTCACAATTCGATTTAAAAATAAATTGACCACTGAAAATGTTGCAACATATTAAAATTTAAGTTTGAAAGTCATATTTCATGCTATTTTGTTGGTGTTCACGTATGAACATCCCTTATCTGTGCACCCATTTGTTTCTTAAAGTAGGAAATTTTATGCATTAGTTATTTTATTAGTAGATTAAAACAACTTGAATGCCGCAACATAAATTTTAAATCTAGGAACAACTAATCTGCTTACAATATTTGGTATCTATAATATAAAAATGAATCGCTAAATGTGTTGGTAAGCGCATAACTCAAGAACGCCTGGACCAATTTGGCTCAAATTTTTTCTCAATTGTTCGTAATTGCCTGGAGAAGGTTTTTACGAAAGAAAATTTTGGGAAAACCCTCCGAAAAAGTCGGAAAATTGAAAAAATCGAAAATTAATTTTTTGTTTGGAATTTTGTGTGCAATTGTTCCGGAACGTCTTTTCGAATGGCAAAATAGAAAACTGTTAGTGGAAAACACGAAAAATTTCGGAAAAGCGTGAAAAATTTCAATTTGTTTCGACGAAATTATGCATTTTATCACATGATTTGATGATTTTGCGCGATATAAAAGTGGAAAATTCGTTGTGAAGCTCGGAAAATTTTGGAAAATTACGAATTTTATTGCGATAAAATATGTTTTGCGTGAAATTTTGGTGGAGAAGTTAACGAGACAAATAACAGATGGCGCTCTGATGCGTTCAATGCTGAAACTGAGCGCAATTTGACAGCTGCACTTTTCGCATTGTGATTTTCTATTAAACAAATGTGCTATTTTTCTTGCTGCAATTGATTCGAGTTTTGCGTATTTTACACTGAATTCGGATACTCATATATCGCGTATCACATCCATTAACGGTACGAGCAGTACGATCAATTGAAATTTAGTGCAATGTTTATCAATTCGATCATTTTTTCAGAAAATAAGTTTGCGTGTAAAAAGTGTGGTTACCTTATTGGATTGCGGGCATTTATTGCGATACATTCATTTCGTAAAAAAATTGTCTTTTTAATAGGATTAGTCAAAAAGAACTTTATTCCATTTCAGGGAGAGTTATTTGACTAATGCCACCTATTAGGCGATCAAATCGTGGACTTCGTACACGTAGTGCAATAATTAGTCAGAAAGTCCGTGATAATCAAATGCAAGAGGAACGCGCAGAACATAATGGATGGAGACGTGCCCATATTGCACAAGTTCGTGCTGCACAATCACCACCTCACATCGTTCACATCGTCGAAGGAGGAACTCATCACCAAAGTGTTCCCCGGCATTGCACAAAATTATAAAAATCTCGATTGGATTAGTGAAAGGGCAATACTAGCAGCGAAGAATAAGGACGTCGATAACTTGAATTTGATTATTCAAAGTCAAATCGCTGGGGAACTGCATTCGTACAAATCCGTTGACAGCGTGACCGAAGAGGATGAAGCGACAAACTATCCGACGGAATTTTTGAACTCGCTTGATGTGCCAGGAACACCGCGGCATAATTTACAGCTGAAGGTAGGATCGATCATAATCATGTTGCGGAATCTGAATCATCCGAAATTGTGCAACGATACGCGGTTGTCCATCAAGAAACTGATGAACAATGTGATTCAAGCGACGATTATCGAGGGCAAATTCAAAGAAGAAGAAGTCCTTATTCCACGAATTCCGAGAATTCCAACTGATCTTCCATTCCAATTTAAGCGGATTCAGTTCCCCATTCGATTGGCTTTTACGAAGACAATAAATAAATCGCAAGGCCAGTCGTTGGAAGTCTGGGGGATTAATTTCGAATTTCCCTGTCTTTCGCACGGTCAGCTGTACGTTGCCTGTTCGCGTGTTGGGAAACCGTCTTCGTTGTTTGTTTTTGTGCCGGAAAACAAATCGAAAAACATTGTTCATCATATCGCTCTCTACTGACTTCGATTCCACTCAAATAAATCACATTGAAATTTGAACTATCTGTGTTTTATTATTACTCGAGAATTTATCTGAAGGCGTTAGATTGTGGCGAGTCGAAGTTCGCCGGGTCCGCTAGTTGTAAATAAAAGATAAAGCCGACCATAAAACATTTCAATGTGTACAAGCATGAACATATCCATAAGAACCAACAACTTGACCACATTAATAAATTATGTAAAAATAACCCCGTCTTTAAGATAGCAGATATTTACTCCTTTACTTATCAATCTTTTAAGTCTAGTATTAGTCTGCTTCAGTTATCATCATAACATTTAGTATTTAAGAGTTTACAAAATATAGAAATGGGTGAGTCGTTTCATACAGTCCACTCTAAACGCAACGTAACCGATGGGTTGTATAATGGCGAGTTAAATTTGTTATCTCGAATGATTGATTGAAAAAACTGTAATTGGTTATTTCGAATCGGCGAAGATGTACTATAATTGAAATTTACTATAATTTCTTCACCATACAAGTAAGATTCTACTATAACTAAAATAATACATAAAAAAATCGGCAAACTCGAAATTTTTCTTACAGTTCTGTTTATCAGGAATTAGTGCCATTAGTTTAAAATCTGACTAAAAATATTTCACATGTAATATCAATTTCCTTACTATCTTCCCGTACTCAAAATTTCCTGGATTATTAGCAAACACATGTAAGTACATAGAGCATTATACATATACGAAGACACATACATATTTTATATATAGAACAAATTCACGATATTGTAATAATACTAACAATTGCAAATAAAGAACTGGAATAACAACATCACAAATTCAACATTTACTTACAACACTCAAAACGAGTCAATGGGCGACGGAAGAGTCAACCATTTAAAGGCCGCTAATTGTTTTAATTATTTGTAATTTCAGGGCAAATTTTTCCATAAACATTTAAGACCAACACAGCTGGACAAATGACCGCCGTCAAGGGATTACAGAAAAAAACACGCGTTACGGCGAAGTTCGAACCTTACAAAGTTCGAACCCTACAACTATCATTAAACGGAGCGCATTGAAGAAGTAGACAAAGTAAAACAAAATAAAAATAAGAATATAAAAAAAAACTCTACGAGCGATATTACACATTGCAAACCAGTGAGCATCTAGGGGAAATGAACAGAGCAGCCCGCAAAAATGTAAATGGTATTTTATTGTAAAATAAAACCAGAAAAAGGCGCAAAAAGTTGTTTACTCATGAATTGCGCAAATATAACAGTAGCAGAATGAGAGAAAAACACCGAGAGTGAGAGGGTTATAACTTGAAAGAGAAGAGATTGCAAAAATACACTGAGAGTGGCTAAACATCTCAAACTCACAATCACAAACATTACGAACCAACTTTTCTGTAAAGAAACGTTAAGAAGAAATAAAAAGAAAATAACACAAAAAAAGAAAAATGAGCACATACAAAAAGAAAATATACTATAATTTAGAAAAAGTTCTGTGGCTGCTGTTGGCCTACAGCTAGCCACCTAATGGCCGACAAGAAAGAACTTCTTAAACGTCGAAGTGTCTACGGACGCACGTGTGTGTGTCGTAATGGAAAATCATAACGCTTACCATTCAGGAAATTTCTTTCAATATCGCGGGGTGAAATACATTAATACGTCGAAAAATTAATGTATTTAGATTACATCTTTATATGAAAAAAATCCGGTGTGAATATGTCCGTAATACTTCGCCTCCTAAATGGCTTGGTCTATACGATTTTCTTGTACTTATGGATGCTTAAGAAGCATCTAGGTGAGCCCAAAGGTACAAAAAAATATGAACATCAAATACAATCAAATTTTGATAGATAGTATAATAGATACACGATAGATGTCGTGGTTGTTACTTATCAATTTCTAATCATCAGTTGAAGCTATTATTCTCTAGATGTTTATGTAGGTAAACAGGTTTGTAACTAGAAATGAAGACGTTAGTTCATGACCGTCTTTGGCATATTTAAAGGGCCACCCATAAATTTGCTTTATTTGTGTAACGGTACATTTTTTGTTGTTATATTGTTGTATCAAAATACTTGTTTAGACGAAACAACGATGCACACAAGCTTTGGGATTTGCGCAGATAACGGTACTATTGTTTTTGCGATAATTCAGTTTTTAACGTATTTCACAATTATAATGCCAAGATCAATTAGTGAGTTTTTAAAGGTACAAACGATAAGATCACTATTATTTTTGTGAAGAAGTGGTAAAATTTAGCAATACAAAAGACATGCCGCCAGGGAAAAGCTTGACAGAACACGCAATAGGTAAAATAATCGCTTAGAAGGACGAAGGATGCAGTGGATGAAAATTTGGTTGCTAACTGGACAGCAGCCATAGTTTAATTCAAAATTTGTTACTCCCTTTCTTCTTTTGAAAAGGAATGAATTGAAATTCGAACGACAGCTATAACTTGCCCGAAAATAGCTGCATCGAGAAAGCGTGACGAAAAACTTCTAAAAGGCAGGCAATGTGTAGCAGTGGTCCAGTCATCCATTACTATTTTCTTTTTTCCGAAAGGTGTCAGTATCTCAAGAGTCGCAATCGTAATGGAAGCCACTCCCCCATCATTAATCAGTGACTGGCTACTCATAATCCGACGCACACAAGAGCATCATGCAGTGAATCTGCGATACATGAATCGAAATAAATAAACTCTTATGCTAAATGATGAATGAAAAACAAAAAAAATTTCCGGCATCCTTAATGGAAGACAGACTTACTATTTAAATATTTACAACATAGAGAATTTGTTCAATTACTTCAATCACCAATCAATGGTTAATACCCATAGAAGTATCAGAACTTTTAAAGCTTTCCTTTCATATGCAGTTGTAGTGTTATGATTCTCGTGAATGGCATTTCATTTTTTTCAGAGAAATCCGGCACGCGTCCTAGGTTTTACAACGACAAATATTAAAAGCTCTTACACAGCAACAATATCAAGTAAAACTTTACATTTTTTATTTCGACTGCATTTTACACATTGAAACAATGTGGCAACTCTCTTGGTAGCATACATACTCCTTTATTTATTTTCACAATTAGGTATTTTCGTTGTTTTTGCGTTTTTATTTTTTGAAATTCTGTTATATTGCTCCAACTTAGCTAAGAATACTGTTTGACGATAATGGTGGCGGTGGAAGCATCAGACACCGGTATCAACACGAACGGCACCACTCCAACCGGCGTCTTTCAATAACAACAACAAAAACGGTAAACCCTGCAGACATTGGAACATAAAGAAGAAGCACCAGCAGCGGTGAGACTTGATAACGAAGAAGGAGCAAGCAGAATATTCTCTCTAGCAATAAAATACAACAAAGTTTGCTGGTTGGCATCAAACAAACCATCCATGTCAAATCATGAACGAGCGATTGGAGTGGAGCTAGATGGTCGGCTGAATGTAGCGTATTGAATAGCTAGCCAGAGAGTAAGAATGCAAACAACTGAAGTAACGTAATGTTCCAGGGTTTTGGAACAAGTACAAAAGTGCAGCTATAAAAGATAAACACAGATGAATACGCACGCAGCAGACAAACATTTGTAGGGGGCCATGTACATATATGGTCAAAAAAATAAGTGCACCTGCTTATTTTTGCTTTATGTTTAATTTGTTCAGGTGTGATTTTAGTACTTGGTCAAAATAATAAATACATTGCTCAATTCTTTAATATTTTCGCAGTCTCCTATAGTCTTTTTGGAAAAGCTAGTTATTTTACTGTTGTTTATCTGTATTCATAACAAAGTATATAGTAAAAAAATCAGCCATGGCTCGAAAAAGTGTTTCAAGACTAAGAGAAAGTGGCCAAAGTCTTTGTTCTATAGCAGAAACTATGAATCGGTCGCTATTTTTTGTACAAAATGCTTTAAACCGAAACACACGGAAGACCCAAAAAAACTTCAAAAACGACAGGTATCCATATTATAACACGAAGAAGGACCCGTTTGTGTCTTCAAAAACGATTTCAGCAGAAATTAGAAATGTAATTTCATCACGAACGGTTCCAGGACGGATAGCCAGAAGAGTACCTTTGCTTACAAAGATATCTTGGAAAATACGATGTTGAACTATGCCGTGGAAAGTATGCCTCTTAGATGGACATTACAACAGGATAACGATCCGAAGCATACTTCTAAGTTGGTAAAGCATTGGTTCCAAGATAATAATGTCGCCCTTCTTGACTGGCCAAGTCAATCTCCGGACTTAAGTCCAATCGAAAATCTTTGGGGAGAGTTGAAATAAAGAATTGAAAAAGAGGTTCTTTGAAAAACTTGGTTGAAATACCAGTAGAAACCTGCAGGAATCTTATTGACAGCATGACAAAAAAAATCAACAAAATAATTGAAAATAAAGGTGGATATATCGGCTTTTAACGAAGCTCAGCCAATTTAGCAGAAAAAAACTTGATTTGTTTACTTTTTTACTTATTTTAACTAAATGTATTTATTATATTGATCAATGTTTTTGATTAATTTCTTACTTTTTTGAAAAATACTGAATTTAATTTGTTTTTTGTTATTGTTTTAGTATTTATTTCATTTCTAATGTTATAGCAGAAGGAATTAGTGTACTTATTATTTTGACCATATGTGTTTATACGTATGCTCAAAAAGCAAAGGGGCATTATTAGTAAATTACATAAGTTGTTATCACGATAGTAGAGGGGGAGAGTGTAATGGTTTAACAGCAAATCTCGTAAACTACAGTTCATTACTACATCTTTAATATGTAAATTTCCTCTTTAACATGGAAAGTCTGCAGAAAGAGAAGAAAACACGAATGTGCTACCAAAAGTAGGGGCGTTTTCCGCCTGCGATTATGTTTCTGTTCATTTCCATGCATTACAATTACAAGCCATACCGTTCCACATTGTAAACTTGACCCAGGCTAGTTGTGACCAAATGCTTTAATCTTGGGCCAGAGTTGGGTGTTGCAACGAAAAAGGTAAACACTTTGGTAAAAAAATAAGGTAAAAAAAGAAAGAACTGCCTATAAACATCATATGTATGTATTTTCGAATTATTGATGAGCAAAACCCGCTGAGGGGGTTATAATGGTTAGATAGGGAGTGGCCCAACAAAAAAATTTGAAGTGTGTCGGGAATCGTAATACTGTTATTATAAATACATTAAGTATTACATCACATTTTAAACTACCCATTCAATTTGTATTTCTCAAAAAATGTTGTAATCTATTATACAACGAAAAATGTTTCTTTTAAATTGCTAGAGCCTATTACAAAGTGGAACACTGAAATTAAAACTGATAGCTAGTAAGCTTGTCACGTTTTTAGTAATTGAGGTATCTGCAATTTTTTTACGCTTGAGTGTTTTACCACCATTATTACTGCCTTTTTAACTATATACTATTTATGATAACTAATTCAAGCAGACCGAAAGTTTGCGAATTTGCACTTTCAACAGAAAAGGATTCGAAATTAAGCAATTTTCCTTAAAATTTTATTTTCAAATTTAGTCTTATTTCGCCGAAATCGGGAAAAATAGTGCTACACCGATTTTTTACGACAATGGTCGTCGATATTTTTGAGTACCCTTTACTATATCGATGCTAAATAATTGGTCTAATGGGTACTTAGTACATTTTAGATCTAGATCTAGATGTTTGAAACATTTACATTTTATCTATTTGGCAACTAAAAGTATTGAAATCGAAAAACTCATGAAATTACTCAATTTGAGTGGTAGTCTATCGACGACCCTTTTTGTAAGTTTTGATAAATAAGATTATAGTTATTCAAAAATATTTCAAATATTAGAAATATCATGTCATTTAATACACATCGCATCTACTTAGTCATTTATTTTGGGCTCATTATTCGTTGTCAACATAATGCCTATTTGTTATTTTGTTAAGAGAATTTTTATGTAAATGCATGTGAAATTGATTATTTTAACATCTGTCTGGATGCCTGGCTATTTCTGTATCCACCAAAATATAACTTTCAGCGCCTTAAGCTGATTATACTTTCATAAAGGCGATGGCGGCTTCATAATTCCACAAACCCATTGAGAAGCTGTGCTCGCTTGTACGGATGGTGCTCTCAATGAATAGCAAAAGCCAAACTCAATTACCACAAATTATTGTTCATACACATTTGCCGATCGAATACATTGGTTTTCTTTTTTTTACATTTTACGATCAAAGTTTAATACATTGACATCTATAAATAACATTGTGGCATTCGCGTTTCCTATTCGAAGAATTTTGTTTTATATTTTTCGTATAGCATTGAGCAGTTACTTTCCGCCATTAAGAACCCAGGAAAATAGACAGCATTGTCGTGTACCTGATGGCACCTCGGGGAACGGCCGATCAAATAATAATAATAATTAATAATAATAATAATTAATAATAATAATAATTAATAATAATAATAATAATTAATAATAATAACAATTAATAATAATAATAATTAATAATAATAATAATAATAATTTTGTATTCTAGCATCATTAAGGACACATCCAGACGCACAGATATGTCAATGAATGTACCTAAAGAGTAATAAAATCACATTAATTCCGAAACCCATCATTAAATGTAGAATAAACTCGTAACAAATCCAGAAATAATTTTAATTACTTTCCAAGAGAAAAGTTCCACTTCAAAACTATCACATACTTTTTAATTTGCAACACAGGGACGGCATCTTATTTTTAACTGTAATAATCTAAGTTAATGGAAAAGTTAGCAGAGCAAATATAATGTATAGCAAAAATAAATCAATTTTTCCAATATACATACAGTGCCGCTCACTTGAATAGCACCCCTTTTAAATATTTTTCTAAGCTCGATTTTTTCCAAAATAATAATTATAACGAACTAAATCGTATTTCACGTATTTGCTGTAATCCTATAACATACATTTTATTTCATTTTAATGAATTAAATACTAAAATATTAAACATAAAAAAGTCAGAAATTTAATTTCAGTTTTTGGTTCTTTTGAATAGTTCCCCTTACAAAAATTAGATTATACACGAAAACATTAATTCTAAATTAAAGGTATTATTATTTGCTTACATCTAATTTAAAAATCAGTATTTTAAGTAAAATTTAGCAGTGGGTGCTTCCGCCCTGGTTGAGAATACATTCAAACATTTTGTTCGGTAAAGAATCATACAGTTTTTTGATTGGGTCCAGCGAAATACACGACCAGGCCTGTTTAATTCCATTAATGAGTTCACTTTTGCTTGCATATTGCTTGCCTTATTCGTACACCTTGCGTACTAGCCATCCTCAGGCGTTTTCAATAATGTTTAAGTTTGGAGAGTAAGGCGGCCAGTTCATAACATCAATATTTTGGCTTTCAATCCATGATTTGAAGACTCTTGCTATGTGGATTGGCGCGTTGTCATGCTGGAATTTCCATTCCAAGTCTCCGAAAACATTTTGAACTTCAGGAAAAGCTTTTCCCAGCACGGCTTTGTATGAAGCCGCATTCATTTTTGCGAGAGAAACTGCACGGCTTTGTATGAAGCCGCATTCATTTTTGCAGAGAGAAACTGCAACTCTATTGTGCCATACCATAACTCCACCTTGCCGGCTGTGTAATCGATTAAGTAGATGTTCCTTTTTCGAAGAAGAACATGGAAGTAGTAATTATATCCATCAGAACCCTTTAAATTATTTTTTTTTTTCGCCGGAAAATATAATTCTATTCCACTCTCTGCTCCACATCATAGTCGTACGACAAAAATTAAGGCGACGTTTCTTACTGAGATTGTCTAGCGGTGGCTTCTTTTTAAGTCTCAAGCGTTGCAAGTGTGCTGCTTCGAAAGCAGCCGTTGTGTACCGTTGGTATACTTGCACTTATGCCTACTTTTTCCTTGATTTTGGCAGCAGAGCCGTGAGAATTTGCTATTAACCCTCTTGTCAGCGGCTGTAATACCACTTGCTGTTCGACCACACTCCTCCTTCGAAAGTCCACACTCCTTGTAGGTTTTAATTTTGGATCTTTCCTCGACACTCAAGGATTTAGCTCGGCCCATTTTACTTAAAATCGATTGTTTTATATTCAATTAAACACGATTACTGTAATCCGATCCGATTTATGATAATCTGCAAGAGACTTTCACACTTAAAGTGATGGGTGCTATTCAAATGAACCAAAAAAGAACACATTTTTCACTCATTAAAAAAAAGAGCGAATTAAAATAACGGGACACTTCCATGGCTTGAAATTTGTTGTAGAAGATGTGTGGAAGTAGGAGAAACAAATAAGTAAAAATTGAACCGTTATGTGAAGTGTACTTGAAATAGTAGTCACTGTTGTTAAACGCTATTCAAGTGAGCGGCAGTGTATGGCTTTAGTATACATAGAGACAAGACAAGAATTCATACTGATAAATTATTTGGATGGGAAAACTCTTCCGCCAGAGAAATGCGTGAATAGTCGAAAAATACGACACCGTTTCTACTCTCAAATCATACCAACTGCGTTAAAAACGGTACAAATTCCACTCAATTTGGATTAAGTTTGCTCGCGAAGCTTATCGTTGCCATTCATTTGTTAAGATTTGGATAAAAACCTGAACTGGATGAGAACATAAAATATGTTTTAGAACATAAAATCTCCAGTCGGTGTGGGATTTTACATTTTTTTCGATGAAGGTGGAAAAGCAAACCAGTAGGCTAAAAGTGTGAATAGTGTTTATGGTTGACAGTCAATCTCGTGTAATTTTAGTTTCGTATATTCCGTTTTGGTAATCTTTAAATTGTCAAATCCGTACGCTTATGTTAGCTTTGTTCCAAATGTTTAAAGAGTCAAATATTGCACAAAAAACGGTTTGAAACAGCTTCAATAAAGTTACAAAATTACAAATGTCCATTGCTGCTGAATTACAACGAAATCGATCCATAGTCAAGCGGAATTGGTCGTAGTCGAATCGTCCTTAGGAAGTCGTAGTCGAATCGTCCTGAGGCGTCGCTAATGGTGGACAACTAGTATTGACAGTCAGGGAGTTTTTGTTGTATGTTCGGTGAGCTGCTTCTTTATGACCAAACTTTTAATGCAGACCTGTACTGTTAACAATTGGACCGCTTGAAGTGGCAGACAACGCGAAGCCACACACATCGATAATAACTACCCAGAGGCCCAATTCGCTTGATTGAGAGGTTATTATGCATTCACCATATAGTCCTGACCTGGCATCAAGTGATTGCTATCTGCTTCACCTCAAAAGAAGCTTGTGAAAATCTACTGTTTTTCTTTTTTTTAAATAGAGACAGGGATTCGTATGGCAGTATAATGAAATTACCCTCAAAATGGCAACAAATTATCGAATAAAACGGTGCATATTTGGCTTAAATTAAATCATTCGATCATTTGACGATGCTAAATCAAGCATTCAACGTCATGCAAAAATAATGAATTTCTTCTAACTACACATTTTTTTTTTATCGCAGTGGGACAAATAGAACACAAAAAAATATAATTCAACAATGTTTCATCTGCTTCATTCGTTAACTTCCTATTCACCGTACATTCTCACATTTAAAATTAACCGAAAATACTTGAGAAGAACCCAATTCCAACTCAATATATTTTTTCCTATATTCGCGAGAAATAAATAAATTTTAAAACAAACATTTTTGTGTTACTTAAACTCGTTTTTAGATTTTTTCTGATCTGGCTGGCAAAAAACGCTTAAGAAATTAAAATAAAAACAGTTTCGTCATCATTTTTGCAGGTGAAGAAATTCTGCCATTTTTTTATACATTATTTCACTCGATTGGAAGAAAATCGGAGCAAAAAGTATACAATAAGTGTCATTGAACGTTTAACCATAGGTTTATGGTTACGTCAAAATGAAACGTAAAAAGAAAACGATGGAAAAAAAGAGTGGCAACAACTACAAAAAGAATGAAATACTACAATACGAACAAGTGGGAAAAGGCTTGAAACAATGTGTGTTAACGTGTTTAGAAGAATTCCTCAACTCTCTTACAACTTTAGATCATTGACCTCAACTAGGTATTTTTAAATTTTGAATACGAATAAGGGTTGATCATCACACAACGTATGCAGAGGGATTGTTAATGTTAAAACAGCCATAATAGGATTTTCCTAACAGGGCCAATAAAACGCAGTATATGTAATGTTTTTGAAATGATAGATTTTTAGTTAACGTAAAGTTTTCTAGGTAGCGCTAACAAAAGGCAAAACTAATTCATTATTTCATTGGTGGCCAGGCTTTCATGATAATTGTTTTTAAACCAATGTTTGACCTCAGAAATTGTACATTTCCTTTTCTTTATATTCCACGAAAATGTTTGTTTTAATAAATATTAAATGTGGAAGCTTTACAGTTTTATAGGATATAAATGATAGAGATTCGGATTTTTCGCAATAGCCTTTAAAGAAACAAAATACTCAATGATTAAACAAAAATTTCGAAACTTTGAAAGGTCTATCAGACATATTATTGAAAGCCATAGCCTTCCTAGAGCTCTTTTGTCTTCCTTTCTAAATTAACAGAGTAGCATTAGAGAGCAAAGCCTTCTCTTTCCTTCGCAAATGGGTGGCTTTATATAATACCTGCGGAAGAATACCTTGGGAATTTCGCCAGTTCCTACAATTACAAAGAATGTGGTTGATTTGCTAGCTTTTTGTGATCTACTTTACAATAGAAAGGCTAAAACGTATACAAATTATTGGGAAGCCTTCATTGGAAGAAAGATAGAAGACTTCATCGAATCCTTAAAACTAGTCAATATGCCTGACAAAGAAATGTACTGTAGAAGGCATATATGTATCTTCCTTTCAATTGTGATGTGATATGTATTTTCAGGGATTTCTTTTACAATCCATTATAAGATGGCTTTTGGTAGAAGATGGCGAGAAAGTTGTGCGTCAATAACAATTCTATCGTCGATTTAATACATTCCACGTTCATTACACCAAGAAGAAGATTGAAGATTTCGCTATTGTGCACACTCTCATTTTGGTGCTTAGCTTATGTGCATCCCACGACTAATATATGTATCTACATATGAAGATAATACCACTTGCTTGGACCAAAATGTGTTATCATGGGATAGGATATTTTAATTTGCAAGCCACATCACATCACATAAGAAGATAAAAACCCCGGGAAAGATAAAAAATACAATTCTAATTGGTTATATTATAGTGGTGGATAAGTACTAACGACTTTCATTACTTACTCTAAAACACCTCTTGCTGTGTCAACTGGTACTCCTGAACAGATAAAATGAAGTTAAAGCTGGTATTCCCATAAACGGAGTTCTATTTGATCATTTTGGCCATTATCTCTCGGAAAATTGCCAGTGTATGCCAGAATGGAAATAGGAGAAAGAGAAAACAGATTGTGTTTGAAACCCATTTCATATCGATTTTTAAATTACCATGTGCAAATTAGGCAGCGAGAAGCATTTACCAGACTTGTCGATTACTCGACTACTCGAAAAGTTCGTCAGACACGTTATAGAAGTTATAGATGGTCGAATGCACGGTTGACCCCGAGATCTTGCGAACGATAGTAGCGCGAACTAATCAGGGCGCCACGGTCGATCATTGAGTGAATATAAAAATAGATCGTGTGTAAGCTTACTGAATGTAAGAAGCTCTCCCATATCTCATTCATGCTTTGCAAGGGAATTTGTTTGTTTTTTTTTTTCAATTAGGGAGTGAGCCTTTGCTTTGCCAAATTTGATATGTAATGCAGCAGGCATAAACGGTATTATACCAGACAAACATCACGGCATTAATTCTGTTTTCATGCAACAAAAAATGTTTCCAACCGCTCGCGCTCTTCGTTTGAGCGGGGGGTTGCACTTTGATGACTGCGAGGCTACAACAGAAAGTTCAATTAAAAAAATTGGAAAAATTACACATGAGTAATTTTGTAGGTATAGCGACTAAGTTTTTTTTTTTTGAAGTTTGAACATTATTGCTGTTTTATCTGTCAACAAGCTATCATCGCTTAATTGCTAGCAAATGAAGCAGTGATTGTTTCTTATCAAAATAAGTGGCCACCTTTTCTGCAGTGCCAGATGGTACAGCATTGCGGCAAAATAACGGGCTATTTCCAAAAATAAAACGAAAAATAATTAATCCATGCAGGACATTTCCAACTGTGTTCCATTTTCTTATTGTTGTACTCTACTTCCTGTTCTTTTCATTCACATCGATTGACAACGTTTTGCCACAAAATGACATCACTATTTTGTTCTCAAAATTGGCAACATTGAAGCAACTTAGACTTGAAGTTACGAGAAAAGATGTCTTGTCGATAAGTTAAGCATGAAATCGCTTAATTTTGCACATAAAACTAAGCTGTCGGTGACAAATAAGATGACACCAATCAATGGTGAGAATTTAAAGGTAGTACTTATGTGATCTCCTAAACATCAGTTTAAGGAGTTCACGCATTGCTTCACAGTTATTCAGAACAAATTATAAACATTTTTATGTAATTTAGATAATTAGAATATGACAAAACATAAAATTATATTTAAATGAGAAAAAAGTTCCTTTGTGAGGAGCGGGTTTTTATTTTATCGGTTATTTTATCAATTTTACTTTTGGTACCTTTTCTTTAACTCTGCGGATTTCAAAAAGGTATGCATTTAATCGTTCGTGCGTTCGTGTGCCCATATATCTCTACTTTCTGAGTGAAATTTGTGTTTGGTCCGTTGCTTTATGTCGTACCTATTACCACAAACACCTCACGTTTTTTTAGATTTTTTCGGTTTCTTCTTTCAAATCGGTTACGATTTTGTTACTACATACTTCACTTCTTTCATCAACGAATTTGGCTGTTAACCAGTAAAATCAATGCTATTAATAAACAGTTAGCACATAAAGAGAAAGTTTTTGAAAAATATTTAGAAAACCACAAAATGCTATAACAAAATTTTCAAGATCACACAGCATTAAGAGCCCACCTGATTTTCAGTTTTTTTCCTTTTTTCGAAATTTTTTGTTACCCTAACGCCACGCATATATACACGTATATATGTAGAATACGTCTCAGTCGGCTGGTGGCATTTTTTCCTTCTGGTTTGTTGATGAAAAATAAAAGACTTTTATTGAACAATTGTCGTGTCAGCCAGTTTTCTTTCTCTAATTTCAATTTCCAGCATTCACAGTGCTTTTTCTCACTCATTCGATGCTCTGCAGAGAGTCCCGCTCATTTAAGGTAGAGGGCGTTTGACTGGGGAGTGTAACGAATGATAACAACGGTGTGCCAACTCTATTGAGAGGTCTTCTTAGTTCACAATAACAATGCAACAGTTAGCGCTGCGACTGATGAGCAGTCAATGGCAGATGATGGCAGGCTGGCGGTGGCAAAATTGATAATGATGCGTCACAGTACCGGGCATGAGCGGCTATGATGACGTTTTTACTCTACATACAGAGTGAGAATTAGTTGCTCTAATTGACGTTAACAGAGCCACTTATTCCGTTTCTCTTTGGCTGGTTTTCCTTCTTGTTGTGGTCGTTGTTGTTGTTGTCGTAAATAAAAAAAAAAAAACAAACAAACTTAAACTTAGCGAAAAATTATATCACAGATGATTTGCAAAGAGATGATTTTGTTTTGTTTTGTGTTTTGATTTTGACGTACTGTTATTAACAGTCGCATGTTAGCTCTAACATTGCATTGCTTTGTTTGTTATACATGTGTTTTGTTTAGGGAACAACTCCTCTCATGTTCATGTGGTTCCCATCACTTCTAGCGTTTTTTATCGGTAAAGATTACAGGGGGCGGACCGGCTGCTGCTGGTGGCAATTTCTGTTTTTGGCTATCGCCGGTTTGCCTCTTCCTCTTCTACTTTTGGCAGAGGAGTAATACTCAACGTAGTACTTTTTTCAAGTTTTTCTGCTTGGATTTAACGTTACATAGAGTTCGCCCTATGATTTCCACATTGAAATCATAACGTTAGCCTTTAATAGATGGCAGCAATTACTCTCATCACTTTTGGAATGGAAAACGAGTGCGTAATGGAGTGGAAGGCAGAACGACGGTTGCTGCTGGTGGTGGTGCGAAATCCCAATTTCCAATTCATTCCCAGGAAGAATGCCGTTGATATTGTCAAATTGGGGACATATCTGGAGTTCACCGCTTTGACTCCATACAGTGCAGTTCCAAAGTAGAAAGAAAAGTTGGTTGTCACTTTCCAAGCCCAGCCATTTACAACGTGGTTATATTTGAAAACCCCCCACAAAAGTGATGGGCAAACGCAAATACCGAAACTGAACGACTGACGGCCGACGTGAGCGCGATAAAGGCGTTGTGTGTTTGGCGATGATGACGATGACGACGGCGTGGAGACTTCACGACCGGCGAAGAAGAATATACTGTTTGATTTTTTCTTTTTTTTAATTCTTAACGAAACGAAGGCAGCGCTGTTAAATTTTACTTTATTTTTTTGTGTTTGGAAGGCCGTTAATTTTGTTGTTGCTACTTTATTTGTATCTAGATACAATTGCTAAGGCCGGTTTTCTGCTTCTGACGAAATTTAACGAAGATTATTCGTTACAAATTCTCAATCACTTTTAGTTTTCTTCATTCACAATAAAAATATATTTGTTTCGTCATATACTTCACATTAGGAACCTCTTCTTTTCAAACTCATCATCTTTATTCATTTCTTTTGCAGTAAAAATACAACAGCCTATTTTTTCTTCTTTTGGGTTCAGTAACTTCGCGCGCACCCCCGTTATACAATTCAGTATGGAAATAGCGTTGTTCTTCTGTCTTTGATACCTGGAGAAACGACGTTCGAAATGGAAATTGTTTTTCTTTCTTTTTTTTTTATCAAAATAAAGCGAAATAAATAGAGGTTCACACACAATCCCAGTGTAAAATAAAAAATGTATTTGAATTTAATTTCTTTATATTGTATTTCTTCTATTTCATAAGAGAGCACACACAGACAACCATTGATGAGTGTAGCAAACGAAGCACTAAATGTTGGCTGAACGCAAAAATGCCAACAAGTTAAAGAAACTGCTTACAACACGAGAGGAGAGATTTTGCTCTCACGAGTAAAAGGGATATGAAACGAAAAACAACAACAATCAGTGATGAAACAAGAGCTGTGACAATCCAGAGAGAAGTTAATTGAGAGAGTTTACATTCGGCAGAAAAGGAATGAGAGAGAAAGAGGTAGATATGGAGAGATTATGGGATAGTGATGACACTTCTCGGGAGGGTACTTTGTACTACGCGTTTTACTTGAAATGTGGTAATAACGCCAATGATGTTTTATTTGAACTATCGTACCATCGCTAGCAAATAAAACAGCTATTTGTGATAATTTTATTTTCTTTGAACATAGTGGCAACTTTCCTTATTAAGTATCAGTAAACAATTTAAATGTGGCGACGATAGCAGTTTATTTCGACAGGTACAGTGAAATAACAAGTTTGCACATTGTTTTCAATAAATTATTGTATCCTATCAGATATATCTGGCGAATTTAACCCAAATCCCGGATAATTTATTTACATTTTTACGCTAAACATTTGCTCATATTTTCAAATATGATTGAAGTAGTCTGATTAATCTGATAGTTAGTCGTCCTTCTACGAGTTTCCGTTTATTCGGCTTTTTGTTTCGTTGGTGTGTTTGTAGTTCCTTCCTTCCTTCATGAATATTTCATTCACATCGCGGAATTTTAGTTACATAATATATAAAATATATAAAAAGTAAATGTAAAAGTAGTCAAAGGCGGCTTTTGACTTCAGACGGAATTCTCTTTTTTCACAAAATATAAAATTTAACATTCCGGGACTAAAAGCTGGTACAACAAAATGATCGCGGAATATGAAGCAACATTCCTTTCATCAGACGGCTCTTTGTTTTTTTCGTAGGGAAAATTTTCTAAAGATCATTTATAAACACAGCTCACATAAACGACCAAATGCACTTGCCATATCAATAGGTTTTTAAACTTTTTAGGTTTCATTTTAATAATACAATTATGGCGCAAAAGACACAATGTCACAATTTTACAAATGCAATATCAAACATGTTTTAGCATAACAAGAAGCGTTGTTTCAATTGAAAAAAAAAAAAAAAAATAAATAAATAAATGACTTGGCAGCAATTTGTTGAAGCATTGTTCCCTCGTGAAAAAAAAAACATAACACCAACCTTAATACGGGGTTGTTTCACGGAAACGCTTCAGATATTTTCTGTTGCCCGCAAATAGAATCAAAGTTTTGATAACTGGAATTTTAATATTTTTAAACTGATCTACAATGGAACTTTTCTGTAGAGATAATTGCAGAACAGACCACGCATTATTCCATTTGAGGCCAAAACTTAACATAAAAAATTAACTTAATGGACAAAATATAACATCGCTAGTAAGATATTAAAAATGACTCCGAAGTTGTCAACTAGGCGTTATTTAAATTAAAAGAAAAAGTAAAGAAAAAATCAACATTTAGTACACACAAATGGTGCATGTTTCCTATGAACATTAACAAATTCGGTTTCAATGTCTTTCGCCATTAAATGTTTCGTGTACATAGATATATTTAGATATTTGATAGCTGCAATATACCGGTGTGTAGGAACATGAAAACACGCGATGAATTCTAACAAAAATCTGACAGATACCTTAAAAAAAGTGACTACACAATAATAATACAGCACATTGATAGTTTTACCCTAAAGTAATATTCGTTTGCCCCCGTAATGAGCAATCAATTCGCATGCGTTTTGGAACTGAGGTAGCTCGAAACCGGATTACAACGACCTACCAAATTATATTTCAACATCGGGTGAGAAAATAATAATCTCTATACGTTTATTAATTCCCCTTTAGTAATCTAATCTAATTTAATCTAAAAAATCTAATAAAGGGAAACGGTTATAACTTTCTGCCTACTGGAATAATTACTTCAATTAAAGGTAAAATATGAAAAAGAGTTATAATAATAACTCTCAGTGTCTTCATTTTCGGACAAAAATTCAGATGTCTGTACATAAAAAAAACGACATTGAGGAGCTGATTTAAGGTGATTTACAAGGCATTGGAAGCAAAGCGGATGAACAGCAGGGATTTCTTGCTGCAGGATCTGCACCCTATGTAACTTTTTAAAAAAGTTTGTCATTTGATTTGTTAGAAAGATTGAATAACTACGAAATGAAACGCGATGTATAGATTCTGCTGAGAAACTAATTTAGGGTGATTTACAGGCATTGGATGTGAGCGAATAGCAGAAATTTAATGCTCCAGAATCTGCATCTTATGTAAACTTTTTTAAGAAAGTTGTCATTCGATTTGTTAAAAAGATTAATTAACTGGGAAATAGAACGTGTTATTCAAATTCTTCTATAGTTTTCGAGATATAATATAAATGATATATGTATAATAATATCGAGATAATGCACCAGGGTATATACCCAACGTAATGTTTTTAAGGAATTTGTGCTTTACTTTGTTAAAAAATATAATGGGTTCAACAAAGAACAACAAAAATTCGATGTTTCGATTCTACTTTGATTTTCGCGATATCAATATACATATATTCTTATGACAAATGTACGCTGTTATGACACTTACTGTTAATTGGCAACACAAAAGTCTAAATTCTATATGTACATACTTCCAGAATATACGAGTATATCACAAAATCTTTAAAAAGCAGTCCATCTGTAGATTGTTGAGTAACGAATTTCCGGAAAAATTTGACAAATTTTGCTCGTATTTATTTCAGTATCTGTCTTTATCGCTAACGACGTTAGTGATTATCTCTATTTCTGATATATCTAATAGTTACTACAAGGTTTTTATACTAAAGCCAATTTTAGTCAAAGTATGAAATGTTTACAGCTAAGGAATGCCTTTAAGTGGTAATTTCAGTTTTGGAAAGAGGGATGATATCAGATGATGACATTTGTTGAATTTTTGGTCGGAAATTAATTTGCAATTAAAGCTTTGATGGAGTGTTGTGATTGCGTAAATCATATATTCGTATGACAAATGTATACTGTTATGACAATTACTACTCAAACATCGCAAATCCCAAATAATATAATTTATTTACCGTCTGGCAACAAAATTTCCGAGTGGACAACAACGCGATAATCAAAGACGACAGCTAATACTTCATCGATTTTTGATCGACTTAGACGTGATTTCCAAATATTTTTAAATATATAAATCCATGTTTCACCATTAGTTATAATCCGTTTTATGAATGTAGGATCGGAACTCTCCCGTTCTAGCAAATTCTTATAAATGACGATTTTCAGTCACCATTTCTTTAATTTTATTGATATTACTTTCTGTTGAAAATGTTGATGGCCGACCAAGGCGATACAAAACATCCATCACATCTTGACGCTTTCAAAAATAATGTACACTTCATATCCACACGATTTCGACTCATCATCATGTTCAGTGATTCGGCACTCGGAATTCCATTTGCAATAAAAAATTTGAGACAAATTTGAGACAAATTTTTTATTCAATATTTTTATTCTTTGCAAAAATTGCAAAACACTCTATGACAAAACACTAAATGACAAATCGCGCTCAAAAGCGCGGTGAAGGAAGTGGTCAGTTGTGTTAACTTAGCAACAAAAACAATTTTGATAAAACTTTTATAAGCATTTTTAAATGATCACTTCCTGTCACTTTTTTTTGGCAGTATGTATGAATTTCATACATATGTACGTACAGAGTTACCTCAATGGTGCGCCATTAGTTGAAAATTTCCAAGCTGGCAGTGCGAAATGTAGCAAGAGATGGAGATAGCATGCTGCAACTTCCGCAACGTTCAAAATTTCGTGTCTGGATGTTACCGTAATTAACTTTTGAGATATAAATTAAGATTTACTTTCATCATGTTTCGCTTTTCCTTGCTTTAGCACAATATATATGGAAAAAGTACACTTTGCGTAATTTGATTTGTCATCTCTATCGGGAGAGCTAATTTTAACTTACTACTACAGCACAAATAATAAGAAAAAGTGGCGCTGGATAATTAAGATTTAGAAACAGCGATAACAAAATTAAACATTATTTGTAATACTATACTTGGCAATTTTACTTATTATAAGCACATAAATAAATTCAAAAAATACAGTAATTATAAAGTTATTAACAAGCAAAGATTTTTATATGTGCCATGGCTCGGAGAAAGAGGTAGAAATTTATTCAAATTATTAGAGTTGTTAACTTATATTGTGATTCCAATTCGATTTGTCAACTTTTATTGTATTTAGTTCAGTCGTGCGTTGTTCTCACTCATAATCTCTGTGGCGTTGATTGAAATTCTTTTAATTCGTTGGCTCTCTATGTTAAGTTAATAACATCTCCGCATTGGACGTAGGACGACGTCATAGAAGAATTGCAATTTGAAATATTCTTCGAACCCACCACTGTAAATGACGTTGTTGTTGTGACGTATAGAAGATATGTTTGCTTCCCCGCTCACGTCTGCTATGGCAAATACATATTTGACTAAAGAATATCGTTTAATAACGGTTAAGTAAAATGCCTGAAGCATCTTCATTTTTTTTTTTCTTTTTGCGAATCGGGCCGTCTTTGGCGTAACATAGTCAAAAGATACACCACTGTATCCAAGAAAATTTGACTCAGCGGCGAATTTTGCGTGTATTTTTGATGGACTATATTTTCTTATGACTTTAATCAATTACTGATGTTGTTGATTTTCTTTATTGGGTACTTTTTACGAATGACATTAACGAAGTTCAGTGTTGCCCAGTGTTAATTATTGTGTTTGTTTTACACACTAATCAGCGAAGAGGTGAATAAGGACGAAAATCAAAGCTATTAGATACAAGAGATTAGCTCTTTTAATTTTCCTGAATGCAATTAATTCTTTCATTAAAACATTCCAGTATTGTATTATAATGTTGTTCTTGTTCCGAGGAAAAAAATTCCGCAAGAAGTTGTTTGCTCGTGGAAAAATTTCGTGGCATTGTCAAATTTTTGCATAAATTTTCAACAATGGAACTGGAATAAATTACATTTTTCTTTATAATATTTTTGTAATATATTTGTAAAATTGTGCCTTCGTGTTACAATCTCATTTCAAAAGTATGCGGGTACGTCATTAAACATACCGTGACGTGCGAACATAAGTTTTTCCGATTTCAGTGTTGGAAACAAAGAAAGAGGCTGGCGTTGCCATTTAAGATAATTTTACTCGCGAAAAACACAGCATTGTCTATTGAGAAAACTAGTTTCAAATTTCATGTCAATTTTTTTTATAAAGAGTTCTACCGTGAAAATTCAGCATAGCACCGGCCATAAACATGTCGCAATTCCGGTCGAAACTGCAAAATTTCGACATTTCGTCGTAATGACAATGGAATTGGCTTATACCATATTGTGATTCCAATTCGATTTTTCCCGTCCGTGAGCAGCAGTACAAAATATTTATTGTTTAAACAAATTTATTCCACATCACGTGAATCGTGGAAAATGGTGCGAGAGAATTGATTCCTGAAACACAGAAATTTCAGCGATTATCTCTCCCAAACTTAAATGATTTTCAGTCGCCAATTCCTTCACTTTATCGATATTAACCTCATTAGAAAACTTTAATACCCATTATTTCGGAAGTTATTTGTTTCCAATTTTAATAACATTGATGTTTGTTCTATCATAACATCCACTAAATTCCTTCCAAATGAAGAAAAAATTGCTTCCAAACAAACAGTTGTCGACTCACAACGACATTAGCTCTTGGGCTTTGAACTACTTATTGGCTTGTCCAAAGTTTTAATGGGATTGACACTATTCCCATCCACATTTATTGCATTAGTTCTTATAAAACTAATAAAAAAATTGTGAAACTGTCTTGAAATTGTCAGATTTTATCGTGAGTTAGTTTTATTCAAGTGGCCATACTTGGTCAAAATAATAAATACATTGCTCAATTCTTTAATATTTTCGCAGTCTGCTATAGTCTTTTGGAAAGGCTAGTTATTTTATTGTTGTTTATCTTTATTCATAACAAAATATATAGTAAAAAAATCAGCCATGGGTCGAAAAAGCAATTGTTCTCCGGAGGAGAAAAAACTTATTCAAGACTATGAGAAAGTGGCCAAAGTCTTCGTTCTATAGCGGAAACTATGAATCGGTCGCTATTTTTTGTGCAAAATGCTTTGAAGTCTAAAAAGCCCGTTGAAACTCAGGGAAGGCCCAAAAAAGTTCAAAAACAACAGATATCCGTATTGCAACACTTGCGAAGAAGAATCTGTCTGTGTCTTCAAGAGCAATTTCAGCACAAATTGGAAATGTAATAATACAAGAAGTACATTTACCAGGACGGATAGCCAGAAGAGTTCCTTTACTTAGACAAAAAAAATATAAAGGCTAGATTGGCGTTTGTATGAAGTCATTCCAATTGTCATTCCCTAAGAGTAAGGAGTTCCATCTTCGCTTTACAAAGAAGACGGTCAAGCACGCGGGCGTCAATATTATGGTCTGGGGTTGTTTCTCGTGGCACGGTGTCGGTCCGATACGTCGACCAGATTCCACTACAAAGATATCTTGGAAAATACGGTGTTGAAATATGCTGTGAAAAGTATGCCTCTTAGATGGACATTCTAGCAGGATAACGATCCGAAGCATACTTCTAAGTTGGTAAAGGATTGGTTCCATGATAATAATGTTGCCCTTCTTGACTGGCCAAGTCAAACTCCGGACTTAAATCCAATCGAAAATCGTTGGGTAGAGTTGAAACAAAGAATTGGAAAGGCGGTTCTTAAAAATAAAGGCCAGTTATGGAATTTTGTTCAAAAAACTTGATATGAAATACCAGTGGAAACCTGCAGGAAGCTTATTGCCAGCATACCAAAAAGAGTCAACAAAATAATTGATAATAATGGGGATATACCGGCTTTTAACGAAACTCAGCCAATTTAGCAGAAAAAAACTTGATATTCTTACTTTTTTGCTTATTTTAACTAAATGTACTTATTATTTTGTCCAATGTTTTTTGATTAATTTCTTACTCTTCGAAAAATACTGAATTGATTGTTTTTGTTTATTTCTAATGTTATAGCGAAAGAAATTAGTATTTGTTTTCTCTTTTAATTTAGATAAATTTTCGTCTACGAGCCTTAAAAAAATATACTCGTATATAGGGTGTACTTATTATTTTAACCATATGTGTATATATTCGTATTTGGCATTTGTTCTAAATTCGTTGCTAATTATTGCTATGAGCTACTTTCTTTATATATATTTCATTATAATCCTTGAATCTTGTCATTATGTACGAAATGCAATTAAATGACCGATTCTGGATTGGTTGCAGCAGTGGATCCTTTTTAGGTAGCTTTGACCACTTTGACATAACTCCACAAAAAAAGTGTAACAGCGTCAAATCGCATGATCTTTGTAGTTAATTGACGTCGCTAAAACGTGAAATCGGTCGGGTTGAATCACGTTTTAATCCCCACTTTTGTAGTAAGTTTTAGCTATTTTTAAGCGTTCGTCGGTTGTTAAGCGATCCATATTCGTAAATGGCAAACCTTTCACTAAATAAGTAGCACTTCAGATGACAAGCATTGAACAGCTGACAACCTTGCCAGACAGGCAGTTTTGAAACCACTAAATGGATAAACCTGCATTTGGTTACAGCTAGTTATAACAGATTAATTGTAAATAAAACGCTACCATTATCATACTATTCTTGGCTTTGCCAACACTGATTGATTTTTACGACAATAGCATCATGCTCAGCCATTGAGAATTGCTACCTTGGAGGAATGAGACAATGACTAGCGGATAGGAACTGGACGGAATTTTATATTCCCTCTATCATGGACTGCATTCCAGAGGATCGTAAATGTACTGGTTCGTACAAGATAAACGGTCAAAATCGACATTTTGTCATACAAAATGTACCAACTTATCTCTTTCTCCCAGCGTTAAATATTATTTCTGAGTCCACAATAAAGAGCCATCCGCAATTTGGTCGGTCCTTTACGAAAGTGTATAAATTGGGATATTTTTTTCCGTATCAATCAATTATTGTCGTATACTGCTTCTAGTTAATGAATAAATGGTAGATAAAGATACTTAAAATGTAAATTTTTAGAAAATTACGTTATATTAAAATTATTGCATTTTGAGTAGAAAATTGAAAAAATAATTAAACTTTTGAGTTTTTCTGTAAAATGTATAATTTATGTTGCATATTTTCAAAGGAAAATTGAAATTAAACAGACGTTTTGTGAAAGAATATCTAAAAATAATTTTAGGTTTGCAATATATGAACATTTCTGCACGTGTAAATATGCAAAAGAAAATAAAAAAATGATCTATACAAGATTTTTCTGTGCCGAGAATTTTCAAAGAAAATTTGAAAAATACTGGCAATAGAAACACTTTGAATCTTTATTTCACTGATCTCTTACCAGCCCTCTTTGTTTAATATTTTGATAATTTTGCAGATTTTTGTTAATATTTTTACAGATTACAGTGATCAAACTAATAAAATATGATAACAAATCTAAACAATCAAGATTCTATATTGTGAAAGAGGATGTGAGCACATCAGTTTACATTTTTAAGTTAGTGTTAAGGCTTAAAGAAATTCGCTCCACTCTACTTTGTGTCATTAGTTTAAAAACGTTTTTTACTTAAAGGCAGGTTTACTTTTCTAGATTGAAGTAAATTTCAGTTTGTGAGAAATTTAAACTAGCTGTTTTTTATTGAATAAGATGACGACCTTAAATATTTTTTTCACGAGAAAAAAATCTCTCTCTCTCTCTCTTCGTGAATAAATTTAGCGGTGTTATTGGTACCTAACACTGAAATTGAAGCAACTTCGACGATTAAGGAGTTATCCAATTTAGGGAGTTATCACCAATTAGTGTAGCCTCTTTAGGGCTTTTATACGCACAATCATAATATGAGGTTATATTAAGTTTGTCATTCAATTTATGATAGAAAGATCTTTTTAATCGTTAGTCGTTCGTTAGTATCTATTGAAGGAACGGCAGAGATCTAATCGATCAAGCCGGAGGCCTACAATTTTGCCTATAGAGGCGAAATTCTTTGCGTTTCGAATAAGTATGGGTGGTAAAAAGTTATTGCTTCCGTCTTATCGAATATTTATAAATTAAGTTGGTAGGAAGCGGTTGCATTTTTCTTATCGTAATGAGTACTTGTGGAGTCACGTGTCCAAAGTCGAAGAAATGACGGAAGGCAACATGATGAAGCATGAGCAAACTTGGCCGCAGTTGGAGTTATGTGTGTTGGGAGATGTCATTGATCTGGAAAGCAGGGAGTTGGCATTATTGCGATATTGACTTAAAGAATTCAATTGCAAATGATTGGTTCATCTTCGACTATGGATAGAATGATAGAATTCAGTGTCGATATTTCTACTCTTGTACGAGTATTTCTCCACAATCCCGACCTATTCTGCACTCGCCGATTGAAAGCATCGCCTTGAGTTCAGCAGTTTATTGACATTTGTCTCCAGCCAAAATTCAATAATTATGTTCAATACAAAAGCTTTACTTGGCTTTCACTCTCACCAAATTATCGCAGTATTATTTTCTATCAACGAGTCAACGAGGACTTTGACGTCATTTTTTTAAATGAATAATTTACATTCAATCTCGATTATTATTGTAGATACCGCATAGCCCATTTTGGTTACGTGTTTTTTTTTTCTGTGGTTTTCTAATGAAAATTACTTTGAAATTGCAACTTGAAATAATTCACACAATTTAATTTGAGATAAAAAGCAAAAATATAAAATAAAACAACGTTATCACTCACTTTTGCAACAATATTAGTTGTAAACCACTGGCGCCCTGTTGTTACGCCGATGATATTGATAGAAACTTGAAATGCGACAAGAATTCCAGTCTAAATTAAAAAATCAAATTCTTAACGAGGCAAATAACTCAAATATCAAAAAATAAATTGCCGGTTTCTCATGAAAGAAGTTCAGTAATTCTAGCGACAACCAAGTCAAGGAAACCTTCAACAAAACAAACAAAAACTAATTTGTGAAATAACGAATTCAACAAACATGAACAAGAGAGGAGCAGAAGAGCCTCAACGATGGCAGCAAATATTCGATGAGCCCACAAAAAATGGCAAACAAGTTTTTCCACGGGGAACAACACATTATTTTACTCTAAATGTACGGCAAAAAGAAACAAAATAGTGCAAATTAAAGTAAAAAAGAAATAAAATTTCCAAAGACAAAATCAAGTAAAACCACTCAAAGCAAAAACAAAACAAATAAATAGTAACTCACTCACCACTCAGTGTTTTTCTGATTGTGCAAAAACAATCACAAAAACAGGAAACGCAAAGTAAAACAAAACAAAAACAACGCGAGGAACATACGGGCTGGCTCTCACTATAAACACACACACGTACACGCATTGAAAGCAAAAAATAAATAAACACTCCACGCGTACACGGCACGAATGATTTTCGCGGCCATATGATTATGGAGCGTAGAGAGCTTTCGTTAAGTTAACGAATGTATTGGTGGGCCTGTGCGTACGTGAGAGCGCCTGCAGAGAATTATGATTTTATCGACGACGATACCGTTCGTGTGCGTGTCTGTTTGTGTTTAAGGTGGTACCCCAGCCCATTCGCCTCTGCAAAACCGACGGAAGTGACGTTTTCGTTCATTCCACTGTCGGTGTTTTTTGTGCATTTCATTTGTTTTTATTGCTGCGAAACACACGTTTTGCCATACAAACAATGTAAACAAACGTGAATGACTTTTTCTTTGACAAGTTCAGTCAGTGTTGACAGATACAGAGTTGCCATAGCATTATACCGGTGCGAAGTTTTTAATAATGGGAAATCCCTTATGTGGCGTTTGCTGTAATGCAGTTAATGAAAACTTTTTATACATGTTACCGTTAGTTTAATTTGGTATGGAAAGTTAATACATTTTGCTGAGTTAAATGACAAGTCTGTTTTCCGATTAACGCTTTGTTTTGAGCCCCATATACTAAAATTGTCCGCGAATCTTGAATAACTATTGCCAAGTTTTTGAAGCTTTAAAAGTCTCGAAACGGTGTGAGTGTTGTTTCCCGGCAAAAAATGAAATACTGTGAGAGTCCAAATAAAGTAAATTCTTTACATTGTCTTTAATAAAGTTATATTATATTTAGATAAATAATGGTATATAAATAATGGTATATATAATTAAATTAGAATTAAATTAATTTCAACAATAGGCAAAAACAAATGCATATTAAAGAATAATTCACTTATTGGAAAGGTCAATTATTAGGCAACAAAATAAACTAAACATTATTTGAGTACTTTGTTTGTTGTCACTTTGGCTTTATCACATAACAAGTTTTTTGCGAAATCAGATGAAATTTAACCCCATTCATCCTGTGACGCCGACCTTAGGTCATTCTTGCAAGAAATATTCCTTTCAATTCCTCAAACAAATTAAGGCGTGGATGCGGTGGATGATCAAAAGTTGTGGGAGTAACCAACCTTACAATTTTGGCAGAATATTTAGGATTATTCATCATTAAAGGACTCATTCTTACTTCTCAATATTTTTTGAGGTTTTTTAACACCTAGTATTTCAAATTTGCTTTCGTCAGTGAAATTAATGTTTTCGCAAAAGGTTAGAGCCTGCTTTATATACATATATATTTTTTTTAGCGAAATTCACATGCTTGGATTGATTTGAATTTTTGATATAATTTCTTGTGTTCCTTCCAATAATTTTACCTACTTCATACAAGGATTTGCTTTTTTATGTAGATCTATTACAATTTCACGAGTCCAGTTGACGTTTCCCATTTTAAACTTTTTACCATTTTACGTTTACCAAATCTTAACAGATCAAGTCTTGTTGACAGAAAATGAAAATTTTTTATGATGCCATAATATATTTACGACCAAATATTATCAATCGTTATGAATTAAGGGAACAAGAGGAAGGTTGTAACAAAAATAAAACAAAATAAAAAGAGAAACAATCGGATGATACGCTAAAATGCGAAAATTAATTGTTGGATAATAATAAATAAGCTAAATTTACCGAATTCGTTTTTGTTGGGGTCCCAACATACGAGTACCACATATACATACTTAAGTTTATTTAGTTCTATGCAACTCATTATGTGTAAGTGGTTGTGTTTACAAACAATCTACGGCAATTTTGGGTGATTTTTAATAGCGTAAGACATGAATAGTAAGTAAAGAATAAATCAAAATATTACTTACATGGTTTGTGAAGGCCAGGCAAACTATTAAAAATTTCTGAAAATGAATAAGAAATCGGATTATCGATTAGCATTGTGAAATGTGTGCAAAATAAGAAAGCTTTACGTATAAATCTAATTTTGGTATAATAATTATTTGTAGAAGCTGCAAATGAATGCTGGAATACAATATAAAGTACGTTTTCTGAATACAAGACAAAATTTAAATTAAATTAAAATTTTTCTGTGTTAGATTCTGCTCCGGTATAGGTATGTAGGCGATTTGCCGGCTCACCGCCAAGTAGCAGAATTTGTTAAACATGTTATCTACTCACACCATATTCGAACTTAACGAAATTTGCAGTGAACATATTTTATTTTTTTGAATTTATAGATAATCACGCCCATAATTGGAAAAACCTCTTAAACAATACTCATTTTACGAGAAAAGAGCTCCTACTAGAGCGAACTTCAGTTTCGAACTTTATCCGCCTACGATTATGAAACATTGCTGTGTAAAATTTCAGCTTCTTTCCTCTACGTGTATTTAATAGCAGCAGGGATGTGTTTAAATCCACATGTGTAATCCACACATACTTATATAAGCTTTCCACATATATGAGCTTTATTGTTAAGATAGGTATTTATATTTTTGACCAAGAGAATATACAGGGTTGCCCATATTCGACGGACCCATCTGGCAACGCCATAACTTTTGACAGAGATGTCAGATCGCTTAATGACATACCGCGTTTGAAGCGTCAGTCCAAGCAGATTTTTACCATGGAACAATACACGCCACGCGAGCGCTCTGAAATAGTTGAAATTTACATTCAACAGAAGAAGTCAATTGTGAAAACTCAACGTGCTTTTAAAATATTAAAAAATGTGAGAAGTGCGCCTTCTAAGAACACCATTAAGCGTTTATACGAAAAATTTTCGACTGGTGAGGCTCTTTCTAATCCGAAGAGGCCAAATAAAAGTCGACCAAGGCGATCGGCCGAGAATATCGCTGCCGTACGAGCCAGTGTTGAGAGGTCCATAAGAACATCCCAAAAACGCCGTTCTCAGCAGTTGGGCATGGCTCGGTCCACTTTACAACGGATTATTCGCGTTGATTTGCATTTGTTCCCGTGGCCGATGATGACGAGCAATTTTGGAACAAAATTATCATGTCCGATGAAGCCCATTTCACATTGAATGGGACCGTAAATAAGCAAAATTGCCGTATTTACGCCACTGAAAATCCTCAGGAGATTCAAGAATTGCCTCTTCATGACGAAAAAGTCACAGTTTGGTGCGGCGTTAGTGCGAAAACGGTCATAGGGCCGTTTTTCTTCCAAAACGAAAATGGCCATGCTGTTACCATCAACCAGGAGCGTTATCGCGACATGATGACCAATTTTGTGATGCCAATTATTCGTCGAAAGCGTATGAGGCAGTTCTGGTTTCAACAAGACGGCGCTCCACCGCACACAAGTCGCATAACAATCGATTTTCTGAAGAATTTGTTTCCGGGCCGTTTGATGTCGAAAAGTGGTGATTTGGACTGGCCACCGCGTTCGCCCGATTTGACGCCCGCTGACTTCTTCTTGTGGGGACATTTGAAGTCAAAGGTTTACGTTAACAAGCCAAGGACCGTAGAAGAGCTCAAGGACAACATTTGTGAAGAAATAGCAGCTATTCCGGCCGAAATGTTGGCGAAAACGATGGGAAATGCTGCAAAAAAGGGCACAATACGCCATCAACGCCAGAGGCGGCCATTTGAGAGATATCATATTCAAAAATTGATGTAAACAAATCTACTTGGAACAAATTAAATGAATAAGATTGCCAACCGCCAAATTTTTATTTTTTTCTTTGATTTTTTTTTTAAACATGGGTCCGTCGAATATGGGCAACCCTGTACATACATATATCTTACTATGCCCCCTTCCTATGGTGGTGTTGTATAGCGTTATCCAAAGGCTTACAGTGCCACTCTCTTGAATAGCACCCCCTTTAAATATTTTTCTAAGCTCGATTTTTCCCAAAATAATAGTTATAATGAACTGGTTGTGCTTTTATAAATCACATTTCACGTATTTGCTGTAATCCTATAACATACATTTTCTTTTATTTTAATGAATTAAGTACTAAAACACTAAACACAAAAAAAGTCAGAAATTCAATTTCAGTTTTTGGTTCACCTGAATAGCCCCCCTTACAAAAATTAGATTATACACGAAAACATTAATTCTAAATTAAAGTTATTATTGTTTGCTAACATCTAATTTAAAAATCAGTATTTTAAGTAAAATTTAGCAGTGGGTGCTTCCGCCTGGTTGAGAATACATTCATATATTCTGTTGGGTAAAGAATCATACAGTTTTTTTGATTAGGTCCAGCGAAATGCACGACCAGGTCTGCTTAATTCCATTAATGAGTTCACTTTTGCTTGAATATTGCATGTCTGATTCGTACACCTTGCGTACTAGCCATCCCCAGGCGTTTTCAATAATGTTTAAGTGGATTGGCCGCTATCATACTGGAATTTCCATTCCAAGTCTCCGAAAACATTTTGAACTTCAGGAAAAGCTTTTTTTTGCAGATAGAAACTGGAGCTCTATTGTGCCATAAGAGATCGCACCCCATACCATAACTCTACCTTCCCGACTGTGTAATCGGTTGAGTAGGTGTTCCTCTTTTCGAAGATCGTGGAAGCAGTAATCATCAAGACCCTATAAATATTTTTTTTTTCGTTGGAAAATATAATTCTATTCCACTCTCTGCTCCACGTCATAGTCGTACGATAAAAATTAAGGCGACGTTTCTTACGGAGATTGTCTAGCGGTGGTTTCTTTTTAAGTCTCAAGCGTTGCAAGTGTGCTGCTTCGAAAATAACTCTTTTTACCGTTGATACACTTGCAGTTACGCCATCTTCTTCCTCGATTTTGGCAGCAAAGTCGTGTGAATTTGAGGCATATCACAGAATTGCTATAGCCTTCGGTGTCACGTAAATATGTCGTTATAGCTTTGCGACTTTTATTAGTTTTTATTTTGGCTATTTGATGAATAGAATGTCCACACTCCTTGTAGGTTTTAATTTTAGACCCATTTTAATAAAAATCGATTGTCTTATATTTAATTATACACAATTACTGTAATCCGATTTGATTTATGATGATCTGCAAAAGACTTTCACACTTAAACTGATTACCAAGTGAGGGGTGCTATTCAGATGGACTAAAAAAGAAGAACACATTTTTCACTCATTTAAAAGAAAAGAGCGAATTAAAATAACGAGGCACTTCCATGGCTTGACATTTTTTGTAGGTGATGTGTGGGGTTTCCCTTAGACCAAAGTAGGTGCCCAAGTGCGAGCTTTATGTAGGGATTCAAAAACGGGACCTCTTCTTCTGGAAATGTTTATTTGTAACTTTGGCCCCCCTGAAGATGTCGTCATTGAATAGGTTTTTATAAGCATATTACATACAGAAATGTGCATATGTCAAAAAAGTGCCGGGAATTGGCCAATGGAATACAAATATTTTTTATTCATTCAAATTTATTGCATCGTCTTCAAAGTAGGCTCCTTTCGATACAATACACTTATGCCAACAAATAATCCAATCATCAAAATATGTTTTAAACACTTTTTCTGGAAAAGTCTTCAGCTATCGCTACGTGTTCTCGTTTATGACTTCTATTGACTGAAAACGGCTGCCTCGAAGAGAAAAAACCAGCCAAAGTTATAGCAGGCAAATACGGTGGTTGTATGATGATATTTCGAATACAATGATAGCGTTGCATAATCTACAGATCTGAATTTACTTTTTCAAATGTCGCAGATAATATTCTTTATTTACCGGTTGACCTTTTGGCAAGAATTCCGAGTGCTCAATTCTGCGATGATCGAAGAAAATAATCAAGATTACTTTGACATTTGATCAATTTTGACGTAGTTTTTTCGGTTTCAGCTCAGTTAGAAAGTGGTATTCCTAAACTTGTTGACTGGTTTCTATGTCTAACTCATAAACCTATGTTCACAAACATTTTTTATTCGAGGATGTGACTTCAAAGTTGAAAGAAAATTCCAAAAATCGTTTACGAATCTGCGCTTACAAGGAAAATCAACTTAACTAGAAATTTGTCGTTTTAATATATTAAGTATTTAGCAAAAAATTGATATTACGGAAATTTATTATAACTTTCCAAATGTACGGAATTTAACAAGAATATCCATAAACAATTTTTCAAAACAAATCGGTGCAAGTGTCATCCACATCGAATTTTCCAATGTGGATTGAACGTAGATATGCGTAAAAATAATATATATAGTATTATAAATAATACTAATAAATGGACTCGGCTTTGTCTTAATTTAGTTAAGTCGTTTTTTCATATTACCATAGAAATAATCGCTAGAAATTAGTGATATGGGGTAAAACAAAACAATGAAATAATAAGGCTTATCTAGTCGGTATTCGATTATTTTTTAACGTAATAATGTAAAAGTTGTCACATATGTCTTTTTTTGCTCCATATTGTATGATATTGCGATTGTGTCAGAAATTGTGTCAGAAATTGTGTCAGAAATTGTGTGACTACAATGTTATTTTGTTACAATAAACACAATGTATATATATTCGATTATCTAGTCAATGGTGAGCAATTATCTAGTCAATAGTGACAGTGTTGCCAGCAGAGCATCTGAAGCATTAATTACATTGATATAAAGCATTTATGAATACTTCTTTTTATTAAAAATTTTTCAGTGTTATTGCATACTCTCACTAATGGCTATTTACTGTTCCTAAGTTAGTGTTATTTTATAAATAAGAACGTATATCTTTCTCATCATGATTCAAATTAGAGATCTTATTCTGAAACGATGCTACAATGATACAGTTCTCAATAATTTACATATTCAATAATTTTTACCTTTCGAACCTATAACTATCTATCTATCTTAATTAAGTGCAACTATGTTTATAGGTATAGTAGTATGGAGCATTTTGATTGGTCGAGTTTAAAATAAACATTAAACAGTGGTGATGTTGAAAAATCTAGGGAAGTTGAAGCAAAAAATAATTAACCTTTTAGGCGTTGTCTATAGAATACTTTTGAAGGTAAGGAAGGAAACAATATAATCTTGGGAAGGGGGACTATTGCAAATTAATCCCTATAAGTACTCAACAAGAAAATTTGATCCTGCTGCTATATTCATTGATGTCCTACGACCTGGCACATGTGGTAAAGTTGTAGTAACTGAATATTCTTCAAGATGCAGGACATAATATCTACAAATTTACTAGGATATTATGTAATTGATTGAAACAAACAAAATTATAAATTGAATTTTGACTTTAATTCTCATTGTTATTGATTTGAGATTATTCTATCAACCAAATTGCAGTTATTGCTAATTCTAATCGAAGGTGTTGTAGTCATCAATTATGCATCATTAACAGTAGTTATTGGTATTGTTAAACTGATAACTTAGTTACCTTAATCTAAGTTCAATGAACTAAATTTTAGGGATATTTCACCTACGTTATTATTAACTATATTTTGGTTATTACCAATTACATATTTTTTTGTGGATGTTGATCTGATTAGTTGGAGTACAGGATGTTACTCAAAACTTGTATTTATAAAATATATCTAACATTGAATTTGACATAAAGCCTCTAATTTCCCTCAAAATGTTTTTCCCTTTCTTTTTTCAAATTAACACCAAAAGGGTTGTTTATTGCTTTTTTAGTCAGTGTACTAAAAATGTGTAACAACTTTTAAGAATTTACTATATCTACTTCCTTGTTCTAATGATTTTGACCTAACCCACCCCAAATTGTATATGAATATTGGCTGACGGCACTTACGTTTATGCATACTAAAGCAACATCGGCCCCTCCCTCAGAGCCCTGGAAATGGAAATTTAATTAGTCTGGAGGAAAAGGGCACATACAATCAGACCAATAAACCGATTTATTCAAATGAATGCATGAATAAATATTTGAATATTAATTAATACGCCACATCCACACTTGGATATACAAGATACTGCATATATATTTTGTTAGCGTGGGGAAAATGTTGTGATGTCTCTCTATCTAGTAAATTGCTTAGAGCAATTTGTTATAAAAGGAAGAAAACGAAAACAAAACCACGTAAATCTTAATTTAGTTCCTACATACGAGGTGTGTTCAAAGAATAAGCTGAATTTTCAAATTTCGAGGGCTACGTACATTCGACTTTCGATTATTACTTTTTTTATGTTGGCACACTCGTCTCGAAGATATGTTGACGGTTTTATCCATATAGCATGTTTAGTTTGTTTGTGAGAGGCATAAATAAGACAAGTGTTTTGCGTGTTCGGCGATTTTCTGCTTTCGAAAAAATGGATCAAAAAAGTTACAGTTTTGTGTAAAAAATGAAATTGAGTGCTCAAAAACACATGCAATGTTGACAGTGGCTTACGGTGAGAGTACTCTGAGTCAAAAAAAAATGTTTACAAGTGATACAAGCTTTTCACAGAAGGTCGAGAAGAGGTGAATGACGACGTTTGCTGTGGACGTCTCAGCATATCAACAACCTACGAAAATGTTGAGAAAGTGAAGAAAATTGTTATGGAGAATCGTCGAATCACAATTAGAGAAGTTGCCGAGGATGTCGGCATATTGGTTGGCTCATGCCATTCAATATTTTAGGAAATTTTGGTTATGAAGCGTTTGGCAGCGGAGTTCGTACCAAAATTGCTGAATTTTGACTTAAAACAACGTCGCATGAGCATCGCTCAGGAATTGTTGAATGAAACGTCAACGATGATCCAGATTTGCTTAAAAGGGTCATAACTGGTGACGAATCATGGGTATATGGTTATGACATTGAAACGAAAACCCACTCGTCCCAATGGAAGAGTCCAGGAGAGCCAAGACCAAAAAAAGTACGCTAAGTTCGATCAAATGCCAAAGTTTTGCTCACAATTTTCTTCAATTACCATGGCATAGTGCATTAGGACACAAGTTCGTACGGTAAATAAAGAATTTTACCTTAAAGTTATGCGCCGTATGCATGAAGCAATACGAAAAAACGCCCGGAATTGTGGGAACGAAATTTATGGCTTTTGCACCATGATAATGCATCTGCCCACTCATCTTTGCTTCTGAGAGATTATTTAGCCAAAAATAACATCGTTATCATGCCTCAGCCACCGTAATCACCAGATTTGGCCCTCTGCGACTTTTTCCTGTTCCCGAAATTGATGAGACCCATGAAAGGACAGCGTTTTGCGACGATTGAGGAGATAAAAACCGAATCGCCGAACACGCAAAACACTTGTCTTATTTATGCCTCTCGCAAACAAACTATCTTCGAGACGAGTGTACCAACATAAAAAAAAAATAATAATCAAAAGTCGAATGTACGTAACCCGCGAAATTTGAAAATGCATCTTATTTTTTGAACACACCTCGTATACATATATGAAGGAAAATTAGGAAGGGTTTGAAATCCCTACAACGCGATAGATATTAAAGCTGTTTAATACTTCAACAACGCAAATGTGTTAGAGACTTTGAGAGGCTGAAAGTGCCAGTGAGTACAACTAAATTACTTCGGGGATTTGTCATTTTTTCGCTGGTTCTCTATTTTTTAATGAAAGAAAATTGATTTTTAATCTGTGAGATTTTTTTCGAATTGAATTTCTTTGCAGCCCCTGATCACCCCTTACTATAAGTGATTTAAAAAAAGAGCAGACTTAGGCAAACAACAACATCGAAATGGAAGAAGAACTTCACATGAAATTTGTTGTCTACATTTTCACATGTTTCCAATTCTTGCTCGCTTTGTGACAGACAGCGTGAGTAAAAAGAGAATACAAAAAAATGTGATGCTTATGGTCGCTAAGTGTCAGTGCTACAGTTGTTGTTGCTGTTGTGGTCGCCGCCGCCTCAGCTCTTTTGTGAGTGTGACATTATCCTTTGGGGGTAAATTAGTTACCCTCAACAAAGTTTTTTTTTGTTTTATTTTTTTTTTTCATTGGATTTATTGTTGTTGCTTAGATTTTAAGTATTCTTTTAAAAAGATTTGAGATAGGAAAGCTTCTCACGTTCTTCGCTTTGGAGACTTCTTAGTTGTCAGGATATCTCTGTTGATATTTAAGACACATTTTTGTTATCATGAGACAGACACATAATAAGCTAGCAGTCTGCTTAAGAAATTTTATTGATTTATGAAAATTTGGCCAGATTTCAAGTGATTTGATTCACTTTGCTACGTCTACTAGAGTGTCGGTTTTGTGTACAGCATACAGGCAAGTGTTTTAAGTGGCATTAAGCTGACTACACATTGCAATAGGAGGAGGCTATTCTGATTTTGAAAAATAACAAGGTGCAAATCCTGAGTGGAACAATGTTTTTAGGAACCAAAAAAAAAAAAAAAAATTAAATTAAAATAAAATAAAATTTTCATTACCAGTCATGAGAAGCGAAAGGAGGCTTCTGTTACGTGAATTTATAGAGTCAATGAATAGAAGAAGGATTAGATATTGACTACCCAAAATGCTTGCATTTGTAGTCGTCTGCAATTGCAGGGAAAGCCCAAAAGTGCTTTAAAACTGTTTAGTCAGGTTAACTGATTTACATCACCCAAAATCCGTTTACGTTATTGGAGGGACTTTGAAAAAGGGAATAATAAAAGAAACAAACTTAAACTTTCTTGAAATTCTCCGCTTAAAAATTTTAGGGCACCCACTAATTTTTACTAAATAGCTAAATCGTGTAACCTGTATGCGTGGCGCCCAATGCGCCCAATTTTATGAAAGAATAGAAAAGTTATTCTCATAACATTTTTAGAAAGAGAAATTATTTCCGCTTAAAAATTTTAGGGCACCCACTAATTTTTACTAAATAGTTAAATCGTGTAACCTGTATGCGTGGCGCCCAATGCGCCCAATTTTGTGAAAGAATAGAAAAGTTATTCTCATAACATTTTCAGAAAGAGAATTTTTTTCTAGAATTTAATTATTATAGAAATAGAAAAGTTGCCTTATGATATTTCCAAAGAAATAAAAAATAATTCTTTTAAATCATCCAATTCTTGGAAATATGATAAGGTGCTTTCTGACGCACGTGATTTCTGTCAAACAATAACGAACGTGGATATGGAAAAAATATAATTAAACGATTTGATTATTGCAAAGTTGCCGAAATTTTCCATTACAATTTTCTTTTGAGAAATCAGCCATATTTTTAGGTGCGATTTCTTGTTGTATTAGGAGATACTGAAACGAAACTAATAAAATATTCGGTAAGATCGTTCGGTTAACTCGTTAACCATATGCCACTTGTCATGACGTAGAGTTCCTTCAAACATTATCATAACTTCTTCCCACCCCTTGTCTAAACTGTTTACTATTGTTTACTTGTGCTCTCGTTCTAGTTGTGAGTGGTTATAGCGTTTAAAAGAAGTTTTAAGTGGAAAAAATTAGCGAAAAAAGCATTTTAGGCATACTATGGCATACTACATACTAAGGCATACTACGGCTGCTGAAGCCAGCTGAAAAATAAAGTTTGTTTATGAAGATAACGGACCAAATGAAAGAACTTGCCAGAATGGTTTAAAAGATTTTTTTACGGACGACTTCTCCCTAACGGACGCTGCCAGATCAGTTAGGGAAATAAGTGAAATAATCAAAAAATCAGTGTCAACCGTTCACGGGGTCATAAAAAAGCTCGGATTTGCGAGCAACCTCGATGTGTCAGGTCAACCGCCTGAATCACGTTGACGTCTTCGGTAATCTAAGGATAATAAATAACAAGACACCATTTCTGAAGCACCTCACTCATCACAGGGGATGAAAAATTGATAGTCTACAACAACGTAACGCGGGAAAGATTATGGGGGAAACCTAATAAACCCCTTAACCTACCTTTAAAACGGATCTCCACACCAGGAAGGTAATGTTGCCGATTTGGTGGAGTGTCGAAGGAGTAGTCTTTTTTGGGCTTCTCCCAACAAATTAAGCGATATCGCACAATTAGATAAATTGAAGGCGGCATTGGAAGAAAAACGGCCGAGGCTCATCAATCGGAGAGACGTCATCTTCCATCATGGCAACACCCGCCCTCACACTGCCTTGCGGACCCGTCAGAAACGCGAGTTTTATGGGAGAGGAATTAAAACGCCCCCAGAGAGATGGGAAGAAGTTATTAAAAAGGTGGAGAAGATTATATAATAGATTAAAATAATTGTTTTCTTGTATATAAATTTGTAAATAAATTTCTCTCAAAAACCGAAAGTACTTTCCGAACAACCTGATATACATATATACATATGCATATGTATATAAAAAGCTTCCTATTGAAACATCAAAAAAAAAAAAAAATAATAATAATAATAAATATAAGTTTTTAAGGAAAATATACTGTATTAAAAGATAGTACTGAAATGAAATTAAATTATATTAAAACCACAAGAAATAATTTCATGTTACTGATTCTAGTGGCTCAATGGGGCATCAGAAACCTCAAAAGTTAGCTATGAAAAAATATTATAAATTGCTATGGAAACCCCAGAGACCACCACTTAGAGATGATTACATAAAATTGTAAATTCCCTGGGGAAGTTTATTTGCCTTACGGGGAATATCCCAATATAAATGAAATCTCTAGACATAATTGGAATTGGATTGATTACAAGATTTATCCGTAAGCTCTAAATCGAGAAATAACTCAAAAAGTTGTAGTTTGATCAACAATTTGGCAAAAATTTAACTTGCATTTGCGAGAAAACGTGTGTTCTGCCAGGTAACCAGTCATCAAATCCTTGCGCCTACCTCAACGTTCAATGGGCTATTGTTATCTAATCGACGTTTAATGTCCTCTACATACAACTGTCTGTATGCATTCCGTAGGCCGCATGATTGGAACCACGGTTGGCGCTATGCCAGATTTACATTCTATTTTTTAATTTACCGAAATTTCAGTTTCATTTTAGATTTCATTTACCTTATTTATTTTAAAGTTCATCAAAAAAGTTGAACCTTTTTATATTCGAAATAAATATTTCTTTACGCTCCGATCCGTTTACTGCCTGAAAATCTCCGTTTCTCTATTAAAACATGAGTAGACGCATAATCTAATTCAAAAATTCGCAACGAAAGTATCATAGGAATCGGAATGGAAACCAGGCGTAGTTTCGTTCTTTAAAATTATTGAAATGTAAAAATGATTCTTATATCTTTTTCTGAATTTTACACGACAGATCCAGTTATATATTTTGTTACATATATTTTTGTCAAGTTATATATTTCGTTGTCTTTTTTAACTGAAATAAAATGAAACTCTAGCAAAACGCTTCAAAAACGTAATCAGAATGAAAGTTTTCTTCAGTTTCATTTCGATTGCATGTACAAATCAGAACAAAAATAGACCACACTCAAACGATCTCGTCATGATGCGAAATTACTTTTTCAAATTCCATTATTATAACTGATAATCAATATACGAAAGCGATAGTTCTGCGTTCTAAAAAAGATGGCACACTAACGGATTGAATTGACCCAATTTGAGGTAATATTTTTATGTTACATATTTGTCCATTTTCTCAAATAAGGTTATATTCGACAGTAAATATGTGATATGTGGAACGATATCATTAGTGATATAATAATCATTAGTGATATCTTGTGATATCGCACTCCCAGCAATAAGAAATGTTTCAAAAAGATGCGAATCAATACCGTCAACAGGGAAATAGATAAATTTAAATTGACCATTCATGTATAATACTTGTGGTAAAAGCTTATTCAAAGCGTTTCGTTTGCTTGTGTTAAAACAACATTCCAAAAAAGGGATATTTTTGAGACGTTTTGGCTTTGTTTTCATAAGAAATATATTTTTGCTTTTTGAGAATTCATATATCGAACCATATTATAACTTTATTGAAATACCATACGATTTTCTGAAACAAAATTGTTTCAATGTATGATATCGTTTAAACTTATACATTTCTAAATTTAGTTTATTGGCCAGCTTCCTTTCGGGTATATGAATCGGAGTCAAAGTTCGCTCTAAGTTTTGGTGGGATTGTCGGATATATATGTACATATAATTAAACTTAGTGGATAGTATTGATATGGCTACCAGAATAGGAAACACAACAAAACAGTTTTATGATACCACTCATTGTCAATAAAGATTGTCGTTTTAAATGGTACTGATAACGTATAGGACCATTGTAGTGCAAAACCATAAATTGAAATATTAAATCAGAAAACCTTCTATTTGATTATTCACATTTCCCTGTGACTAGGTTGATCGGAAAATGCAATTATTGGAATCGATAGTTCCTGAATTATCGCCGTCAAGACGTACCATTTAATTTTTCCTTTGATTTGGACTGTCTTAAAGAGAAATCCGTACTTTTTTCTTACTCTTGTGTCTGCAAATCGCAAGCAAATCACACCAAAATTGGAAAATAGACATATTGGTATTTAGACTGAAAAATAAATGAAACGGGTTTAGCGCTCGATTCTTACAGGTAGTGCATACTTTAATGAAGGTTAGTGACTAAAATGCTGCCTTCCAAGTTGTTCTCACTCAAACGACGGTTCAAGAAAATAGAGTTTGACAGTAAAAATTTATAATTTTGGAGACCATTGGTTTCCTTTATAGTGGTACTACAATGAATGTGGTGCAGCTCTTCAAACTCATTATAATACATTCTGAATTGTGTTAAAAAATCTACAGAACCAAATCTTTATTGCCGATTTTACAAAACGCGACACTTATGAATGCGACTGCAATTTCGAAATCCGATATAACCACCTATTATTATTTAAGCGGCAGTCATCGACAAGTCTAGCGTACGTTTCTCAAACTGAATTGCCTTTAAAATATTGGTCCAATAGAATGAATCGAAACTGTCCACATTCATGGAATGCAAGAAATATGTGCTTCTGTGCGCATAATCATTATATTTCTGAAATTTGAGCTGTCAGATGTCAGCAAATTGGTACGAAATCTCTAACAAACCAGTGTAGATATAGTCCATAAAATTTAGAGAGTTGAGGTAAGAAATCAGACTTCTCTTTTTTGAGTTAATGTGTTTTACAGACAAATTTGACATTTGTTCTAAATGTCGTCAAATCGAAATTTTTTTTTTTTCATATTTTATACATATTCTTATAAAAGTTAAAAAGTTCATATACATTTAAATATTTATTTTATTTATATATTTATTTTATTTCCATAGACATTTAAATATCTCTCTATTGTGGCTATCTCCAATTCAATTTCTGACCAAGCAATCTGAACTCCAATTGAACAAAACTTACTCATTCCCAACCGACGCTCAGTGAATCTAAAATTACAACAATGGAAGATTTTCAATCGAGAACTGCATGTTGATGTTAGAAATCAAATTGAAATATCCACCGTAACACACAACAACCCTCAACTGTGGTCAGAAAGGAAAGTACGACACAAAATGAAGTACAGTAAACTCACAAATGAAAACATTCTCAAAATTCCCAATTCTCAAAAGTTGGTTATGTTTGTTTGTTTCTAGGGTTCGGGATGTTTTCTGTGGATTTTGTTTACTCTAATCAGTTAGATTTTCTAATTGTAATTTATTCTCATTAGAAACTCTGTTAAATGCCCTTTCTCCGTGTATTACCAAACCCATCAAGATGGCAACACTATTCATGACAAAATTGACACTGAAAACCAGCAATCAACAATAACCGCAACAGCATAGACAACAGCGAGACGTCGTTAACATACCACAAAATGAAACAAATGTGAAGAAAGGAATAATCGAATAAACGAAGAAAGAACGGAAAACGCACAACAAATTAATAGAAGAATCGGGTAAAAGAAGTAGAACTAAATAAAATAAAATGTGATGTTAAAGCAAGCGTACCAAAACAAAGAAGACAACAAAAGGAAAATAAATGAAAGAACATCTGGAAACCTCCAAAATCACCTCTCAATACGATAACCGTCAGAGGACTGGAAGAGCTACACAAGGAAAGTCCAACATGAAACCAAGTTTGAAATGCATTTTCCGTCCAAAGTTGATGTGACGTACATATTTTGGGAAACTTTTAAGGACAAGCGTTAATTGGGATACTATATGCTATGGAAAGGAATAAGGGTGGAAAAATAAATAAAAAAAAAAACAGAAGTTCGTTAAATGGAGTTGCAACTTTTATCGCATTTTTGAATGTCAGTTAATATTTTAGCATTTGTATCTTGGTACGCTTAAAAATACCCGATTGCCATTGTTTTTCCAAATTGAAATCTATGCTGTCGAGACAGCGCATTAAAAGCTACTTCATCGACCTACAAAAATTTCAAAGTTGTGACTTGCGAGCAGTGATGTCCGGTGAAATGTGAATGTGAAGATTGAAATTTTAGTAGATCTTTATTGTGAAATATTAACACTTTCTAATTTAGGTTTTCTAAAATGTGTGTGTTTGGAAAGTCCCCAAAGATTTGAATCCTAAATTTTCAAAAGTCAAGCTAGTAAGTCCCTTGAGCCCGCAAAAGAATATAACAGTGTTTTTACCACTCCTATTGGGAAAACAAATGCATTTCGTATAAAATATGACAGGCATTCCAAATGTCACAAAATATTAAAATACATTTGCATTTTCCTTCAATTTAGTAGTTGGTTACATAAAACTTTGTAGAATAAGAGTAATTGAGGTAATTTTGGTTTATGTAGAAAGTCGCAAATAAAAATGGCTGATGACGAACTCCTTTTCATCCTTGAATCCTTCAAAGAAGAACCACAATTCCGTATTTCAAGCTTATTAAATAAAATATAAAAATCAAGGTCAACGCCGACGGAATAGTAATTTCTACATTACAATTTTCTAACATGTGTATTTTTCAAAATATAGATTTTGATTCAGAGTTTCCCGAATTTTCTGAATTTCCCAAATGCCCAACTACTACATTCATCGGATATCCGCAAAATTATCTTACAATTTTCTTAACACGCATTTTGTGAAAAACATGCATTCCGAATTAAAAATGGAATGCATTCAACATGCCTCCATACTCAATGATCCAATGTATTATATATATATATATATAGTTCAATTTCTCACTTTTACAAGTGATTACGCAGAACCCTTCACTGCCAAGACCCATTTCATATATGTGAGAAATACAAATTAATATTAAAACAGTGTAAACTAATATTAGGAATACACAAATTGATAGAAAGAAATATTAAATAATGACGAATTCAAAATTAATGTTGCGAGACCACAAATTAATATAGCAGAAATCAATAGATATTAAGAAAAAAAAAATCAAATTCGTGTTGAGAAATTTTAAATTAATGTTGAGAAATTAGTTGATTTAAAAAAATAAATGGATGTTAAGAAGTATTGAGATAATGGAGATTAGGAAACGTAAGTCACAATTCAGAAAAGTCACAATTATAAAAAACTGGGAAAATACGAATTAAAACTGAGAATTAATAAATTTAATTTGAGAATTTTACATCATATCATAAGGATATTCATAAAATAGATATGAGGAAAAAAACTAATATCGGAAAAGGTAGGAGAACTTGCTCAAACATTGTGTAAGTTCATGTTTCTACTAGATTTTCTGTTAAATTCTAATCTAGCCCAGATTATAGTTATGGATTTAAAATATAGGGTTATCCATTTAGTGGTTTCAAAACGGCCGGTCTGGCAAGGCTGTCAGCTGCTAAATATATGTCATCTGAAATGTTATTTATTTAGAAAAAGGTTTGCCAATTTACGAATATGGATTATTTAACAACCGAAGAACGCCTTAAAAATAGTTAAAACATAGTACAAAAGCGTTGATTCGACGTGAGTGTTTTTCGTGTATTACAGGGAGATTATGGACGTCATAATCGGCCTACTGTGCAAGAAATTTGTAGAGACTGGAAGCGTTACAGATGTGGTCAGGACTGAGCATCATCGCAGCGTACGCAATGCCAAAATGATCGTTTCTGTTAGTGAAAGCGTAGCGAATAATCCGAATTTGTCGATTTCACGGCGTTCTAAGCAATTGGGCTTATCTTACGGCTCATCATGGCGTATTCTGCATGTGGATTTGCACCTCCATCCACGTACAGTTCAACTCACGCAAAAATTAAAACCGGCTGAACATTCACAACGCTGTAGGGTTGCTGATTAGATGCTACACAACAGGGTTTCAATGCTGCTGATTGCTCATTTCTCAATTAGTGGTTACGTCAACAAGCAGAATTGTCGCATATGAGGTTCGGAGAACTCAAAAAGCAATTGCATCCGGAAAAAGTGACTGTTTGCAGCACATTATGGTCTGGGGGCGTCATTGGCCTATATTTTTTCAAAAATGATGGTAGAGGAACCATTACCGTCAATTCAGAGCACTATGGCCGTATCTTCAATTGCAGGCAAAGAAAAGTCGGTAATTAGACTTTCCTTTGCCTGGAATTGAAGATTATGAACTGGACGATATGTGGTTTCAACAAGACGGTGTCACGAACCACACAACATGACCGATTTTGGCTTTATTGCATCAGAAGTTTCCAGAAAGCGTAATAGCACATTTTGGGGACGTCTATTGTCCACCAAGATCGCGCGATTTGATGCCAATAGAATTTTTTTTTGTGACCGGATAGGCGGATAATCTCAAACATTGGAACATTTAAAAACCAACATTCGTTAAGTTATCGCCGAGACACTGCCTGAAATCCATAATCATCGCTGACTCAAAAATGCTAAATTTGAAATTACGATAGTCTTGCGTGAAATAGCGACTTGTATTTCTGCAGTGTTAGGGCGCACACTTATTTGCCGCTCTTAGGTGAATTTTTTGATCTAACGATTTTGATTTTAGAAATCTGTTCAGTAGTGTACTTGCGAATAGTCAGTTGAATACTCAAAGTATTCGTCAGACACATCGAGATGAACGAAATTGAACTCCTGATCATGCGGGTGTACTAACCATCGCGCCACGGTCATTTTTTTTTTTTTTTGTTTCATAAAATATATAACCAGTGAATGCATGTGACGTGAAAGGTGCAATCATGCCTTACCAGGATAAAAATGACAAAAAATACGACTATGTTGGTCTCGTTTTGGAGATATAATTCGTTACAAAATTCGAAAGAAACTTTACTTGTACCTTTTTTTTTTGGAAACTTATAACATTGCTAGATTGACGAAAAGATACCTCAATTCTTCTATATTGCTTCTAAGTGCAGAGTATTTCCCAAAAACGCGTTTTCATAGCTGTAACATAGCGCTGTTTAAATTTCAATTAATTTAAATAATATTGTATAGGTATATACTTGAAATATCGTTTAAACCACAACCAATGTCGGCAACATAAGAACAGTTTTGAAATCCTGAAATTAAAGTTAATATGAACAACCCTCACCGAAACCATGTCAAACAAGAAAACGTTTTGACCTACCACAGTTTCTGGTAGGTTCAAAACTATACACAATTTTAAACCCGATTTCGATTAGATAAACAAAAGTATACTAAATTAATTCTGAATTCCAAAACTGCAAAACTAAAAAAATAACAAAATTTTCATTTTTTGGATGTCGAAAAAAAAAGATATTGAATTATTTTTTAGCTTTCCTAATTTTGGCTTCAGACATTTTTTTCTGCTAAGGAATATTTCGTTTCTTGCCTACAACGTAATCGGAAACCTACTTTGATTCGGTTTCCCTACCAAAACATAATGAAGCAGGCAGATATTTTGATTCGAAAATATGAAACAAAAGTACAGTTGTTTGCATTCTCATTTCTTAATCTGAAACACAACTTAAATCTTCTTCATGGCATAGAAAATGGTCTGGTATGTTGTTGCGGAAATGCTTTAAATAGTTAAATTTTTGAGTTTATAAAGACAGACTCTTACAGATTTTAATAAGAATGTTTAATGTTTAAGAATTTTGTCCATTTTTAATTGAAAATTTTTAAACAACATATGTACATATGTTCCATAAATTGAATCAGAATGAAAATTGTTTCTAATATCTCTCAATAATTAATTTTGGATATATAAAGCAGAACCAAAATTGAACGCAATTTTGATTCGTTTGTTGGAATTGGCAATAATATTGATTCGAATGCCAGAAATTGAAACTGATCAAAAAACTATTTCTGGGTTTGACATCTTTTCGGGTTGAAAACAATTCAGGTATTAGGAAAACATCTTTAAAAAAAAAAGTTCTTCACCTGACAAATAATGGAATCCTATATGATAAGTCGTTGACAAATTGCGATATTTTTTATTTTTCCATTGACAAATAACAAAATCCTATTTATTTAGCCTTAGAAACAATTTTTGATTTTCGGTTATCAAAAGGGACATTTTTAATAAAAGTTGTTACTTACGTTTTCTGATAACTCTAAACAGTCTGTAACAGGATAAAACTAATCGTTCAGTAATAAATTTCAATTTAATTTTTTGTTAAAAAAATATGCGCAATTTTCTTTTGGCTTGAATTTGTCATTTAAGCGTTTTGTTATCTTTGCAATAGCAAATGTAAAAAATTTATTTAATAAACATTAAAATAACGAAATTAACTTCTTAACAATAACAAAAAAAATATGGCAAAACCGAATTTTGTGTATGAATTTTCTTCAAAACAATAAAACAACTTTTTGTGTGTTTATAACAAAAATTTTAACACAATTTCAAATAAAATTTCACATAACAAGAAAAGTTAACATTTTGTATTTTGGCAATTTTGAATTATTTTTCATTTTTAAACCGAAACATGTTTGGTTGTGATTTTTCTTTGTTGAAAACTTTTTAGATTTCTTTTTTAGATTTCCATGTTTTTTTTTAATTTGTTTTTTCTTCTTTTTTCAATTCGTTTCAGCCATTTTTGTTGATCTGTGGCGTTGGTGGTTGATGACTCTTTTATGTTGCTTAATTTTGTAAATCCTGATTCGTTGTAGGTGGGCCGGCTGTTGCGGTGAGCTGAGATTTTCGCTGTATCCTTTTAAAGTTTCACTTGTTATGTTTTCTTCACTTTCAATTAAATTAAAATAAAATATAATATTTTCTTGTTCTTAGTAATTTAGTGTGTCTCTTGTTTGTGTAGAGTAGCGCACTACTTCCTGCAGCGTACGTTTCGTAAATGCTGCGTGTGTTCAATGTTAATGTTCAACTATCACTCGAACGAAAATCCCTTGGTAAAAGAGACAGACAACAGACAAACAAACCATAAATCGACCCCGAGTTGCTCACACCATAAGACGAACTCACCGCGCCGTCTGTCTAACCAACATCCACGAAAACAACAACACACCAGCTGGGAGTTGTAGCAGCCGCCGCATATTTTTGGTGGTGCAACATCAGCCACCAAGTGCACTTTAGTGTAAAGACTCTTTGAATCTACAACAGGGTCTCTCTTAACTCCGAACCGGCCTCTCTTTTCCTAATATCGTTTGGTAAAGGAGAGATTTCGGGGAGAAAAATTTTAATTTCTTTGCACTTTCGTAGAAGAGGAGAATTGATAGAAAAAAAGGATCATGCAAAGAAAGAACAAAGCTGCCAAATTCGATTTTTTCTTCATTTTAGCGATTTTTCTATATTTGGAGAAATCTTAAAATCTTGTGTTGAAGTGATTTTTTGTTCTAAACGAAACGATTATATTTCGTATTTTGCTAGGACAAAAACCTTGTTTTGATGCTGAAAAATTTAACATTTTGTTTCTTGTTCTCGGTGGTGGTTCTGTGATTAACCCGCAATTAGACGCCAGACGACAATTACACAATATGTCCAAAAAGTGCTGGGAATTTCTCAATAAAGCACAAAATATATGTATGTTATTGATTTAAATTTACTGAAAATATTGCGACGTAAAAATGTATGTTAATCCGACTTCAGTGTTGGAAACCAACAAAAAAAAGAGGTTGATGTTGCCACTTAAGAACATTTTCTTCGTGAAAAACATAGTACTATCTATATTTTTTTATGTGGAGATTCTTCGCAAAAAGGCAGCAGTCATTTCCAGCCTATAGATTTCAATTTTCGTCGCGAATTCTGGTTTATGTGTTCTATCGATAGAAAATGTGTGGCTTGAATTGGTAGTTTGAAGTTTGGGAAGAGAAAAAAGTCAGCCGGAACAATATCTGGTAAATACGAAGGCTGCTATATGGTATTTATTGAGTTTTCAATGAATTTGCTGTCTCAAACGCCGTACAACGGTCAGATAATATACTTTATTTACCATCTGGCCTTATGACGAGAACTCCAAGTGCGCGGCAGAACGATAATAAAAGAAAACAGTCAATATTGACTTTTGACACGTATTGACGTACATTAATCATGTTCAATGTATCTCGACAAAGATAGTGGATATCTAGGAATTCGTCGTTTTTTTTGGGATAGAAGTCACTAAACAAGAAGTATGCATTAAATTTCTTACAGCTTAGGTCTAGAATAAAAAGTAATTTCGAAATTCCCAAAATGGAAGGGGGCAAACATGGTAACATCACCCATAGTAAAGAACTTAAGCTAAATATGAGATTTGTGCACATTCCTCTTAAAACGCATATGGGTGGTTAAGAGATTTGTTTTTTAAGATAATACTTGTACCATTATTTAGAAGAATCCGATACAATCAGAATCATAAAATTTGTTAAGCAAAATGTCTTCCGAAGAAAATATAAGATGGAAGTTTCCAAATTTCGAATTAATTAATTAAATCAACAAAGAGGACGAAAGTGGAGGAATAGGAGTGTCAATACTAACGCCAATTCAACGAATTTCTTGAAGGTGGCAAATTTGTGATTTAATTACAACATTAAAACGAATTATATGAAGTTGCAGGCACCTCCTATTAAGAGTTGTATTATTTTTTAAAAATTAAAAAAAAAAGAAAATATATCTTTTTAAAGATTATCTTTTTCAAAAGTTGCCACAACTGCAATTAATAAGCTTCGTTCTGTGGTTTCATTCTTCGAGCAAAGCGAGCAATGTTGGCTTCCAATTTCTCAACCACAGTCGGCTTATCTACATGGCGTAGATTATTTTTGTATAAAAATGACATACATTTAGAGGTTGTTTTTTTGGAAAAGGTTGGATAACGAACGGCCATTGATAACTGCGAAATATTTTAAATATGAAACAAGCTAACTTTCAGTTTAGTTGAAGACAAGACAACTGATTTACAGGTTGCATTAACATTAACTTAGCTCTGACGTTTGTCTTTCTTATCCAGAGATACAATAAATACACCAAATAAAATCGATCGATTCAAAATTGCTATACAATTCAACAAACTGTCAATGATCCCACATTCACAGTAGAAGTTGATTTTGTTTGTGCGATTGCATCTGCGAGTCGTAAAAAGTAATATAAACCAATTTCTTAATGATTCAAACCATTCATTCTGTCGCAATCGGAAGACACAGAGTAGGATATATAATGAATTTGCTGCTATTGAATAGCAGATATGAATAAAGAAGTATATGGGTTAAACAGGGTAAATTGTATGGAAGTTAACAGAGAGGTCGTAGTTATCCGATGGAGTTTTCCAAATGTTACCAAGCATTATAATGCAATTCACCTGATGAAAATTTAATCTGCTCCAGCCTACGAAATAACGATTAAAAGGGAAATAAATTTAATTAATTTTTACCAAAGGGGGCTGTATACCCACAATTTCATTCGCCAAGTGCATGGTGTATGCCAAATTTGACAGAGTTCAGTATAAAAACAAACTTCCCTTGCATTTCATGAATAAGACATGGGAGAGCTTCTTACATTCAGTGAGCTTACACGCATTCTATTTTTAGACACACTCAATGGGACCTATAGTTTAACAACGATTCTCTACGCTACAGTTTAAGAAACATTTACAAGACTTGTCAATCGAGGTGACCGCCGGTTCGGAAAATAGTGATATGTGATTATAGCAGGATTGAACCTGCGGTCTTGCGAACGATGGTTACATACGTGTACTAAACATCGTGCCGCGGTCGGTAGTATAACATTTGGAAAGATATGAAGCTAAGACAACATGCGTTCAATCGGTTATTTATGTGGGAGGTAGTTTTTTCTTAAGTTTTACAGATTATTACTATGCCATGTAATGGGCGAAAATATAGCCTATGACGGTGTACTAATCAGAAGTTACATCACAAAGATTGTATTTTGGTAAATAAAACAATTTGTACGATGGGTGCACGCAACAAGAAGGGCCATAGCAATGCGACAATTTCAGACAATTTAATGCAACCAAGCAAAAGTTCACGAGTTTGCTTAATTCAACTAATTCCCAACAAGAACGCAAGATTTAAATTTGGCGCCATTCGAAGTGTCATTGTTTGACATTTGAACTGTTTTTTCGTGCCTAGAATTGAAGAAATGAATGTGGAGGGCATGTGGTTTCAACAAGACGGCGCCATATGTCATACAGCCAGAGAAACAATTCAACTGCTGCATCAGTCATTTCCCCGTAGTGTTATTTCGCGTTTTGGAGACCAGAATTGGCCGCCTAGATCGTGCGATTTAACACCATTGGACTTTTTTCTTTGGGGTTTTTTGAAGTCGATGGTTTACGCGAATAAGCCGACGACGACTCAAGGTTTAAAAGAGGAAATTGGATGCTGAAATACCGTAGCATTTATGCAAAACGGCCATTGAAAATCTCATTAATTTTGATGACCATGTGTTGTTCCATACATAACCTCATTCTGTCTACTTTACGATTTTATAAAGTTTCACGATTTTTTTTTAAATATTTGTGTTTTATTTAAAATTTAAATCTTGCGTTCTTGTTGGAACACCCTTTAGATACTAAACTAAAGATATGAACCGAAGAATACATAAGTCGAATTGGATTAAAACAGCCATTTGTATGGGAAGTACCAGAAAGGTCTTAATGAATCAGTCTACTTTTCAACTGCTGCCAAGCATTTAAATCAATACAACGAACAAAATTTAGATTACTGCATACTACAAACGGGAAATGACAGGAAACAATTTGAAATTAGGTAAATCGATAAGTCTATATAGCCCATTTTCAACCCCCGGCTATGATCTGAAAAAATATTAGGTTGTTTCAACTTTTATGGTTATCGTGTCAACTAGCCAGACAGAAATTGTACTTTTGTTGTATCAAATGATATATTTATTATACATTTTCATTCCTTTGGGTAAAGTTATGATGGCGTTTCATTTGTTTAAATACATTTATTTTTTTTTATTCTGAAGCTGGAGTCGGATTTGAGAAATGTGAAATTGTGGAGTTGAAGTTTCGTAATTTTAGCCCAGCTTGAAATCATAGAATTGTCATATCTTAGTCAAACAAAAAAATTAAATTTTACGCCATCAAAAGTGTATTTAGAAGAAGAATTGATTTGCATTACGACTTAAAAGCCTGTTTTCCAAAATGCGAACAAATCTCGCAATACTTTTTAGTTTTTTGTAAGTGTTCGTTCAAATTTTCTAGATTTTATCAAAATCTACAAATACAACCACACATATTTTGCCACTATTCAGTGTAAAGTGTAGTTTTGTATTACAGGAATTTGAGATGTTTTCTATTCCATTTCTATCCATCGATCTCCTGTTTCATAGATTTGTTAAGATCTGTACATAAATATTCTTTCCAACATGTGTGTACGTGTTTTATCTCGCGTAAAGCTATGGTAAAATATCTAAATCGGGTTTTCATCTCTTTGGCATTCTGAGAGAAGGTCTCTTTCGATCATTGGTGATTCTCTTCCGTTCTCTCAATGACTCTTTAGGTGTTTGAAAGAAAAACCAGATTTTATGGAAAAACTCTCTTAGGAATTTCAACTAACATAAAAACATTTAAAGTGCATTTACCTTTAAAAACAAAACAGATTTTATGTTCACAGAAGATAACAAAAAGGATTTCAAAAAGGAAAGCCTGCATTGTTCAATATGTCTATCTATTATTTCAAAATAATGCAATTTTGTTGTTCTCTTTTTCTCTCCTCCATACACTCATCATTATCATTCTTCTTTCATTACATTTTTGTTTTTGGATTCGAAATGAAATCCCACTAAAACGCAATTTCTAGATTTTCTGTTGTACTCTTTTTTTTTTTGCACATACATTTTTGTAAAGAAGCCGACACATTTTTTTTTTTGCGAAGCTACCCTGAAATTGTGACGAAGAGCAGCAATTGTGGCAGCAGCAGTAGAAGCACCAGCGTTTTAAGGGATGCAAACTGGAGGAACAGCATCAGCCAAAAACCAAAGGAACAAATTACAACTTTCCATGCAACTACGACGACACAATGGAGGGCATTAAATACCACCATCGAGCCGTAACAATTCAAACAAGGTTAAACTTCCAAACTACCACTTCAGCACAATGCCGTCTGGGCCGCCAGCGCCAGTTGCATTCGAATTTGAACCCAGTCAGCTCGTCACCCCGACAGCCCGTCAGCCAGCAAAAACTGAAGCTGAAGCGTAAACAATAAATCCGCCTCGTATCATCACGGATGGCGATGGATGGATGGATGGACAGACGACTGGGAGGCAGAATCAGTTGAATAATCACAAATGTAGTATAATTCATGTCGTGTTTTCAAACTCGACGGCAATTGGTTTCATGCCAAAAAAAAGAACCCCCGAACTACGCACGCATCAGGATCTGCGGTGTGATGAATGAATGCACCCTTCACAAAACCCAAATTGAACTGAACAAACATAAAGCGGCGACGAGCGGCGACAAACATGAACATTTATTTCCTATCCTAGTACATTCATATGCATTGTTCGTCCAAAGGATTAAAGTTATCTCCTGGTGTCCTGTCATTGAATTCATTTCAAAGTTCATTTTTCTAATTTTATTACCATTTCCATTAAACCGTAACTATACTTACGCAAAATCTTCATGTTCTCCCCTCGCCGTCTCTTTTCGCCAAAAGGTCATAGATATTGTAATGTTAGCTTTTATAAAGTGTAAGGAAAGAAAAACAGGTGTTGTTGTAAATCCTGTCATATTTATGACCCTCAATAACCATCATTACCATAGCATAGCCTGATATTTTCGGTCCAAAGATGTATTAACTCAGAACTGCAGATCTGTACAGATCGCAAGACGAATTTCTAGGCATTGCAAACCACAACTTTGTGATCAATTTCACTTTTAGTTCAGTCGCTTGAATTGAATGGAATTATTAGTTGGATATCCTTGTATGATATTACCGCACATGAAAAAACTAATATTTTCTGACAATCTGCAAAAGTGATTTCAACTACATTTTATTGGATTTATGAAAACTGCTAAGATTTGTTGCAAGTTTTTAACCATTAAATGATGATTCGCATTCTATCGAAGACATTCATTCTGACAAACGTAGGTACCTTCGGGTATCTACTCAGCAAATAAAAAGAATTGGAAGTACACCAAAACAGAGAACGTTTTTATTAGTCGCAAGGTAACAACAGCAGTGTTTTCAGATTGCTTGCAATAATGTATTTTTAAATGGTAATCATAATGCTATTTTTGGAAAAATAGTGGTTAGAAGTAATGAAATATTTTCTTTCTTTTTGTTTTCTCTGGAAAGTTATCGCGGCATGTGTTTTCAATACAACATTTAAAGGTGCAGTTGGAATTTTTTATGATTTTTCCAAAGCATTTGATCTTATTGATCACGAAATTTTAATTAAAAAATTGAAATATTATGGAGTTTGTGGAAGAGATCTATCACTTATTGCAAATTATTTGCATAACCGAAGGCAGTATGTCAGCATAGGTGATCATAAAAGTGAATTGACTCATGCTGAACATGGTGTGCCACAAGGTAGTGTTCTTGGACCTCTTTTATTTAAAATATTTATAAATAACAATAAACCTTGGGCTAACATGCAAGCATGTCTGATTTATTCCTACCGCTTTCAAACTGTAGTTGAAGCTTATATAGAACGTGATTTTTCTCTCATATCAGAATTTGCACGAATAAATTATTTTTAAACCCTGATAAAACAAATCTTATACGTTTTAGGCCATGTAATGTTCACAGCAGGAACTTAGTCGTCCATGGTGATGGCAAAGAAATCGGAAAAATCGATACTATAAAATACTTAGGCTTGGGATCGCCATATTCAACGCTTGAAAATGAAGTCAGCGCAAGCTCTCGGGTAAATGTAAAAATGTTATTAAAATTGGTTCTTACAAAATTTTCCAGAATTTCCCTGACTTCCAAGAAATGTTCTCGTATTTTTCAAATTTTTATTTTGATCAAAAACAGAATTAAATATTTACAATTTCTACCACAGGATTAGGCGTATATTAAGATTGTCATTCCGTATGTAATAACTGCAAACATTCATATATTTTATGATGATCAAATCTACCCAAATTTAATTATGTCCGCTAAACTAGCTAGAGAAAAGAGAAGGAAGAGCAATTTGTCAACAAATTACCGGGAAATGATCATTTAAAAAGACTGGTTAAAAGTTACAGGGTTGATAAAATTACGCACCATAACGCGAAGATGCACCATCATATCACAAGACTTTTATTGTGAAAAAATTTTTGGTCAAAAATTTAACAAATATCTTCGAATGGCTGCCATATTTACCTGATATGGCCCTGTCTGATCTTTTTCTTTTTTCAAAACTCAAATTGGCGCTCCGAGATTCGCATTTTCAGTCGATAGAAGGTATTAAAAAAAAATGTTATTGAGGATATTTATACCCTTCCAAATGAAAAATAATATGGTTTACAGTGGTTCTTAGAATATATCGGATCTAGGTGTTTGTCATTGTGAGCTAGGCTATTTAAAAAACACTTCTACAAATTAGATTTTCTGTAATTTGGCAGATATTTTGTTTTTAGGATAAAAGTGAAGAGATATACTAGAAATGAGTCACTATTGGAATTACGCATGAAAATTATTTTAAAATTTGTTTCTATTATTAAGGTATAAAGATTTGTCAAATTTTCAACGATTTTTCCTAACATTTTCAAGCAATTTTAAATATTAGTGCGCAACTAATTTCCCGCTATTTGCGACTTTGCCATAACCTAAACGTCGTGAGCCAAGCTTAGGCATATGGCCTCCATACCGCCTCGACACAATAGTGATATTCTTTTGACGTCATATTCTTTTGGTTGTTTGAATATATATGATTTTGTGCCAAATGCGGAAAGTATTGATTTTCTTCTTTCAATCGAAGGAAATGGCGGCTGAAGCTCATCAAGAGGTTCGAAATGTTTACGGAGATGCTGTTTTAAGTGAAACCACGTGTCGAGATCGGGTCCGTCCCTTTAAACACGGTGATTTTGATGTTAACGACCGTCCGCGTAAAGGAAGACGAAAAATCTTCGAAGACACTGAATTGATGGCATTGCTTGATGGGGATCTGTGTCAAACGCAATATTGGGAGCTACCGGCCAAACCATTTTCAAGCGATTGAACAACTGCTTCAGACAAAAAGGAGGGTTTTCCTCATCGTATTGTAATGGGTTGTAACGGGATTCATTACAGCAATCCAAAGAAAAGAGAGTCATGGGGGCTGACCGGTCATGCTTCTACGTCGTCACCTCGGCCGAATATTCACGCTGCGAAGGTTATACTCTATATTTAATGGACCAGGTCGGTGTTATTTATTGCGAGCTGTTGAACCCAAACGAAGCCATCACTTGGGATCGGTATCGACTTCAGAAACGTCCACAATACGAGGAGATCATGAAAAAGTGATTCTCCAGCATGACAACGCTTGGCCTCACGTGGCCAAGCCCGTTAAAACCCTACGGTTCTTACCCCATCCGCCATACTCTCCAGATATTGCTCCGTCCGATTATCACTTGTACCATTCGATGGCACACGGTTTGGCTGACCAGCAGTTCCACTCATCGGAAGGCATCAAGAAATGGCTAGATTCGTGGATAGCCTCAAAGGATGAACAGTTTTACTACGACGGAATTCGAGCTTTGCCAGACTTTCAATGAATCATTGGTAAACATATTTTCATAATAAAGTTCCATTTTTATAAAAAAGGGAGAACTTAGTTGCGCACCGACTATTTCCGTATTGAGAATAACATTAGAATTACATTTTTCGCTACAATTATACGTAATGGGTTAATTCAAATATTATTTCAAATATATAACGCATTTATAATACAGAAGCTTGATAAAGATAAAAGATTCTCAATGACGATTATTGTATTCCTTATGTGTTGGATAGCTTAACGAGGCGGTTTTTATTCCTTAAGCTTAGTTCTTGGTTTATGCATTTAACTACACATTTGTTTGCAATTATGAGTGAATAAATACTTTAAGGACCGGTGAAAAATTCTGCAGTTAATGGGTTAATTACATACAGAAGTCAACAGAAGCGAAAAAAACATTTCTAATGACTCCCTGAAATCGAATATACGACGAAAGAGGAAAATCGAATTTTAGAGATATTTTTTTAATTGCTTCACAGCTCACGAAAACAAACTCATGTTTTTGGAAACTGTCGTAGATTAAATTTATCTTTAGTTTTGGAGGCGTATATTTGCAATATTTTCTGGGCCCTCATAAATCAAAGCACTCTTGTGTCTAATGACTCGTATAAGGAAGAAAATTAATATTTTTCAAATATATTCAAATAAATTTTTATAGAGGAGAATGATGTGTCAGTACAATGACTAAGAAGCTATAGACCAGATGCTACAGATGTTGCAAATATAAGAAATTTGTTCAATGGGAACAAACTTTGCCATTCGAAGATTGGACGCGGCTCTAGAAAATTTGTACTTTTTAAGTACAGGGTGAGTGAATAAATGTTGCTACATTAAGAAGCTCTAGGAATTAATTTTTATTTCATAAAAATTCTTCATTGCTTGGAAAAAAAGAAAACACTTTTATTAACCCTCTAATGATTCTTAAAAATAATTAAATTTAAGTGAAATGATGTGCGATTCGTCATTCATTACTCTCCAGAGCTTTGCAGCTGGAATTAGCTCAACTATCATTCTAATGCATTACTTTAAGTTATTCAAATTGGATTATTCTGCTTGCAATAATCTCACAAGAAAAAATCACACGCGGTAGGGCCAGGAGACGTTAGTGGCCAATGGAATGTGGAATTTCTTTAAATCTGCTTATTTAGAGAATTTTTATTGCATTCTGCTATAACCAGGCCTATGCAATAAATTGCACTTCATTTTTGGAACTATACGGAGTTGAAAGGTATCCTCTTTTGGCGTAGTTCTGGAAAATAAACTCTTTCAACATCTTCAAGTAATATCTTGGTAGCAACGTCCGCCTGTCACACCCTGCATCTACTCAACAATTTTACCATTGATTTGTTGATTAAATCGAGTGTGCGGTAGTATACGAGTATGATAGAAAATCGAAAGAATTTTCAAAGTTACATACTCCTTAAGGGGCTGTATTACTTGGGGCTTGGTTAATGAAAAATACTAACATATATAAGTATAAGTTTTGAATATTTTTCGTTTAATTCGTTCAATTTCACCGGAAAAACTGGTAGAGCCGATATGTTATTGCCCCATATGACAAATATTGGTCTAGTGCGGAACAACACGTCCGTACAAGGACACGTTTGGAGAAATGTTTTTCTTTTCCAATTTTTTCAAACAATTTTATAATTTTTTATTTAATCAGAAGTTTTGTGTGATAGTAAATGATAGACATGGGAAGGAACCACTACAATTTACATACAAGGAATCTCCGCAATTGTGGGCGAGTTCATTGGAAGATACATAAAAGTAAATTTTTTTCAATAGAAAAACAAGGCTAACACAATAAATTAAGTGTGTCGATGGATCGGTACATCATCAAAAAGACTATGAAGGATATCGTAATTGGATTTGGAACTTGGACTCTGGAAAAAATGCAAATTTCTGTATTTTTCTACATTTTTTACTAATTATGGAGGAATCCTCCTAGTTCATGCACTTTCGACGACATTCAGACATTCATTAGAAAAACGTAAGAGAAAAGTTTCAGACATTCATTAGAAAAACGTAAGAGAAAAGTTTCACACTGACGTTTGAAACTTTCGTAGACGAAAGAAACCTCGACTCGTTAAAGAAATAACGAAAATATAGCTTTTTAATTTTGTAATGGTAAATTATTATTGTAGTCGAAGTGCAACTGCAATTCTCTTCAGTTGCATGAGAAGTCGTTGCCGTTATCGCCATCTCTGTCCGCTTTGCGACATGTTAAGTAAACCAAAGTGAGGCAAAAACATTTGCAGCTGTCCTCTTTGGGCCTCATATCGATAGAATATCGTTATTGTTGACATACGCACACATCTTTGCGTTCTGTTTTTCGTTTTCGATATCCAATTGACGAACTCACGTACACACCGACGTACGTGAGTGACTAAGGTAATACGAGTTAAGCGTATGACGGATATTACGAAAACGAAGGGTGGCTGTGTCGATCGGTCGAAATTATTATTGCAATGATTGGAAAATTTCTAAAATTGAAAAAATATCCGAAACCAAAAGCATAGCCACTAAATTGTGATGTCTTGAGCAATGGTGATAGCACGTACCACAATTATGATAAGCTGCCAAGGGTATTCAGTGGAATGTTCCAAGTCAATTATTGTATATTACGGTCCATGGTTTGTTACAAGATTCAAGAAAAAATTTTAAATATTTCACACGTCCCCTACATGGGAAAAAGTTATAATTGCAATGAATAAATATATTCAATAGATTGGTATTTCAAAATTAATGTTGTTATGCGGTCCAAATATTTTAAAAGTGTTCAAAGTTCATGTTAGAAAAAGAATAAGAAATCACAATAAATGCAAAACTATTAAAAGGGATATTTCAATTTGTGAACGTGCCATGCGCAGGAATAAAAATACCATATTTTAGTCATTAAACTAAATTGGTCGACTGTTGATTTGGAAACATATTTATTTTGATGACGGTTAAATCCTATCAATTATTGATTATATAAATCGTACGTAAAAAATAACTGCATGTACTTTAGTAATTTCCGCACCTTTTTCAATTCATTGCATCAGGGTTTTGTAGGTTCTCACCTAAACCAGATTTTTTCTGCAGAATTTTGTTGTCCTCTTCTGAGCCACCCACCGAATTTAGTGTCGAAAGCTTTTCATACCGCGACATTTCTTTCATTCGACCAACATGGCTTAGCCAATACAGTCGCAGTATTTTGTTGCGTTTGATCACGATTCTATGACACCATTAATTTCCGCTAACGTTGATTAGCCAGCTTATCACACAATTATTATTTAGGTTTCTGTGATAAACAGGGTGGCGCACAAATCGTGCTACTGTCAACTGTCAATGGGGACCGTTACTTTACTCTCCTGAAGACGTATCCGTTGCAACAGCATTTGGTTCCAGTAACACGGAGCAACTGTACACATATCCAGACCGGTTATTGAGGAGCTCCAACGAAAATTCCCCGAAGGTCACCTGACTGACTGCATCCAGACTTCTTTTATGGGGTTACATCAAGCAAGAGGTGTACGATACGAAATCAAGAAATTTGACTGAATTGAAGCAGTCCATCACAACAATAACTGAGGCAATCCCGCAATGAATAATTTTCTGATTAGGCGTCGCATATGCGTGAAATGACCTCCATCATTTACGGTCTATCATTTTCAAAACCAATTAGTTATATAAAATAATATTCAATTTTCTATACAATAAAAATTAATAAATGAAATATATTGATTAAAAAGTTATTCGGGACTCTTATCGTAGTGCAATTGGTGCGCCATCCTGTATAATGGGACAATAGGATAACACGTTCTGCTTTTCGCGGGCCGTGATACGAAGATCTGAACAGCAAATGATTTATATTTATTTATATTATCGTTGTCTTAGCAATTAAATATGCTGTAATTTTATTAATTTTGATTTTTTATTTAAAAACTTCATCGAGTGAGTCTGTCTGTTATTTTGCCACATTCTCTGCGAAGAACAATTTTTTAGGCGTTGACCGTTTCATATTCTATAGCTGATACTTTGGCCTGTCGAATGTATAAAAAGGTGTTGTGAAGAAATTAAGCTTGAAACTTTTTCTTATAAAAAAAGTTATTCTTTTCTTAGCTTTCACAGGCTTTATGGGATGGCGGAGTCTTGTTAAAACGTTCAATGGCTTTTACCGAATTGTTGATGTAGTCAAATTAACAAAATACCATTTCAATTGTCTCAAGGTAAATTCCTTTGCTTACCTTCACGCCTCATCAATAACGAGCACTGGTGTGCATCCTATAATAATTATCGCCATCACAGATGCAGGCACTTTCACAGAGCACATTTCGCAGAGTAATTCGTCTAAATAATCTTTTGATTTGCACTCAAGCACTCAAAACTTTATATATTTCTAAACCGTAAACCTTTTTTCAGACGTTAAATCTTTCACTTTTTGTATTTTGTAGGCCTTCAGTCCATTTCAAGTGGCTTCAAAACCACCGGTCTGGCAAGGCTGTCAACCTGTCATCTGAAGCATTATTTAGTGAAAGGTTTACCATTTACGAATATAGATCGCGAAGAACGCGTAAATATAATTAAAACTTACAGCAAAAGTGGTGATTCAAACGTGGGCTTTCAATCGAACCAAATCCATTGCATCCGGAAAAAGTGACTGTTTGGAGCACATTATGGTCTGAAGGTGTCGTTGGGCCGTATTTTTTCGAAAACTACCTCAAAAGGATCCACTGCTGCAACCAAAAGAGGGGCGGTAATTTAAATGGCATTGTATTTCGTACATAATGACAAGGTCCAAACATTATAACGCAATAAAAGGCCTGCAGTTGACGAATATGATTTTGGCTTTATGGCATCAGAAGTTTCCAGAGAGTATATTTTAACGTTTTGCGACGTCAATTGGCCACCAACATCATGCGATTTCACGCCGTTAGACTTTTTTTGTGGGGCTACGTCAAATACGCGGATAGCCACCGAACGCTGCATCATTTGAAAACCAACATTCGTGAAGTTGCCGCCGAGATACTGCCCGGAATGTGCGAAAGAGTGGTCGAAAACTGCCACAAAAAAATCCACTGCTGCAACCAATGTCATTTAATGTCATTTAAACGACATTGTGTTTCATACATAATGGCAAGATCCAAGCATTATAATGAATTTAAAGTCTAATCGAAATTACAGCTATATGTGTGTTTTATTAAACATTACTTTTGAAAACGGAAAATGGAAAACCCATAGTTAATTTTTTAATATACACCCCATGCTACGAGCAGACACATTGAAATTTTTTGGCAATTGAAATCTGCTTTACTTTCGATTATGCTAAATACTGCCCTTCACCTTTCAAACCATTATTTTTTTTTTTTTTTTTTTGATATTCACCGCTTTCATAACGTTTTTTGACGTTGCCAGTATCTTTGTAACGTGTAATAGTTCCGTACACAAATTTTTTGTTTACTCGTAAATGTCGTAGCTCATTATTAACAATGACTGGTTGCGATTTTCCAACTAAATATGAAGTAATATTCCATTTGGATAACCATTTTTTAATTGCGACGTAAAACGATATGCTTAAATAGGCTTGTAAACAATATAACAGTCTGACGCTAGTGAAAATATGAGCACGCTGTCATTAGCCATTTTATTGCTACAACAGCGTGCAGTTGGTAAAACTTCAATTCTAATATCGATTTAGTGTGTTGTTAAAACTCATTTGAGTCAAAGCTCGAAGCCTATCAAAAAAAAAACTATCGACTGTTTTATAATAGCCGAATGTTCAATATGCGTCTGCCTCACGTTCCGCTGTTCCACTTGCTTTATTAAGATATTTAATATGCTTGAATTCTTCAAAACCGACCACAAAATACTCATTACTCATATCCGCTTTCAAAATAGTTAAAATTATACTTGTTGCAGCAATTCATATTGCTCCATCCCAACGTTTGAGTTTTCATCATCTCGTGGCTAAATTGCCAGTTGTACGTGGGCTGGCACCGTGACTCTCAGCTGGTTATATTTAGAATAACCACCAAAAACAAGACACTAAATATAAAATCGTGATTTGCATTTGATTGTGTTTTCTTTTTATGGGAATTTCTTTGCTAAAAATAACTACTGAACTCCGCTTTACAAATATTGAGGTAAGAATTCAGGATCTGAAAACATTTACCAAACAAGGATGCCGACCAAATAAATGTAGTCAGAGTAAAAGAGTGTATTTTGTTCTGCGCAACAACAGACAGGGAATGGGTTTACTTAGGGTGTACCCTTCGGCTATTTGCCCAGCAAAATTTGTTCATACGAAATGCGCTCTGGAGGCCTTGCAATGGGTGAGCGAGTGGCCAAATAGAAGTTTACAACCAAAGAGGTTAAAACAACAACACTTGTACAGAGAGGCATTCAACCTATAATGAGAAAAACTACACGACTGCCAATTTCAGCACTCAGTGGCAATCATTGACGATATTCAGAAAAAGACTGAAAAGTTTGAAGGATGAATGAATGTCTAAATGTCATGAAGGCTTCCAACTATGTACGACCGTCAATGTTGCTGTTTCACTGTGATATTATTAGTGAGTTTGGTTTCTACAGATTAGTTGTTGTACGCCGGACCTAACTCGGTCTTCAAAATTAATCATAGGGGGGAGAAAACGCTGCATGCAGTACATCGGTGCGCCGTAATTAAGGCAGTGAACTGTACTTCACACAACTTGACGAACCGCGCGACTGTTGTCACATAAGGACGTTTCCAAGAAAACCCCAGAGGACGATGAGGAAGACAAAGGAAATACAAGCAACAAACAGAAACGAAAGTCATAAAGAAACTGAAGGATATGTGAGTAGACGAGACGACTTCAAGAAGGTCATTCGCCGCTTTGGCATGTGGTGGAGTTTCACTTTTAAATTTAGTACGTTATGTTTTTTTTTTTTTTTTTTTGGAGAGAGCGAAGAACATGACAAAATGTCAAAATTGTTGTCAGTCAGATGTTTAAGTTTCAATTGGAAAATTATGAATGGAATCCTGAGAATTAGGAAAATTTTATAATAATATCGAAATGAATTGCAATAAAATGAAAATATTCACTGCGATGCACATTTGATACTTTTGAAATTATATAAAGGGTGATCTTTTAATCGTTGTTTTTTTTTTTTAATCAAATAAAACACTCAAATTTGCATCATATCATGTCCCCGGCTCCGTCTCAAAATGTCCATTCGGAAGGTCCAATTCTTCGTCACTTTTTAGAGCATTTCGGCCTGTATACCACGAATAACGCGTGTCAATAGTGTTCAGCTTGTCCACATAGACTAATGACTTGACATAACCCCACAAGAAATAATCACTTTTGTCACAGAGCACGAATTTTGATAATAAATTTCAACGATTTGCCATCGTTGCTCGTTTGTTACTCTTTCCATGATAAAATGGCAGAGGATACTGTATACTTTTCACTTTGATAGATGACGTTTGGACGCCATTACCAACCAGTGCTGCCAACCTGAAAAACTTAAATCTTAAAAAATTACCCTATATTTAGGCATGCTATGGGAAAACTTTGTTGTGAAATGTGGTGGGGACTTGAAATCGCTTTCAATTTGTTGCATGAAAATCGATCAACTTATTATTTATTATTATTATATTATTTATTATTTATTATTATTATTATATTATTTATTATTTATTATTATTATTATTATTATTATTATTCTTTTACACAGGAGAATTGGAATAAATTTTAAAAAATCGTGCCCAATGGACTTCTTTTTTATACTTCAAAAATCCTAGACTATAGGCAGTGGAGTGTTACCAATGTTGTTTACAAGCATTTACGTTGTAGTTAAAAAAAAAATTATCGAAATGAAATTCAAACGCAGCTGTGTTATTGCTTTGTATTTAGCTGAAAAATAGCAACGAGCAGTTATTATTTATAAACAACGATATTTATTTGTGAACAAAATGTTTACAATGATATCAGTGGCATCAAAATTTGCCATTGAAGTGGACATCCAAAAGCGACAAAATCCTCAGAAATGGTTCGAAAGGCGAAGACCAGAATTCAATGCAATCCACGACAAAGCGTAGTTCGATTTCCGTATAATTTCAATGTAGCTGCTAATAGCATTTTCAAAAACAAACTTTGTTTGAAACCCTACAAAAAAAAAGTGAAAGATTTAAAATCTGCACAAAATGCAGTTGACATAGAAAGAGCAGAGTTAAAATAATTGAATCTTTGAGCAGAAACATTTTTTCGTGTATGGTTAGAGTGCAAATTAAGGGTAAGGGTACATCGAACAAAAACATATTTTACTTAAAATGTATTTATACTGAAGTTTTTAATTAAAAAAATCAGAATTGACAAAATTATTTTTCTTTCAAAAAACTTAATTTATTTGTTCAAGTCCACTTCACCGCCTGCAGAGTATTCTTCACTTGGGATACAATATCCTTATGGCGTTTTTTCCCCACCCTTAAAGCATGGCAAATAATCACCTTCCGGTATGGGCCTAACAACAAGCTATGATTCATGCTAAATCGACTCCAACGATATTGCCGGAGCCGATTTTTGAGTTTACGAAATAGTCAGACGTCCTGTAGTGCTAAATGAGGAGTATACGGTGGATGTAGAGTGGATGTCTCCGGGTTAATACGTTTAGAAATGAGTTGCACTTCCTTGGAAACCACACTCGGATTCAGGAACACAACATCTTTGCACCATATATTTGCTCCTCAGCGTAAGTGCTTTAAAAACACGATTTAGCAAAACATTTGTTTTAATCCAGATCTAAATCTAAACGCATTTCTAATGATTTCTTGTTTGGGATATGATTGTTTACCATCTTGTAGATATCACTCATCGTTTAATCCCCCATATTCCAGCTGATTGGCACAAATGTGCTAACGGTAAAGGAAATGCATATAAATTCGCTGACAATATCCTGTTTTCCCGTGTGATCATAGAATTCTCATAATTCTACAAGGAGTGCCACAAAAATATATTCCACGTTCACATTCGCTCGCTGGGCAATAAACAATTCAGCTCTCTCTCTCTTAAATTTAATTTCTGCTGCTTTCATTATTGTTGTTGTTATCGTTCCTTCTTTGCATTTTGAGATCCTTCCTTTGCCATTGTTTTCCTGCTTATACTTAACATTATCATTATTGTTATTTTTATTCTTAGTGTCCCATCTACGATCCTCTGCCACAAAATCACGACAGATACCTAAAGCAATAACAACGTTTGAAGGTCTTGCTTATGTTTTCGAAAACTTCTCCTTTTGTTATCTTGCCCAGATATGAACACATAAAGTAGTAATAATGGCTACAACAGAAACAACAACAATCGACCACTTGGCCCACAAACAAAAAAAAAGAGTCCGAAACGAAAAAGATCTTGCGATGAGTTCTATCAAATTCTCTCAAGAGTGTTACTGTAGACGATGCTCTTCCACACGCTAATAATGTTTGAGTTGGCTTAAAGCCAGGTATGGTCAGTCGACGGCGCCTTCAATGGAGTGATTGAAGGATATAGACTAGACGACGGAGCGTTTTTCTTCTCTTTTTACCACCTTATCAAGAGAGTATTGAAATATTATAACATTCAAATAGTTAAATAATCAAATTAGTTTTTTTATACGAGTATATTATTTTTTGATGTCATGTAAATGGTATTTGTTGGTCCATAAATTTTGCGAATATCCTGACAATAAGCATTAATTATTCAAAAAGTTGGAAATGGTGTTTGGATTCAAATCGCATGTGAGTGACGATAAGTTACATAGTAGATTATGAAAAAACTGGACAAAAATTGTTTTAATTTTATTTCTTTCCTCTCTGTATATTTTCCAATAATGATTATCATTAATTTAAATTATCTTTGCAAGCTAATTATCAAAATGATCTCTTTGCAGATCCATTATCTGCAGTATGGCCTAGTCCTCTTTATTGTTGAATCGTCTTCCCTCCTATTATTTTCTACATTTGGAAGCAATCAAAAATATAATATAGACAACGTAAAACTTCGGAAACAGGAGGATATACGAATAAAATTATTAATTTCTCTAGCAGTGATGGAAGAAGCAGCGGATTAATTCCACTTTTCGTATTTTCCCCACCAATGCCAGTTGTTAGTTATGGTCTGAAAAGTTTCTAATGGAATGATGATTCATGATTTTGGTGGCTTTGCTCTTTCGGATGAATTTGTACATTCCGGCACTCATATCGTGCATAGTTGCTCAGTTTTAGAGTAGTACCTTGAAAACCATGACGCACAAACACCATTCACAATTTCACTAAGTGCAATTTTGACATATCTTTTAGAAAATACTATTGTGTACATTTTGCCAACAAAATAAAAAAACGGATATTGGTCAATTATTTATTCATTTTATTTATTTATTTGGCTTGTAATTTAAAGCTTTCCAGCCAATTATAAGTAAATTACAATGCCCAACAATTCACCTATTAGATCTATTAGATTTTACACAATATAATTTATGATTAATTGCAATTAAACACAAAATATTTATTACCCATTCAAATTTGTTGTGTAGCTTTTAAAGTACACCTTTTTCGGAATAATACAGTTAAGCCAGCTATTAAATCAAACGTAAAGATATTTTTAAAAACAAAATGTTCCAGAAAATATATCAGTTTTCTTTGTGAATTCTCTTATATGTCATCTATCGATTGAAAATTGGTGGTATTTAAAGTTTTGAAACAGAAAAAGTCACCCCGAACCATATCAATTAAATACGATGGCTGTTCGACGATATTTGTTGGGGTTTTGTTGACGACGGTAGCCTTATGAGATGATTCATTATCATGATGCAAAATGTTTGAGTTTTCATTCCACAAATCTGACAATTTTTTTTCGAAGAATTTTCTCTCTTAAACAAACTTACTGAGATCGTTTACTTTTGATGGCTCAAATAAAAATAATAAACAATGTGGCGCCTTGAAACTTAAAACATATATTTTATAACGTTACCACTTTTCCCCAAAATAATTGTTTTTTTCAAACGACTGGTCATGTCGGCTAGTTTTGGAAATGCCCTGGTAATATTCCCTATTACTCTCATTTACATTTATTATTCTCATTTACTGTCTGGTTTTCTAGCAAGAATTCAGAGTGCATAACACCGCGATTATCAAAGGCACTTTGACTTTTGATCGATTTTAAAATGGAATTTTCTTTTTCGGCTCATTCAGAATGCGGTATTCCAAAGCTTGCTGACTAGTCTGCATGACAAACTCGAAACCCCAAGTCTCATAAGCAGTTATAATGCGTTTTAAGCACGTGTGGACGGAATTGATTTATTCAATCATCTTCTCAGCGACCTTTACGTGTTTTTGAAGAAAATTCAAACCTCTCGGAAATAGTGGATTGGCTAAGCGTTTAATATCCTACCACCTGTATAAAATGTATAAAATGGTATGAGTTGAATTTAGAAAGTTTAGCGCCTGATTTAAACTTCACCATTCCCTGCACATTATCGTTGTTAACTTCTAAGCTAAGCTTACACCACAGCTTGACCACTTTGATCCGAACACTGCACAACTGATTTGCACGAAAGTAGTTTATGAGGTTTACCGTAAGTCTTCTGTAACATTCAATTCCGCTCAAGAAATTCAATTTGCAGTATAAAATCTGCGGCAAATTCATTGCTCGACTTTATAATCCACTGTAAACATCGCAGAACATACTATAGATTAACTGGCAATATAGAGCACTGTAACCAAACTGAATGACAGATCACACTCAAACTCCACGTCAGCATAGAGAACAGTTGAACCAAATTAAGTGCAAAAGGAAATTTGGCAATCCCTTTGACGAGTTTTCTAGATCATTAATTCTCAATACCTTTTTCACAGAATGTACACTGCACCTGCGTCAAATGGTATATAATTTCAGAAAATATCGAAAATGTATTCTATGACACAGAAGCCATTTTTAAAATAGGTTAAGTATTTATAATATACTCGTATAGTAAAAAGAAACGCATTATTCTTCCAATAGGGGACTTTAATAATCCATATCTCCCGTTGCATAAGTGCGACTGGGTACTCCAGATGGCCTTAGAATGATAAGATTTCGTGTATAAAAAACTGCTAACTGCTTAACTAGGCAAAGAGAAAATATGCCATACTTTGCACTTTTCTTGCAATAAAGGTGAAAATGCAAGCCGGTGGATGAAAATGTGTACAGTTTTGGTTTCATCTATGATTCTAAAAGTCTAAAAGTCGCTCTAGAAGTCCAATTGTCGAAATTATCGATAGAATAGTGAAAATCGCCAAATCCGACCGTCATGTAACCGCTGTTTCGATTGTCCAGGAGCAAAATTTTGCATAAGAAATCGTTTTGAACTACTTGGATAAGGCTGGATACAAAAAGAAACTCCGTGTATGGGTGTCACATGAGTTAACACAACAAAACCTCATTGACCGAATTTTCATTTGCGAATCGCTGTTGAATCGCAACAAAATCGAACCGTTTCTGAAGCCGACGTTGATTGGTGATGAAAAGTGCGTTTCTTACGGCAATGTCAAGTGAAAATGGTCGTGGTCGGATCGCGATGAGCTGGCGCAAAAATGACAAAACTAGGATTAACAGTCTGAAAGGGTTTGCTGTGAGTTTGGTGGGATTGACAGGATATCGTTTCCTACTAGTTGCCTGCCTGTGGCCAAACTCTTACTACGAACCTGATCGCTTCAAGTAAGAAGAGGTTAACTTAAGCAAACAGGAGAGGAATTGTGTTGAATCAGGACAAAGTCAGCCTACATCGATAGTGTCATGCCAGAAGCTCTGGAAGCTTGGTCGGGAGGTTCTTCTTCTGGCACCAAGTGAATACGATATCTTTCTGTCTCCGGCGAATAATTTTGCTGGTGGAAAATTCAGCTCAAGAGAAGGGATGGAGATTTCTATGAGAGAGGGCTAATGGAATCTTTTTTAAAATTTAAACAATTTACAGAACAAAACGGTTAATATTTGATATCAATCGGACCATCTAACTATGCTAAATATAGTCTTCAGTACTGTACTTGATACTCAAGCTAAACGTTTAAAAATCATGGATATTTGAATTTCTTGTTCCTATTGAGTAGATCGTTATACCTGAAAGTGTAAATTGGTATAAATCAACAATACTAAAATGTGCAAATGCGATAATTTTCAAATTCGATAATTTGAGTCGGCCAGTGCTTCTGGCCCCTGTCTCAAAACAATATTGTCCTCATCTGTTTCACTGTGCTGTTTCTTGCAGCACATTGTCCGCTTGCCCTTTTTGCGAGACCAATAACTCGCTTAAGGTAATTCCTGGAATTTTCAAACAAAAGCCGCCGTCCTAAAGCAGAACAATAAGAAGAGACATTCTAAATAATGGACGAGGATGCTGATGCCCTGAGATCGGCAGAGATTCGGGGTGAACATTCGAATGTAGTCGCTGCCTCAGCTTCCTCCCTCCCCCCTCCGATGCTGTGTGTATCCGATAGAAGTCTTTTGTTTGGGCGTAGTTATAGAGATAGAAAAAAGGAACGAGTGAAGGATGGGACTGCAAAGTAAGGGGAAATAAATAAATCTAAAAATGTGAAAATAGTTAATCTGTTGCATATGCAGACGGACGGATGCTCGTGAGTTGGTGCCTGTGCGCAAATATATCGCTGATGGCGATTGTTGCTGCTGTTGTTGGTGGTTATATTTGTATTTGTTTGTCCCAAATTTAGAAAACTGGTATCGGTTGGCCGGTCTTCTCCCAGCGGACGCAGTAATCGACCTCGCTCTGGCGCACAGGTAGCGCAAAATGGCATTTTAAAAATGCGAATTCTCACTTTTTAATGTTTTCGTTTTGCATTTTTCCCCCTCGCTGCTCTTAATTCTTCTATCAGCCAAAGAAAATCAAGCAGAGAGAAAGAGCAGCAGTGAGGAGGAAAGCAAAAGGCAATCATCTTTACGGTGAAGGGACCGAGGGGAGAGAATACCCTCGGCATTGTTGCTGTTGTCAATCTTACGGTCGATTCAGTTTGAATTATGAGAAATAGATTGATTTCGAAAGGTATGAAGAATTTTAAATTAGGTTAACATTTCGATTTGCATTCGCAATATTTATCTTGGTGCTTGTGCGTGTCTTTGGATTTATAATTTATGAATGAAATATCTCGAGCGGCGGAGGGAGAGAAAAAGGTAATGAACGCGCTGATCACAGCTGTTGCTGTTGTAATTTCGATCGTTCCGCTTTGTTTCAGCTTTAGATGTTTAAGAATAACAATCGATTTCAGTAACTTTGATTAAGCATAAAATTAAGTTTGAAAATATACAATAAAAAAAATTCAAGAAATGAAATTACTCACGTAACTACAAAAGTTCAATCAACCGTTTTAAATTTTCGCTATCCCAGGACGATTACTTAAGTCAGATTTGAATGTTTTTTATTATGATTTGGTTTTTAATTCGGTTCAAGATGGTTTTTCTATTAGCAACAATTCATAATTGCTAATAGAATATGATTCAAAATCTTGCTAAAATTATTACATTGACAGAGCAAGCTGAACGAATAGCTGTTTCGATATTCGCCAAAGTACCATCTTCAGCGCCCCCAGCTGTTTGTGCTTTCATGAATATCCTTGCCTCTCTGAACGGTTCATACCTTCACAAAACAGTTGAGAAGTTTTGCTTACAGAAACGAAAATGTTCTCAACGAAGACCAGTTAAATATAACTCAATTGTCGCAAGTTCTTGTCTATGGATGTGTCCATCGGACACAATTGCATAGAAGTAGTTGTTGACACAAATGCTGGATAGGAACACCAAAACCAAGTATTCTGTCAGAATAACGAAGTAAATAGAAAACACATTGTCACATTATATTTTTCATGTAGAATATTTCAGAGATTTCGTTTTAAACATTCAGCTAAATTCACCATGTGGTCAAGTTTTGTAGATGATTAACTAGAACGGTATTCATTCGTCGAAGCGATGAATACAGCTTTCTTTTTATATTTGCTTTCCCCTCTATACGCGTAACACTTTAATTGCTGTGTAGTTCTAGTCGACAAGACTAGTCTTACTGTGTGCAATCATAAGTTAATGTGTGACGCTGAAAAAAAAGTTGTTTTCTTAAATTCTTAGAATTCACCACTTCGTCGCTCCGACGAAGTTTACAGTTGATATGAGGTTTTTAGTGTGTAATTTATTGTTTGCTTCTAACATTTTTGTAGGAAATATGATTGGCAAACTTCTTGCTAATTTGGAAATTGACAATTTTTGGAATATTTTTTCTATCAATTGGAAGACACTCGATTATAATTTAAACCTGTTGTGAAAAATTTTAGAAATCACTCTGTTCATCTTAGCAACAAACAAACGGAAATGATATTTCTTCCAATTGAAGAGGCATTTGTAAGCAACGAATGTCGAAAGTACCTAAAATTTGTGTAAGAAAATCTTATGTTGCGAACAAAAAATCGAACTCTAAACGGTATGCACATATACATACATTGCCAAATTGACTCTTAGTGCTTTATAAAATAATAGCTAATATATTACCTATAAAAAATTATTTTAGTTGAATAGTTTTAAGAAGTTGCATTTCAATTAATTGTATATTAATTAGTTAATTTTTATGTCAATTTGTATTTTAAAAAAAAAAAAACAAATTTTGAATTTGAAAATTTTTTTTATGGTTTGCAGTTAATACTTTAAAAACTTCTATTCCATTCGTCGATTCGTTTAGCGATGTTTACCGGAAAAGAGTAAATTTAAGTACTAGAATGGTGTACTTAAATTTACCCTTTTTCGGTAAACCTCAAAAAACGAATCTTATAATTGAATTGATATATTAAAGCGAAAAAAATCCAATCATCAAAACATTTTTCAAATACAAATTTTTGCTGCGAAATTTCTGAAAATCATTGACTGAAAACCGTTGCCTTGAAGTAGGTTTTTGACGATTTTTGTTAAGCTTTGGCCAGAAATCCGTTTACAATGATAGCCTTATGAGATAGTACGTTATGCAAAATTCATGAGTTTTCTTTTCACACATATGACCTTTTTCAGCATATTTATTCTTTAATTTTCTTTATTTATCTTCTTTCTGACAAGAATTGTGAATGCACAACACCGCGATGATCAGAGGAAGCAGTTAATATTTCTTTAGCTTTTGATCGAATTTGACATGTTTTTTCGATTCCACTCAATTGGAAGGAGCTATTCTGAAACTTGTTGACTGCTTTGCATGACAATTCGTGATATCATGTCTCTTCACTAGTTATAATGCGATTCGAATTGACCCGCCTTGGCATGACCTTTACGCGATTGAGTTTTTGAAGAAAATTCTGCAATAGAAGGCGTTGTTGGCCGATCAGCGCGAGGCGAACCTTTCACTATGCCTCGACCGCTGTTGAATGCACCGCTCAAATGTACATTTTTTTGGTAAAGTAGATCCGCTGTAAGCTATCTGTAATGTCTTCAGGGATTCGGCACAATAAGTTCTATTTGCAATTATTACCCTAAACACATGGAGATTGAAGGTAATAACGTTTACTATTGTATAAAATTTTTAGAGTGAATCTATACATGGCCGTACATTCACCTAGGGCACGCTATGTGAAATTGAATCGGGATCCAGGACATTTGACATGAGTTGGAGGTTTGAATTAGTAGAATTGTAATGTAAAAATGTAGACGACTCCGACTATAAACGAGTTACTTTATTTCCATTGCTAAAGTCAAATTCTTATCACAAAAATTAGATGTTTTTCTACAACATTTTCAAATAAAATTCAAAGAAATCCAATTCAATTTGAAATTCAACGCACATTGACTAGAAAGTGAAGGGAGTGACCAAGCAATTTGGCATGTTTGCCCTGCATTATTTTCCGCAGAGACAAATTCATTAAACTTTAGAAGTTGCAAGCGCAAATACAATTGCAATTAAACATTTACCAAAATATAAAAATTTCGGTGAAGTAAATTTCTATATCCACTACCTCATAAAAAACACGATTTTAAATTATTGTTTCCACATTAAAGGCACTCATTTTAATTTCAGAAATAAGGAATTAAAATCGATTATAAGAAAAATTGCATTGAACAAGAATTTTTGGAGTCATTTAGAAACTGCCTTCCCTGAATGAACAATCTTCCTTCAACGTTACTATATGTGATGTCTATTTAGTAGTACATCAATGGCTATAATGATAATTCGCCAAATTAGAGCTGGCTCTATATAGTAAAACTAGATTTAAAAAACGTATTCATCAAGTGTGTTCTGATATTATGCTCAAAAAGTAAAATAAAAAAAAATTACTCATTCGCCCAAATCTATTTCATAAAGGGTGGCGCACGAATCGTGCTACAAACGCAAGACGTAATAATTTTTTTCCTTTGTCCTTTTTTATTCTGCAGTTTACTTATAGATTTACTAAAATGAATGATTGAGATATCGAAAAGAGACAGCGGTACTATGCTTTGCAGTCCTTCATTTCTGTCCAAAGGGAATTTAGGCGGGAGTTTCCCCCTAGTTGGTGGACTATTATGAGATGGGTAAACATGTTTGCCAAATCTTGAAGTATCGCTCCATCGAGATCCCTATGTTCGAGTTCAAGACACGATCGCGGCTATAGCATCCTCAATTCAGGCAAATCCAAGCGTTTCGATTCGAAACTTATCGGCGCAAATTGGAGTAACCAGACGGTCATTACAACGGATAATTCATGATAACTTAAACTTGTTTCCGTACAAAGTTAAAACTACAAACAAGTTAAACCCTCTCGATTCGCCGATTCGCCTGATATTTTATCAAAAAATTATTGAAATGACCAAAGAAGACAACAACTTGATAAATTGCTTGTTTATGTCTGATAAGGACCATTTGGATCTAAACGGCGATAAAAACAAGCAAAATTGCCGTATATGAAGTGAATCTAATCCGGAAATACACCATGGGACGGAATAGCATCCAGAAAGAGTCACTGTGGGGCCATAATTCTTTAAAGAAAACGGTATAACAATCAATGGGCGAAGTTATTTAAAGGTGCTGAAGGAGTTTTTTTTATCCAGAACTGTCCTGAAGACGTATCCGTTGCAACATCATTTGGTTCCAGTAAGATGGAACCCGCAACTGTACACATAACCAGACCGGTTATGGTCAAGGTCAACTGACCTGACAGCACCAGAATTTTTTTATGGAATTATGTCAAGCAAGAGGTGTACAAAACGAAACTAAGGAATTTGACTGAATGAGTAAATGAGTATAGTAGTCATCTACGGTCTACCATCTTCAAAACCAATTAGTTATATAAAATAAAATTAAATTTTCTACACAATAATAAGTTATTTGAATTTCACAATTGGTGCACTACCCTGTATTTCCTCTGGTTAAAATGCACTTAGAACAATACCGAATAGCAACTTTCCGGTATGGTCTACTGAGTGCGGTGCGATTCACGTTGAATCTCTTCAGCCTACTCAAAATGATGCCTTGGAGCTGTTTTAAATTCAGAAAATAGCTAGAAGTTACGCGGCGCTAAATCAAGTAAATACGAAGAGCCAATGCAATGTAAGATGGTGCTTTATCGTAGTACAAAAATCAAGAGCTGTCCACCCATAAATCCGACCTTTTACGCTACGGAATGCATAACACTTAAATAATTTTCCTTGTTGACAGCTTAACCCGTAAAGGAAACCCATAAGCATAAATCTAAAGTCATATCACTCGTAATAATGCGTTGTATAAAATGCTGACAGCCAGATATCTTCTATTCGCTGATTTTAACGCAGTGGTTAGCATTTTTCGAAAAAAATTATGAAATTGACTGAATTATTCGTAATGCCAACATCATCAGCAAAGTCGCTGATTGTTAGTCGACAGTTATTGAGCACCAAATCAATTATTTGTTCGACGTGATTTTCATCGGCAGTGGTTGATGGTCGTCCAGCTGATGGTTCTCCTTTCTTGGACTGTTTATGTCACTTGTAAATATTTCAGTTCCATAAAGTCTACTAACCGATGGCCCTTTGTAGCATTCTGAATGTTTCCGCAGCATAAATTCGATTTCGTACACAAAATTTAATACAAAAAAACATATTAGAAAAATCTGCGAAGTCACCCCCAATCATAGTTCAAATATTAATGACAGGTAAGATGTGAAGTTTGGCACAGATATCTGCCACAGTGCTACCAATTTAGAGAAAAATATACTCGTCTGTCGAAGATTCTACATAATCGTGTAAGTCAAATTTTCACCACAGTTTGAAATGTGTTTTCTACGTGTCCTTATCGACACGTAGATTAATGCAATGTGCAGTACATAATAATAGCATCGATTTTGAATTTTTTTTGCTAGTTATACAGTTTTCCAATTTTGGAGACGATTTGCTTTTCATTACATACTCGTATGCTGCAATTGTCGTTAGAATCTGTAATAATCACGTCATTATTTCCTATTATAAATATGATAAAGGCGTGCCCCTTCACCGGCTCATAAATGGGTATATATGAATTTAATGCACTCCTTAGCAC